>OY365811.1:22759077-23327672 GCA_959347315.1 Bimastos eiseni
TCTGATTTTACTGGAATAATACGCTATTGTCTGTCAGTATTTATTATTTTAGTATTCTGTATTTATTTGTTTTTGATTCAATGTTGTTGGTGCCATTAGAAAGGCTGCTGTTGGTGACTTTTTGTCATTTTGCACTTTAGCTGAGGATGAACGGTGCTGATGGAGGTTTCTTCTGATTAATATCTTACCTTACTTTACAAGCGAGGTGAGAAAGTCTGCTGTTTGGTTTTATTTCTTGGCTTCGATAGTAAGGGTTCCTTAGACTCAGAGATGCTTGATGAGTTGTGACCAGCAGGTCATTCGCATCTGAAAATTCTAAACCAATTAACAGTGCAATAGAATCAATGGTTGGTTGGTTCTAACACACGGCAGATTGGGTTTGGGTTTGGTTTGGTCGGATCTGAATGCGTTGTTAATTAAAGTGATTATCAGGGATTTGTTACTCTTATTCTGAGGGCAATCAATCCTTTGAATTTCAGTTCAACAGAATAGGACCTGCCTATTTCCCTCCCTAGCAAAACCCTTAGTTCCCCAGGGCCTTGTTGGAACCTCTTAATTCAGGTAAGAGCGCCATGTCAGGCTCATGCCCGTTCAACCCTGGGGATCTTGTTATGTAGAGTGACACGAGCAGCTAATTCTTGGCCATCCAATCACCCGGTTCCTTGCACACTGCCTTCCTTCTGTCCCTCGCTTCGTCCCTCCCTCCCTCTGCCCTTCTCTGCTCTCCCCTGCTATGTTTCATTGCTTGGCCATGTGCTAACCAGATTGTGTTTGGTGTAATTTCAGAAGGACTTCCTCCCGAATGGTCAAACATTTGCTGTTGCTCCTCCTGTCACTTCTCCTTCATGTGACTCCTCTCATGTCATTCGACCAACAGTTACTCTTCAAGAAGTCCTCCTCCTCCTCATCGTCTGTCTCTGTTCCACCTCCACAGGAATCTCAACTTGGAACTGGATTCTTTGGAACAGAGCAGAATCTCTAGCCAGGATCTCTCTCTGTTGGAGTTATTTTTATAGAGAGCGATCTTCATGTAACATTCTGGATTTTGAGCGACGGTTTCTCAAATGCCTCTAAACACCAAGCCATTCCAAGTTATGTTCTGCGTCCTGTTACTATGGATACTGGATATTCAGGCTGATGAGGTTTCAGGTAAGAAGTTTTAAAGAATGTGTGTTATGCAGTTTCTTTTCCTCTCTTTTTTTATTGTTTTGCTGTAACAACGTTTTGACTCTAAAGCAGATCGATTGCAATGGCCTATTGTCTGGTGATGGAGACTTTAATTAATATTTTGTAATTTGAGAAAACTTTAGAGCGTCTGCTTAGAACTTGCTTTTGAATGACTTCTTCTGATCTTCATTTTTCTGAGAATTTATTGCCCTTCATTTGGATGATATAATTTGGACTTTAAATCTGGTTTTTGCTTCTATTGTCGAATTCTAAAATTACTATGATAATAATATTAGTAATAAAACAACAACATTATACACTGTCATAGGCATGTCATAATGTTTTATATATATGTAATAAAACCAGCTTTGTGGGTTCTCAGATAGTTGACTTTTGTAAGGATGAGCTTTTCATGATTATTTCATTCATTACCATAATTTTTAAGAAATGTGGACATTTGAAGAAGGCGAACCCTCCATTCTTCACTTATAGTACTTGAATCTGTTTGAGCAGATGAGATGATATTCCAGGGTTATCTGAGGAATTATTTTACTTAAGGATGACTGGAAGATTTATGTGAATCTGGTGTCCTAATCAGACATAGTTAAATTTGACCTGACTGTTAGAGTGACTGGTCTGGGACAAATACTAATGGTTTTTAATATATGGGAAGCGCAAAGTACGTCTGCGGGGAAAGGAGGCGCTGCACACAGCTTGTCATGAAATGCTGTTAGAAACTGGTGCTGAAGGTAACCTAAACTTCCTACCCCTCCTCTTCCTCCTTCTCTTCCTCCTCCTGCCCCATTGCTTCTGCCAGACTCTAACACCCTTCTGAGATTTAAAGGGGGCTTAGAATGGTGAGATACATGCATCTGTGCATAGGAATGATTAAGTATCCCTCCTCTCTTCTCTCTTATCCACCGCCTTATTAAGTTTGAAAAATCCGTTGAGTATGTGAAACCTTGCTGTGTGAGTTAAGTTATGCTACTTGGTGACTGTGAAACTCTGTCTCTGTCTGTCTCTGTCTGTCTCTATCTGTCTCTGTCTGTCTCTGTCTGTCTCTATCTGTCTCTGTCTGTCTCTGTCTGTCTCTGTCTGTCTCTGTCTGTCTCTGTCTGTCTCTATCTGTCTCTATCTGTCTCTATCTGTCTCTGTCTGTCTCTGTCTGTCTCTATCTGTCTCTATCTGTCTCTGTCTGTCTCTGTCTGTCTCTATCTGTCTCTGTCTGTCTCTGTCTGTCTCTATCTGTCTCTATCTGTCTCTATCTGTCTCTGTCTGTCTCTATCTGTCTCTGTCTGTCTCTGTCTGTCTCTATCTGTCTCTATCTGTCTCTGTCTGTCTCTGTCTGTCTCTGTCTGTCTCTGTCTGTTTCTATCTGTCTCTGTCTGTCTCTGTCTGTCTCTGTCTCTGTCTGTCTCTATCTGTCTCTGTCTGTCTCTATCTGTTTCTGTCTGTCTCTGTCTGTCTCTGTCTGTCTCTGTCTGTCTCTGTCTGTCTCTATCTGTCTCTATCTGTCTCTATCTGTCTCTATCTGTCTCTGTCTGTCTCTGTCTGTCTCTGTCTGTCTCTGTCTGTTTCTATCTGTCTCTGTCTGTCTCTGTCTGTCTCTGTCTCTGTCTGTCTCTATCTGTCTCTGTCTGTCTCTGTCTGTCTCTATCTGTTTCTGTCTGTCTCTGTCTGTCTCTGTCTGTCTCTGTCTGTCTCTGTCTGTCTCTATCTGTCTCTATCTGTCTCTATCTGTCTGTCTCTGTCTCTGTCTGTCTGTCTCTGTCTCTGTCTGTCTCTGTCTGTCTCTGTCTGTCTCTATCTGTCTCTATCTGTCTCTGTCTGTCTCTGTCTGTCTCTATCTGTCTCTGTCTGTCTCTGTCTGTCTCTGTCTGTCTCTGTCTGTCTCTGTCTGTCTCTATCTGTCTCTATCTGTCTCTATCTGTCTCTATCTGTCCCCCAACTTGTCTCTATCTTATCTGTGGATGTATGAGCATGTGTCTGTTGTTTTCCTCAGTCCAACTCTAAAGACTTCCCTTTTTCTCTATAATTCATATTCTGTCATGTTTATGTCATAAGTTTTTTCTGTTTGTTCCAGTGTTATTTTACTCAGCTTTTTTCATTATTATTTCATAAAAATGGCTGTCCCAGATTTCATTTAAAGTCAGCCTTCCTCAGCCTTTTTATTATTATTATTTCTGATATTTGTTGTTACTTTGTTGAATGTGTGTCTGTATAAGCCTTTCCCTGTCTGTTGGTCTGCTTTGTCTCTCTGTCGCTCAGCTTCTTTACCTGTCTGTTAATCTACCTTATCATTTCTGATTAGATTTTTTGGGGTCTGACTATCTTTGTATGTGTCTGTTGGTGCACCAATTGGACTTTGCTTCTTAGGCAAGCAGGAATGTGTGTGTGTTTGTGTGTGTTTGTGTGTGTGTGTGTTTGTGTGTGTGTGTGTTTGTGTGTGTGTGTGTTTGTGTGTGTGTGTGTTTGTGTGTGTGTGTGTGCCTGTTTGCCTTTTTTGTCTGTCTGCCTCTCTGCCTCTGCCTTCCTTATTTTTCTTCTGTCTTCAGCAGTCAGTCTGACGACATTTAACTGCCTTTCCATGCCTCTCTGTAACTTTGCATGTCTTTTGCTTTGGTCTGTGTGTATCTGTAAGAGCGGCTGTCTATGTGTCAATCTGTACAGATCGTAACAGATGTGGCTCCATCTGATGGTGCCATGAAGGCATAAGAGGTGGTCCATTGGCTGATTGGCCGAATCAAAATTCCTGGAAAGTTCGCTGGATCTGTCAACTTCTATTGTACCACTCTTTTGGCTAGGCTTCTACCCTACTCTTAACCCAATGATAGAATAGCTCCATTGTTCTCAATTCCACCAGTGTTGATGGTGATAGTGATTTTGGAGGTAGACCTTCTATTAGGTTGGACGGACTGACTGACGCCTTTGTTTTTAATGTTAAACTTGAAAGCATCTCTGAGCAGATATCTTGGAATGGCACTATATTAATGTATTGAGTTTCTGCAACATTGTTTCTTTACTGATTATTTTTATTTTCTTCCATCAGGAGGCAAACAGTTGTCTGGAGACACTTCATTGCACCTGCATATTATTATTACTATTATTATTATTATTATTATTATTATTATTATTATTATTTATCGCCCAAGTTACATAGGCTTTGAGCAACTAAGTAACATTTGTGTGATCAAACTTTGAGTTCGTAGTCCTCGTGCCCAGGGTGGTGTTATTATTATTATTATCATCATCATCACCATCATCATTGTCAATATCGTCATTTTTCTTACTGGAGGTGATATGACCCATTTATGCTTTAAGTAAAATATATTATTCTGATGTCTATTATTATTGTTATCATGTTTATTATAACTTCTAACCTTTATTTTAATTATTATTATTATTGTCATTATTTTCACTGACCGACGATCGACCACCCAAACCGGTTGACCGGTGAAAGCCGTGATTTGAAGGCCTTTGGTTTGTCATTTGAAGCAACAGCGTTAAATCCACTTTCCTAGATATGTTATGTTTATATGTGCAATATGCATTGAGTGTTTGTCCTAGGAAAAAGATTTAATGATGATGCTCTCTATTTGTGCGTTATGCAGGTTTTATGCAGTAAGTGCTCAGTCCTTACTGTAATGTAAGCGGTGGTGATTACGCTGAAGGTAATCATGATGGGCAGAACTAACTTGAAGAACCTATTAATTACTTTTATCTTTGTGTTAATTATGATGATCATGAAGATAATGATGATGAGCATCTAAACGATTAAGAGCTTGACAATGGATTTGATCATGATGATCATGAATGAGTGAATGAATAATCATTAGGATTATTGAGAGCTTTGTAGATGTCATTGAAGAGTTTCAGATTTATTGTTATGATGGTCATGAAGATTGTCATGATGAAAATCCTAAAGTGTCATGCTGCCTATAGGTTGCTTCTACATGGTTTGATAAGGTTTTGGATATGGTTTGATAATGGTTGAAAATGGTTGGATACGGGTTGGATATGGTTGGATATGGTTGGATACGGGTTGGATATGGTTGGATACGGGTTGGATATGGTTGGATACGGGTTGGATAAGGTTGGATAAGGGTTGGATACGGGTTGGATATGGTTGGATACGGGTTGGATAAGGTTGGATAAGGGTTGGATATGGTTGGATAAGGTTGGATAAGGGTTGGATATGGTTGGATACGGGTTGGATAAGGTTGGATAAGAGTTGGATATGGTTGGATACGGGTTGGATAAGGTTGGATACGGGTTGGATATGGTTGGATAAGAGTTGGATAAGGTTGGATAAGAGTTGGATATGGTTGGATACGGGTTGGATACGGGTTGGATAAGGGTTGGATATGGTTGGATACGGGTTGGATAAGGGTTGGATATGGTTTGATAAGGGTTGGATATGGTTTGATACGGGTTGGATATGGTTGGGTTTGATATAGTGACGACCATTGGATATCTTCTGTCTTCGCTGTCAAACAAGACATGCACTGAGCTGAACCTTATTCTGACCTTCTTCTGTCTTAAAGATGTTGTTGATGAGCAGCTGTCACCGTTCCTGATAAGACTCTCCAATACTTCATGAATGGCCAGAGGACGATCCTTGCAATTCCATCAAAAGCGTTCAATTAGTCCATCAATTGGATATCCCAATGACATCAGGATTTATTGGTTATGTTCTTAGGGAGGAAGGCTGTGGAGAATTGACGGATAGACCGCAGGTCGATATCTATATATATGAAGAGAAGATTCTGTGTGTCTGTATGCACTATGCATTTGCACAGTTTTAGAGCTATTGACTCGAGACCTTCGCTGTTGGCTCGGGTAACACCTGGGAGACCCAGTAGAGGGGTCGGTGAATCCCACGGCTGCCATCTTCCTGGTCTTCAGGGCCAAAAACCTGTATCAGGATCTCTAAGGAAAGTTATCTTCTCAGTCGCCAGGAGCAATGAGCATGTCGACGAAACACCTGCTGCACATTTGCTGACGTGTGTGTGCTAGTGATATCTGTCTGCCACACCTCTGCTTCTTTTACACCGTCATGAATGAATGGACGGTTTGGGTGATATCGTACAGGTAGCAGGTATACAGTCTATCTTTCCATTTATGCATTTGCACACTTTTACAGCTAATGACTCGAAGCCTTCGCCATTTGCTCGGGGAACACCTACAACACCCAGTTGTGGGGTTGGCAAACTCTGCAGCAGCCCTCTTCCTGATCTCCAGGGCCAAAAACCTGTCTCAACCCGTGCATTGCCGGGTTCCTCAGCTAGTAGATATATATATATATATATATGTATGTATAGATGGATGGATGGATGGACGGACGGACGGATTAATGGATAGATGGATGGATGCTACCTGGAGACATGCGACTTAATGTCGAAGCTACAGCAGTTTCTGAGAAAATCTATTCCATGGAGACGGTTGTTATCTTGTGGCATATGATATCATGGCTAGGATTTCAGTTCTGCTGTCGTCAACTCGTGACATCTGATGATGCTTGTTGCTCTGTTTTGAGAATGACTCTTTGTGTGCACAGCGTTTGACACGCATGGACATGACATATCTCACTCCTAGATAGGCATATAAGTATGATTAGAAATTGGCATTTTCACTTTTCCATTGGTCAAATGGAACAGTCTTCACTGGATATCCATGCTATTCCAATTAATGCATGGGAAACATTTTCAACTAGACTTTAGACATTTAAGAAATGTCAGATAGCCATGAAAGGAACTTATAAGAGCAATATATACGAATATCCTGATTTGTGCTGATTTGCATCCATGCATACATTATTATTTTTATATATGAATATTTATTTATGATGTTCAGGTGAACCTCGCTAAATACACTGCATACATGCAATGCTTGATCATGATGATCGTGAAGATGATGACAAGCTTCATAATGAAGATCATCATCTTGATGAATGATAATGATTATAAATGGATCATTTGATGGTCTTCATCTATAGCATATCGTGTGATCGTGTCATGCTCATGATCATCAGATGTGAATCATGATCATGTTGATGTAAAATTGATGTGGCATTTGATTATGATTAATGTGATGATTTGGGTTGAGTGAGGATTGATGTTGGGGTGATGATCTGTTAACCTGCCCTCCTATTGATCATAGCATTGGCAAACAGTGTCTGCTTTGTTCTTGGATTAGGTTTATCCTCTCCAGTCTTTTTCTTGTCATTTCAAAGGCATTGCTGCTGAATTCTGTAACTGATCCTTATCTACTGCAGGTTTCTCCTTTCTCATCTTCCTCTTCCTTCACATTCTCCTTCTCCTATGCTTCATGCTTGTCTTCCAACTCCACCTCTTCCCATCTTGCTCCCTTTCCTTATCCTACTCACCAAACTCATACTTCCTATTCATATCCTCCTCTGCTTTTCCCTTCTCTCCCTCTCTGTTTCTTGTCCCGTCCCTCTCTCTCTCTCTCTCTCTCTCTCTTTGTTTGTCTCTCTCTCTCTCTCTCTCTCTCTCTCTCTCTTTGTTTGTCTCTCTCTCTCTCTCTTCTATCTCTCTCTGCCTCCCTCCCTCTCTCTCTCTCTCTCTCTCTCTTTGTTTGTCTCTCTCTCTCTCTCTTCTATCTCTCTCTGCCTCCCTCCCTCTCTCTCTCTCTCTCTCTCTTTGTTTGTCTCTCTGTCTGTCTGTCTCGGTCTCTCACTCTCTCTATCTCTTTCTCTTTCTGTCTTTCTGTCTTTCTGTCTCTCTCTATCTCTCTGGTCACGTGGCCCTTATCCTCATCTTCATCTTTTTCTTCCTCCTCATGATCTCCCTTTCCTAATCTTTATCCTCATCTCCATTTTTCTCTTCTGCCTCACTTCCCTCTCTCCTTCTGATCCTCATCATTCCTTTTCCAGTTTCCCATCCATCTTCAGACCAGGTATGTTGGGCACCTGGAAGAGTCGTTATCGTTGCCTCCACACATCGGGTCAGATCATTGGATGGTATATGTTTATTTTTCCAGGTGAGGCTTTGTTCCATCTTCTGCCTTTGGCCGGTCAATTAGACGTTTGGTCCTGTGCTCGACTGGCACCCATTCGCCCATCACACATCTGGTTAAGCAAGCGAGGATTACTGTATGGGTGGGGGGGGGTGCATCAGACGCTGGTTTAGATTGTGTGGTGGCCCAGGGCGATCAAGGTGCGTCAACTCACCCTCAGGTGTGGTTGACCGTTGGATTGTTTGTTGGTTGCCTTTTAGACTGTTTATCTTAGGGTGCAGATGAAATGCCTGGTGCTGTCGTGGTGGCTCCTCCTCTTGGTCACAGCCCTTCAAGTGACGACGTAGATCAAAGCCAAGTGTTTCAACTGTCTCCTCAGTCTGCGTCCTAGACAGTGAATTTCCTTATTTGGGGAATTTATGTATTTTTATCACACACTTACGAGTGTTCGAGCACAGGGCAACGGGTTGACATAGGGCCTACGCTGACCATGTCATGCATGCGCTGTTAGTCATCGTGGGGCTGTAAATGGAGCTCTAGAAAGTAGAAATGCAATCTGGTATGGCACTGTAGTGTACTTAACGACGTCCATCATTATTCATATAAATATCTAATCACATTGACTGGGCATGATGTCACGTGACATACGGTGTCCTGAAATGAAGTGACAGTTTCCGGTGTCATCGGTGGAGTTTGACTGGATGGAGGAGGTCGAGGTAATAGAAAAATTAGAAATTCAGGAAACTGTTTCCACTGTGGTTGATTTCGCTATCTATCTGTTTAGATAATTAAATGAATCACCAAAATATAAATAATTTAACTGTCCATTCCAGAAACAACCTTCATGTCTGTGTTTCTACAACACAGCAAGTATTCTATTATAGTCACAACTGATTCATGGATAGCAGCAGATAAATGGACGGATAGATCTCTGGATGGACATACATACATTGTGTATCTGTAGACAAATAGATGGATGTATGGTTGGATAAATCTTAGGATGGATGATTGGATGGGTGACTGAGTGAGCTGATTGTTGGTTTTGGTGGATGGATGAATGGATTAAAGGGATAACTGTTGGGTTGGGTGAGTGGATGGGTGAGTGGCTTGCATGATTTTGGGGATTGAGCGGATGGATGGATGGATGGATGGATGGATGGATAGGTGGATGGACGGATAGATTAGACAGATTGACTGCTATTAAATTACTCTGAGTCTTCATTTCCTAAATATTTTATTCTAGTGTGTGTTTATGTGATTCTCTTCATGTGAGCTCTGTGTGTTTGCGTGCGTGCGTGCGTGCGTGTGCGTGTGTGTGTGAGATATGGACAGGGTTGACGTCTAATGTTGGTTTGAATTGAATAGGAAAGGTCATGTGTAGCAGAATGGAGGATGATGGGTGTAGTTGGAAGTGGAGGGGAACAGGTGGAGGACAATGCTAAGGAGGAATAGCTCGATAGTGAGTCATATCATTAGATGTAACTGGAAGATGACAGACCCTGGATGAATATAGTCTTTAGATGACAGTCTGAGGCTAGATGACTGTGTGTGGGTGTGCTTTGATTTTCAGGCATTGATGACTTTTGTGAATGAAGATCTAAAGGCTAACCGATGATGATGATGATGATTAGGCTGCATAAGCGGTTGATTATTTCCCAGTCCATCAAAAACCCATTTATCATTTCCATAATTATTTTGCTAGGTCAATGAGATATGCAGTGCAGAGCATCTACCACTGCATCATTTATATAGCGCTCTGCTCTTTCAATCTCTCTAAAGTATATGTGTAATTGAACTCTGTTTCCCTCATTTCTATCTGATGTCCTACTCTGGCTTCGTATTGCCTCTTGCAATACAAGGTCTTAGGAATTCGTCTGAGACTATATATGGACTGAATATGTTTGAGACTTAATGCACAAACCTCCTTATTCCATCTATTCCCACCCTCTCTAGTCTGTGTATCAACTTGATCTCCTTGTTCCCTGGGTAGGGAGTCAGGACTGCTGGGCCACCTTTCCTTTGGCATTGTGGGCCCTTCTATGTCGAATGCCCGTGCCCCTCAAACATGCAGGTTTTAGTCTGGGTCCCCCCTCATCCCTTTTTTGCTTGACGACTTACTTATTTCTGTTGCACTGCGATTGTTCTGGATGCTAAATACCTACCATAATAGTCATTTTTAATAGGTTCGTTAATTTTAAATTTTAGGATATGCTAAAATACCTGCCATGTTATGTTATGTATCATTTGTATATGCATGCATGCATATGTGTGTATGTGCGTGTGCGTGTGCGTGCGTCTGTGTGTGTGATTTGATGAGATTTTGGAATGAATGTGAAATGTTGAAATGCCCTAATTTGCCTTAGTCACTAATTCGTGTGCTCTGGTTTTGACCTGGGTGAGTTGTAAATGGCAAACCCTCTCATTAGCCTTACTCTGAATTTCAGCAAATCATATTTGGCGGAGATGTTGAAGAGAACTAGTATCTGTCCAGGACTCTGCTTAGTCAATGAGTCAGTTGGCAGTGATTTAATTTCAAATAATTCTGAGCTGTACAAGTGTAGCCTACATACGTCACTCATTAAACTAATGCCTAACAAACAGTAGACACTACTGGCTAGAAAATAAATATCATTGTGAAAGCTGTCTGGTGTCAAACCACAGTCTGTTTGGACTGTTGCCAGACAGTTTTTGTCATATTTGTACTAGAACACAGGTTGTCTGCCACAATGCTTTTGCTCTGCATTCGAAAGGCCACATTATACTGTATTTTGAGACTGTTGATGGTTTGTGTTCTTTGACTGCAAGTTGTGGGACATTACTTTTAGGTCATCATCATCGTCATCATCATCATCATTAACATCACCATTGTCATCATCATCGTCATTAACATCACCATTGTCATCATCATCGTCATTAACATCACCATTGTCATCATCATCGTCATTAACATCACCATTGTTATCTTCATTGTCAGTTCCTGAAACCAAGTTTTAGGTGATTTCAAGGTTTTTGGTTATCTGTCAGACTATGTCTTTTTCTCGTGTTTAGCCTTTGTCTTGGTATAATCCTTTTGTTTCTATTGCCTCTCTTGCAAAGCGACCATGGTATCTTCATGGTTTTTCATGGTTTCTTCATGATGTCTTCATAGTTTTTCCTGGTTCTTTATGGTATCCTTATAGTTTTTTCAGGGTTTCTTCATGGTATCTTTGTAGTTTTTTTGTTTCTTCTTATTGTCTTCATACGTTTTTGCGGTTTTTTCATGGTGTCTTCGTAGTCACCGTGTAGGAACCTTGAGTAAGTCCTTTGCACACAATTGCTCTGCAGTACAACTGCAATTGCCCATTGAGGCGTGTGCACTGCGATATCAAATTTTAAGAATAAAAAATAAAATAGAAAAGTGTTTTTGTGGTTTATTTGTGATTTCTTGATTTCTTTGTGCTTTCTTCGTGGTTTCTTCACATTCCTCTCCTTGAAGTATAGTTAACATATAGGACTAACATTTTGAAATCAATCTGAAACCAAAAGGTAATTGACTTACCTTCTCAGTTGCAGAGGATGACAAAACAAGGGGTGAAAATAATGGGGCCTGAGCCATTCTTGAAGTGGGGTGATGATGAGTTCCCCATTCTTAGGCATGTTACCTTTTGATGCTGTGGGTAGTACTGTGCAGGGTGTCTGAATTAGCAGCAAATAATTAATTTGTCTGGTCTTGGGGAGCAGCCATATCTGTCTGATTCACCCCAGGGGCGAATTTCATGGCTGAGGGCCACTCCTCTTTCTAAATCCCTGCTGAGCCAAGGAGGTAACACCTGACAATCTGCAAGCTATAAATTGGCTTCTGCTCCAGTTCACTCTTATATTGTATACATGGATTGTATGTTCACACATCTAACACTCTATGCAATGTATATGTAAAATATAGATACGAGTAGCTGTGAGTATAGATTTAAACCTTATAATATGCACATATTTTAATATTTCTTTATATATAAAATACAAAAAGCAGATATAGAGTTGAATGCATGCGTCTACACATAAATGCATGTACTATATACATTATGATCTACATGTGTATATATAATATATAATTTATATATATATGTATACATTAAATAGGTATGTCGTGTGCCAGATGCATTCACTCTCTCTAGGCAGACAGCTGTGTCTGTGAGGTTGTCCATTTAGGCATTGTGGGAGTTTGAAGATTTCAATCTATGCTGTGGTTGTAAAGGCTATAATTATGGGCCACTGATTAGTGTAGGCCTACTGTCTACTGCCATGATCAACACCCTGTGACAGGTGTCTTGATGGTTGTTCTTTTTCTCTTTGGCCTATAACTCCTCCAATCTGTAATCTACCACTGGTAGTTGTTCATTTTCCTTGATTTTAGACTATTGTTAATTTACTTTCTGCCTAAATCGTCTTCCATTTGTAAGATTATGAGGAAGGGTAGTAATAACACTTACAGACTCATCACTTGTGGACCGATGGTACTAAATGAACTGTATGCAATGACCCTCGTCAGGTCATTGACACACGCTTGGCCCTAAACGCAGATTCAATTTACAGACATTTTGTACAATAAGTGTAAATAAATAAAGAGAAGAGAATTAGTAATTTCCCTTCTGTTTCCTTTTCTCTTGATCTATTTTGCTTTCTGTTGTGTTCTGTGTAATGTCTCTTTTTCAAAAGGTTCTTCGTTATTCTTATTTAACTGTCTAGACATTTTTCTTGTAATGCTGATTTTATCAATCTGGTATTCCTTCCCTCCTTCTATACCGGTTGACCTTTGCAATTTGTTGTGATGACACACACACATATATATATATATATATATATATTCTTGTTAAAATGCGGTGAATAGAACATCTGTGGTGTTTAAGCAGTGTGCATAATCAATGTTATAATAAAATTCAATGCAGTGTAACTCTGTTGCAGTTCATCACAATATTGTGTAGTGTGACATAATTATTGCAGTTCAGTGAAGTAGAGGAGAGATCAGTGCAAAGCAGTACAGTGTTGAGAGTAAAATATGAAACAATAACAATACCCAAATTATGGGTTGTGTGGTGGACGGATCAGAGCTTAGATATATATAACCGAAATGTATTGTCATCCAGTCTATAGTATAGATGTGGATTAGGTTAACTAATATGCCCTAAATGAAAGATGGAGATTTGGATGGAGTGGATGAGTGCCATTCTCTCTGTGCTTTCTGCACTTGCAGCAGATGCTGTGGACATCTGTTTTCAAGTGGTGCAGCTGTTTCATTGGTCAATTTCCAGGGGTTGTTTCATTAGTGTCAAATATTTTAATGACCCACTGAGTTGTTTCCCATCTTTACGCTGCTCATGTGTTACTGCCTTCCCTTGTCAGTTGTTGTGCTGCGTGTTACCTTAGATGGTTCTGCAGATCCTCTGACCTATAGTCTCATTCTTCCCCTTCCATCCACAATTGAGGCTCATCTCATTGTTCTCACATCCTCTGCCTCCTCAGTGCAACATGGAAACTTCTCCATCGTCATCCTCCTCCAGGAACACGCTTTGATGCAATCCTCAACTTAACCTCTTCTTCTTTCATTATAACTCTACTGTGCAATATAACTGTATTTGATGGATGGCCCTCTTTCCAAAGTTCACAAGTTCACATACGAGGGAACATAGATGGTGCAGAACAATTATTGTGAGTGAAGAAATCACTGAAGGCTCCTACGATCCGAGAATTGCCTCCTCAGACGAAGCTTGAAATCTTGCTCTTGGCTCTAACCAATCGACCGACCTCCGGACTTCGGATCTATCTATACCTGTAGTTTGCAAGGGGTTGAAAAGACTGATCCATTATGCAAGCATGGTCATGTACAGTGTCAGCCTGATGTGTTTCCTTTAAGGGGCGCTATATAATCAGATCAGCACTACACAGTGATATGCAAAATATGTGCCTGTAACATTTAATATTCCGTCTGGATTTGTTGGTCTCTTTGATTTAGACCCTGGCTTTGGGTTTCATCAATGTTTCGTCTGCTTTGTTATTGTTTATTACAGAGTGTCTATAACATCTCTCTCTCTCTCTCTTTCTCTCTTTCTCTCTCTGTCTGTCTGTCTGTCTGTCTGTCTCTCTCTCTATCTGTCTGTCTCTCTCTCTCTCTCTGCTCTCTCTGTCTCTCTGTATGACCTGCGTAGGGGAGGTTTGACCCCCAACTGAGTTAAATGCCCCACAGGTACCCTAACTTTATAGACCACAGTGGAACATGGCTCAAAGTGAGTTATTGGCATAAAATATGCAAATTCAGAAGATACTGTCAAATATGAAAATATGTTCTTTTCTTTGCAATGGGGTTAGATTGACTCGGACCTTCTGGTCCACCAACTAAGAGACTTGACGGTCATCTGAAAATGGACATCCGCCTGTAATGTAAAGCTGTAATATAATGAATTGTAAGACTCACTTAATGGTGCTGGGCTATGAAAAGCAAAGAAACAGATAAAAACATGTTTAATACATGTCTCTTTCTTAAAAATTGAGATTAGCCTGTAAGCCCTATATAGATCATGTTCTATGCATTTTATGGTTTATCATAACAGTGATTAGATTAAAGAGATAGGGTTAGGTTTTAAATTTGCTAAAAAAAATTTGATCCGTCTCGCCAGTTAAGCGTGTCTTCACTCTCATTCCCTCTTCTTCTGTTCTGTTATTTTCCTTAACTTCTTTGGTGGTATGTTAATCGTGTGGCCTACTTACTTTTTTTTACTTATCTTACTTACTTATTTTATGACACTGGCGCTATAATAGATCCACCACCAATGGATGAGCGATTTAACCACAGCATTTAGCCCTCTGCATCTCTTATTAGGTCACAGAGGTCAAGCAATGAGCACGCTCAGTCAGTTAGTTGGCGAATCGATGCGTTGTCTGGCTGTCACTAGCTGGCGCCACTCGAATCATGGTTGGCCGCCTTTCATTTGCCTCTGGTCCCTCTAGCGGTGGGCGGCTGCCAACGAGACTTCTTCTCGGCGTCTTCGTTGGTTGCGATGAATTTCCTGGATTCAAATCGGTTCAGTTCGTTGTCGGCTTGTTTTCTATCTTTCCGAATTCCCCAGCTGATTGCTTTTCTCAGCCTTCACACTAGGGGACACTTGGGGCGCCCGACCAAGACTCTCTTATACAGGAGACCGCATCTGCATGCGGAGACTAAATTGTGCTGCTATTTTAGGTCAGTATTGTCTCTGCTCTCCTTAGATGTTCCTGTGTGAAAGATATGTTACCCTACATTCAGTTGCCCTGGCCATTGGCGGCAAGAGGGCCAATACCCCTTCATCTGAGTATACCTACCCCTGCTGATCTCCAAATGAGATCCTTGTTACATTGGCAGATACGACTAGGAAACAAGTCACATATGAGAGGTTAAGAAATCTGTTTGTTTTCCTGTTGAAGATGCTAGCATTTGGTATTTGTCACGGGAAATACTTATCTTTTGCTATAAGTATTTGCCAACAAAATCTGAATGAAATTCTTTTAGGGTATTAACTGAAAACGGATTAGATGCAAAGTGGTTCTTAAGTCAGAATATTGGTCTTCATTTGGATTCTTCGTTCATGTATGCAGATGTTAATACTTGATCTGTTTACTGACTGTATAATTTTCCGAATTAGAGAGATGATTCTCAGACCGTTAAATGATTGACATACAATCACCAACTCCTCCGAACATAAATCTATTTATGAGAAAACATAAACTGTTTGCACTCTTGGCAGTCTAGCAAACACGTTCTTCCTCAAGGGAACCGGTACAGGTTCAGGCCACAACGTTAGACATTACATGTCATGTCAATCAAACCATGGAAGCTTGCTTTTTACGAAATATAGGCTATGCATGTCTAAATGTAGCAGTCATTTTATCTGTAGCATCGGAGGCTTATGAGTAAAAAGTTATTTTCTGCTTTGTTTGACATTCGTTTAAGACTTTAGCAGTAAGGAGATGCTTCATGCAGAGTCAATCAACTTGGAATCTTTGGTGGACATTACAGCCTCTATATGCATCATGACAGTCATAAATTTTTGATTTTTTAAGTTTAGGAAATAATTTCCTTTATTGGTTGTTCTGCTTGATTGGAATGAGGTGAATATGTTTTCGATTCTGGTCTTTTGCCTGAGATAAGTCAAACAAATCATGTATTCTCTTTATTTATTTATTTGAGATCTTTTACGAAGTTGTGATTCGTTGGAAATAAGTTTGGAGCATTCTGAGTTTTTGGCAAACCCAGGCATACAGCTGGCTCCCTCTGTGGATACTTGGCCCAACCGTAGCTCCTTATTGGGAGAGAAACTGGTCGCCACTTGACCTAGATGCTTAGAGTTGCGAACTTGTGATCAAGTACTATTTAGGCGTCTGCTCGTCCAATCTGTGTGGTAATTTTCCCTCACTTCGATGGTTTAATGAGTGAATAAATACAGCTTACATTGAACGTGTGGGAATCTACATCGACGGGTCATATTTTCTCACAGAAATTGAGGCATATGTGGAGATGGGAGAATATCCAGACAATATATGAAGAGACCTGGCAGTGAATGGTGAGGGAGGAGGAGGAGGGATTATATGTGGATGACAGTAAAGACTGAATGATGATTTTAGATAGATTGAAATTCTTTATGGATCCGGATTGATATGCTAAGGTGGTCGTTGGATGGACACTTTTTATTAAGTAATAATGTCTGTTGGCGCATGACTACTGTGGCTGCAGAATGTCTCTTGTCTGTTGTAGACATTAACCTCTGATGGCATATGCAGGTAGTAGGGAAACCTAAGGCAAACAGGGACAGTGAGGGTCAGTGAGTCTCAGTTTCAACACACACCCTTCTCAAGGTCTCCACTGAACTTGGATGGGTGGTGGTGGTGGTGATGATGATGGTAGTGATTATGATGATGACGATGAAGAATATGATGATTACTATTATGATGATGATGGTGGTGGTGGTGGTGGTGGTGGTGGTGGTGGTGGAGGTGGCGGCGGCGGCGACGACGACGACGACGATGATGATACTATTTGGCAAGGAATAATTTCAAAGTTACTCTCCTGAACTTCAGCAGAGCAACATTTAAAAACATAATTTGAACTGAATATTGACAGACAGACAGACAAGTGCATAGAAACTATTAGAAAGACAGATAGAGAGCGAGAGAGAGAGCCAGTGAAAGACTAAAATGGATAGAGATAAGAGACAGGACTGAAGACAAAAGAACACAGGACGACAGAGATCGTCCAGGACAGAGGAGATAGAGAAACAGAAAGGTGTACAAACCAGTAGGTATTCAAGCAGACATAGTTAGGGGAGAGTGCGCCTGTTGCGGATGGATGCACCATTAAGCCGTAGTTAACATCCAATCACCAGAAGCAGCAGCAGCCGTGGACGTCTGAGCATCTCCAAAGCCTGAGGGGCTGATGAATTTATTGTAGGTTGCTCTGAAGGTTGGTTGAGCATACGGAAAAGGAAGAGGGACATAAGAAGGAGGAAGAGGAAGAGAGTGAGGAGGAGGAGGATGGGTTCGTCTGGTCAGTGGCAGATAATCAGACAAAACCTGTTAATGTGGAATTGATGCTAGAATCCAAGAATAAACCAGATCGTCCCTTGCTTGCTACATTTGATGATGCCTACCCAACCTTTGCATCCTCTTTCATGAGCACTGGTTGTCATTATCATCGTCATCATCATCAGCATCATCGTCGTCGTCATAATTCATCATCATCTCTGGACGTATTTTCAGTGTCCATTTCTTATGAGTAGGGACATAAATGTGGTCAATTGCTGACGCCAGTCATTTGGTGACAATGTGTGCAAATAAATATCTCCGATATTTGTGGTCCTTCGTCCTTTGTGTTTAGTCCCAGAGTCTTATCAAATCTTCACTTTTATGGTCATTTAGACCTGTCTTTGTCTTTGTATTTCTATTCCTATGTTTCTCTTCGTTTCTCAACTTAACTACTAGCCATCGACCGAGACTGTGTCTGTCTCTGTCTCTGTCTATGTCTGTCTGTCTGTCTGTCTCTGCCGCCTCTTTGCAGCTCTCTTCAGTCATTTTCGTCCTGTCTGGCTATCAGAAGTAGCTTTCACTTAGCGGCGCTCCATAAATTGTCGTGATTGCAATTACAATAATATTACTGTCTTCTGTCCGTCTATGTCTGTCCGCTTGTCTGTGTCTATGTCTGTCCGCTTGTCTGTGTCTATGTCTGTCCGCTTGTCCGTGTCTATGTCTGTCCGCTTGTCTGTGTCTATGTCTGTCCGCTTGTCTGTGTCTATGTCTGTCCGCTTGTCTGTGTCTATGTCTGTCCGCTTGTCTGTGTCTATGTCTGTCCGCTTGTCTGTGTCTATGTCTGTCCGCTTGTCTGTGTCTATGTGTGTCGATGTTAACCCAGTCTTCATGCCATTATATTATTATATATCTGTATTTGCTCTCTGTCTGTGCCTTTCCGTATGTTTTGTGTCTGTATGTGTCGGTGTATGTCTATATGTCTGTCGGTGTATGTCTCGTAGTATTGCTCTTTCACTCCTAGTCGCTCCATCGCGTCGTCTGTTCGTCTGTCTGTCGGCGCGTGCTGACGTTCGATTGCTGTTTTAGCTATTATCGCATAGACAGACCCTCAGGGAGGAGGGGGAGGAGGAGGACTGCGATGCTCCTCACGTCCCTCCCTTCCTTCCTCCTTCCTCCTTCCCTCTTCATTCCTCCCTCCATTCCTCTCCATTCCTCCCTCCGTCCTCTGCCTCCGTAGTAGTCGTTGCTCTTCAATTGCCCTTTATAGACGGCGAGGGAGGATCGTCTTGTCTGACCGATTGCAGAAGACGCTAGACATGGATTGGGACTTACAGATGTGCCCGACCCTCATGCAACCCTCAACCCCCGGACATCAACCCTCCCGCTCTAAACCCCGGCCATCAACCATCATCCCTCAGCTGAGGTCGATGTTGTTTTGGAGGAGGAGGATGCGTGAGTCTATGTCCTCCTCCTCTCTTCCTCCTCCTCCTATTCCTCCTCCTATTCCTACTCCTCCTCTTCCTGCTCCTCCTCTTCTTATTCTTCCTCCTCCTCTTCCTCCTCCTCCTTCTCCTGCTCCTCCTCTTCTTATTCTTCCTCCTCCTCTTCCTCCTCCTCCTCTTCTTATTCTTCCTCCTCCTCTTCCTCCTCCTCCTCTTCTTATTCTTCCTCCTCCTCCTCTTCCTCCTCCTCCTTCTCCTGCTCCTCCTCTTCTTATTCTTCCTCCTCCTCTTCCTGCTCCTCCTCTTCTTATTCTTCCTCCTCCTCTTCCTCCTCCTCCTTCTCCTGCTCCTCCTCTTCTTATTCTTCCTCCTCCTCTTCCTCCTCCTCCTCTTCTTATTCTTCCTCCTCCTCTTCCTCCTCCTCCTCTTCTTATTCTTCCTCCTCCTCCTCTTCCTCCTCCTCCTCCTCCTTCTGATTCATCGTCGTCATCCTTTCATTCGTTTACTTTTGCTCCCATCGAAGATTCTTCTGCGATATAACTAACAGATGTCGCCTTATTTACTCTCCATTAGAAAGGTCGCTGCTGCTGTGGCAAAAGAGAGGGTCAGAAGGAAGAGGAGGAGGAGGAGGTAAAGAGGGAAAAGGAATGGAGAGTGGAAAGGGTGGAGGAAAATGAAGTGGAAGGAGGGTTGATGGAAGGTGGGGCAGACGGAGAGAGGAGAGGTTGGGAGAGAAATGGTGAGAATAGAGGGTGGAAGGGACTGGGAAGAAAAGTGGGAAAAGAGGGAACTAGGAAGAAAGGATGGCGTGGGAGTGACGGAGTAAGCTGTGTATATACAAGGAGGAAGAGTGGGGGGGGGGAAGAATTTAGATAAATATATATATATATATATATATATATATATTGAGAGAGAGAGAGAGAGAGAGAGAGAGAGAGAGAGAGAGAGAGAGTGGGGAAGCGGGAGTTAGGGTGGATTGGGTTGACTAGAGCGATTTGCTCTGGTATAGTTCTGTCATTAATCGTTTGTGGTATGAACTGCGGGCTGCGTCTCTTAACAAGAGACCCCATTGGGATACCATCTACTTATGGAAAAAATCATCCGGTTATTTGTTGCCACCAGCGGAGGAGCGCGGCCTCCGTCTGGCAGCCCAGCATCCGTTAAAGGGTGAGACAGGGGTGGAAGTGCATGGCATAAAATCCGCTTATTGGCAGCTGACATATCTGCTCCTTTCGAGCTTTTCCGGAATGGGAGCGTTGGGAGGGTAGACGTTGCCATGTATTCTGCGGAATGTATAGTTGAGGGAGAGAATAACCCACCTTTCTCATTTCATCTTTTTAATCCGATGATTGGGCTGCGATTATTACAGGTCGTAAATAAACCCCAATGCACGGACGGTGACGGACCTAGTTCCACTTGATGCCTTTCTTCCCTCTGTCTGTCTGTATGTCTGCCGGTGCCCTGTCTGTCTGACCTGTCTGTCTGTCTGCATGTCGTGTGTCTTTCTATCTGCTCAGGGAGTGGCACTGATCAGCTGCAGCTCTTGACGGAGCGATCGGTGGAGGGCTGCCGCAGCGCCTGCTATCCTTCCATAGGTTCGGTCCGGTCCGTCTCTGGTTTCCTTTCTCATGGTTGCCTCCATTCTCCAAGGAACAGACAGATTTCAGAGCCAATTTGGCAAACCTTATTACCTTTCAGTATTAATAACTGGAACATTAATATAACAAGGTAAGAGGAGAAGGAGGAGGAGAAGAAGGAGGAGAAGGAGGAGGAGGAGGGGAGAGGGTTATTTTTGCCTCGTTATTGGTTGCTATTTGATGTAGTTATGAGGCAGTTGATCTAATCTGAGCGTCGTCGTCGTCGTAGTTGCTGCCGCCTGTTTGATCGGATGTATATGCAGCCAGTGGTAGTGGTGGCTGCAGTTCGCTTATAAAGCCTTGATGTAATGTTGCACTGGCCTCCACACTTGCACCGTTGATCACTGCACCAAGCTATTATTGCCTCAAAGTGTTTGTGAGTTTCGTCATTGTAATAGCGGTTAGATTTAAAAAAAAATTTAGCTTGTATAAACTCTCATGAAATATTATGCATGGGATAGATTAACTCTGAACATTTGGTAATACATCTCTTAGCTTCTTGTTCCCTCTTTTATCAACGCTCAGCTGCAGACTGCAAATAGATTCATGTATGATTGAGTTAATTCGAAGTCTAGGTTTCGTCTGTGTAGACCTACATGCATTCTCAACTATAAACAAATTTTGATTGATTGATTAATTGATTGATGCCTTTATATTTATTTTACTAATGAAGCAGTTTTTCAAAGAGATTGGATTCGATTTTTTTGAATTAGAGAAGATGGGAAGTAAAATAGACTTGTGTTAGTTAATGGGATTTACTTAGAGTTGGAATGTTATTTAGTGGGCTGTACAGATTCAGTTAAATCAGTTCTTGTTATAAAAAATATAATTGTAATGTAATGTAAATATGACAATTTCTACAGCACCCTCAGTAGCAGCTATTTCTAAGGTGATTGGTTATTGTTTGGTTATGATAATGTGCTTTTATCTGAGGGAACAGCTGGCCTCTTCTTAGTTGTCCGATACTCCCTCCTCCTCCTCTTGCTCGTCCTCCTCCTCCTCAGTTGCCTGGTGTCACACTCTTTATGGGATACAAATCAAACTTTTATTGATATTGGACATTGTTCCTCTATCTGCCTCAATCACTACAACTGAGCAGCGGACAGGAGGCGATGGGGATGGTGGATGGTGGATGGTGGATGGTGGATGGTGGATGGACGAGCGCCATTACCTCAAATGCTGGTTTCCACATTGGAGTAGATTTTATTGACAGAAACTTGGATCTAGGTAGGAAAGGAGGTATGGAAGGAAGGAACATGCAGATGGTGAATCTTAGTGACACACAAGACTGTGGGAGAGAAGATGGGCTGAATGGATGGAAATAATGGGGTGTATATATAGAGAGAGAGACAGACAGACAGACAGACAGACAGTCAACCAGCAATAGACGGACACATTGACAGAAAATGTAGACAGAGTTAGCAATACTCATATAGGTTAGATCGACAGAAGGGAGGAAGATGTTTTGACCAATTATGCATAGACAAAGGGAAGACAAAGACGGAGACATTGGATCTACAGGAACACAAAGAAAGAAAGGCAGATTCAGTCACAGTGAGACAGAAAAACACAGAGACAGATCTAAAGGGGCCGAGAGAGAAAGGTTGGACATTAATGAGATTTGAGTGAAAGATGAAAGTAGAAGTTCATTCCTTGAGGAGTTTACCTTAAATGTCCAATTTAATTACATGACACACGTTAGCAGGAGACTAGAAGTGGCTTCGAACCATACAATACATAAATGCAATTCTAAGAATCATGTAATCTTGCTTGACCTGAGTTAGGACTAAAGAACCGGCGGAGGTCAAAAGGTCAGTCTTTCCCAGGAATAGGTTGATGATGGTGGAAAGAGGGAGGTCGTGCTTCTCTCTCTCTCTCTCTCTGTACTTTACGTTGTATGTGTCAGTATCTCTCGTTGTCATATTATGTGGTTCTGTTGGCCAAAGCAGATGTAATATTATGCATTGTAGCTAATTTCCATTTGTTGTATCAACTGACAGCTTGGGGTGCTTCCCTTCCTCACCCCACTCTCCAACCCATTGCTGCCCTTCCATCAGCACCCCTTCATAATCTCGTCATCTGTTGCTTCCATGGCAGCTGCCTTCTTTGTTATGGGGTTAAACACTTGACTCTGGATAAATTTAACTTTTGTATTGGCAGCTCATCTTTCATAGTAAATTCATTCGTATTGAATAACACGTGTGGTTTTTAGTTGTATAAAATGTGTATAAGACGTTCTTACATTTTTTCCTTGTTCTTTAAAATTCAAATGTTGAACTGATTTTTAGTTTGACGTTTTAGCTGACGTTTCTATATTGACTAGCAGAGTGCTGTTCTCTGTAATTGGTCAATTGGGAGATGAGATCCAACCAAAAATTTTCATTTTCTGATCCTTTGTAGGGCCTAAGAAATAGGATGTAGCTTGTAATTACCATCAGGCATAAGCTTCCACATGTGATAAGGAAATTGACAGACAGACTGCTCAATGTATATTGAAGTTCATGCATCAGGTTACGAAGCATTGCTAAACAGCTGCACTTGTGAATGAGAAAGATTGATGGAAAGTATGGCAACACAGGAGAACAATGTTAACTATGCAGAAGACCAGAAAACAATCATATTTCAGTTTATATATATATATATATATATATATATATATATATATATATATATATACGGATGTTTTAGATTACAAAGACAAGCAATGCCAATAGTAACACTGTTCACCATCTATATAGCCTTGAGAGAGATCTTAGACCTAAGGTTGAACAGATGAAGAAGAAGAAGAAGAAGAAGATGAAGAGGAGGAGGAGGAGGAAGAGGAGGAGGAGGACGACGACGACGACGACCATGATTCTTATTAAATCATTATAATTATACTGTAGATGGCTGTAGTATTTGGCTGTAGTGTGAAATACATGGCTGTAGTATTTGTAGTAATTGCAAGGCTGCACAGGAGACAGAAGGTCATTCAATCTATGGCAGCAGAACATAATGTCATGCATTTGTTAGAGAGTCGTTTCAATGGGATTCTGCTTTATCTGAAGGAAGACGGTCTTTAAAGGGTGATGGATGATGCAAGAGGTAAGAGGTCAATGCAGCGACACTATAGAAGACGACTCCTCTGTCCATGACTAGGTGGCGCTGCTTGTGGTTTGGTGCAGATGCACTAATGAACACCAGTCTTCCGTGGGAATTTTTCGGATGGCTTGTTATCGATGGGACTTCCGGCATTTTTGGGTGCTTGGTCTTCTATGGCCTCTCCAGTTGCTATGTTGCTTGGCTGAGACATATGTTTTTGCTGATTTCACGCAGCATCTCCTACAGCCCTGGGACCTTTTAGACTTCCTGGGTTAACCATCTGCCGCATATAACCTGTATAACCCGTTTTCTGACCTCACCAGGGGTCAGAGTTTTATGGAATATTGCACCTTGTGTATATAGGGTTCTTAGATACACGTGTACTCTGTGCAACCAAAGAAGGACCTGCAGAGGAAAAACTGTAAGGAAGGAGGAGGAGGAGGAGAAGGAGGCATCAAATATTTCACTCCAAACTGCAGAGTCAGAGGGTCTCCTAAATAACCAAGAAAAGAAGTCACTTAATCCTCATCACAATCCTCATCATGATCATTATCGCAATCATATTGATCATGTGATCATCATCGTCGTCGTCATCATCATCATCATCTAATCGTGATCTGAAGTAGAGAGTGTCATCGGGACAAAGTATGTCATCCATTCTCACCCCATTTTCGTATTTCTGTCTTCATTCCCACCCCATCCAAGATAGAATGATAATGTTGTGTCACTGTAAAGAGGATGTTTTTCACTTTAAAATGATATAATATACTCCAAAAGTGAATATGTGATTTTACACTGCTTTTGTTCAGATCAGTCACATAATGTGTAAATACCTGCAACATGTGGCCAGGCATTTGCACATTATTGTAAATGCCTCCTTATCGGCGAGCATGAGGAAGCAATGTTCAACTCATTTAAGAATTGTAAAGACTAACCGGGTGAAGCCGAGTATGTAAAGTAGTATATAATTATAATATGAGCCAAAAGTAATTGTAAATGAATAATTAAAGTGGCTGCGATATCTTGATGGTTATATATGCTTTTGCTTAGTTCGCCCTTTGATCCTTTGATGCCAATATTGCTTTTGTTCCAAACTATATGCCAACCATTCAATAAAGAAGACTTGCTCATTCAGTAAATTAGGTGATATTATTATGTGTATATATTCATAAATGCAAACAGAAGCCGTGGAAAGATGTCTGCTTATGGGAGCAAATATATATTGTATTAAAATGTACATGAAGATAGATAATTATTTTTATATAGTTATTAGCCCTTTAACGACCAGCGCATTTTCAAAAGTAGGGCATAATTAACAGTGTTGGTTGTTAAAGGGTTAATGTATTGCATTTATTTTTCATTCAGGGCCAGCGAATCTGTAAGTCTGAAATCCCAAGACTTGTGTTGTGTATCTTATAAGTCAGCAGTCAGGACTGAAACCAAATGTGGAGTTACCATTGATTGTACCCACAGGCTTTGATGACATCTTATGCTCATTCAGACTGAGGTATTAAGAATTTTTCCAGTTGTAATTGTAATAAGACACAGATTCACTGGGACAGAACATACAACACTGATTGACTAGCAGCCTCACATATTCAGAAAGATGAGGACAGCTACACAAAAAGTAAACTTCTGAGGTTCTTCTCAATTGTTAATCACAGAGCACCAGGTTATTTACGAGTCCTACATCATGTCAGAAAGGTTTTTTTCAGAGATGTTGAAATACTTGTACTGAGATATCTAAAACATCATTATTCAAATGACTATATTGTTCAAATATATAAGACACTTTTGTTAGATACTTAAAAGGCACTTTGTGTCTAGATTTACACATACAGTGCTTTGCTTCCTTTTGTTCATTTGCACGTGAAGGTTTAAAGAATACACTTACTTACTTAATGCATGTTCTGAAATATCAGTATGGAAGTTTTGATATTGAAATGCATGTACCTGTATTGGAAATTCCAATACTTTCCTATTGGAAATTCCAATACTGGTATTTATATATGAGAACTTCTATACTGGTATTGAAATGTTACACTGAATAGTGTGCTGAGGTGAGTTATTAAGTTGATGTTAGAGAGGGAGCAGCAGGTGGTGACGTTCACAGTTTAGCAGGACATCTGTTCATATATCTGCAGCTAGGATTTTATAGTCAGTTTCCAGGGGCAACCGGAGCCTAATTAGTCATGATAATGACTCAGTCTTTAGGGAAAGGTGAGTGGTAGTTGGTGGTGGAGGGGTTTGATTCCAGCTGATGGATTGTGTTTCTAAACACCTCAGGGCCGTGTTTCAACTGTGGCTCAGCAATAAAACAAGCCATAACAATTCCTCCTTTGAAGCCTTTGAAGACTGTGGGGTGGGATGGGGAGACTAGGACTGAAAAGGTAGAAAGGAGTGTTAGCCCTAATAAAACTGCACTAATTGCTACTGATTGGGGCCTATCTGTTTCACCCTGATTCTCCCCACTCCTGTTTAGTGGCTGATCTTGGGAACATCAAAGGGGTGCTTAGTGTGGGAGACACCTGCTGATAGGGTTGAGGCTGTGTTGACACAGGAACACAGTGAAAACATACAAATTCAACAAATAAACAATCAACTGTTTGCCTGCCACAGGTTCAAATCTGTTCTACTAAAGATTATTACCTATAAATAACCTTTAGAAGGCCATACTTAATTGCTTTTCAGTTTCTTTATTAATTGCTGCAGATGCTGTTCTTTTATATTACCTGTGGCTATCTGCTGGACTAATCAGGGGCTTTGTCCAAACTTTTGATGGCTTTCTAATCAATCATTAGTTTCTCATAATTCGAAATAATTTATTAACACATCTGCTAAGTTGGGATTACATTCTGTCCATTACAAATGCATTTTCGTATTTACATACCTTCTTAATTAAGTACATTGGCTGCACACTACCATAGAGAAAAACAAGAGGCATGTAATGTAAATTATGGTCACTCGTCTTGATCTATTGTAAAAATGAAAATAAATTCATTAACACTTCAGTTTTCTGGTGGTCTTGGGTATTTCATGGTTATTAAATGGGACCCATGTGGGTCCTATACAGGTTCCGTGTGGGACTGTGGGCTTCATGTAGACATGCTGCAGTGTGAAGAGACTACCGCCCCTCTCTTCTTTTTTATGTTGTGCTGGTTAAAGTTAAACCATTTGCCTTTTTGTTGAAAGAATCTTTTACATTTCATTCATCAGTCAGACAGATTGGGGGAAGAGGTAACACAAGCCCTGACACTTGGAAAACGGATATGTTTCCAATTTTTGAAATCAAAATTAATGCTTTTGAAATGGCAGAATGTTACTGAATTTGCTTTATGTTGATACTTTGTGACATTGTTTCTATGAGGATGGAAGTGGAGGTAATAAAAACGTGTGAACTCTTTTTGTGAGTGAGCTCTTCAGTAGCTTATTTCCCCGTGTCGTGTCCTTTAATTTGCAGAGAAACGTGGTTAGAGGTTAAGAGTTCTACCAACAGGAACAGGGATAACTTTGTCCAGTGGTGCTTTTTACACAGAAGGTAACTGAATGGTGTAGAGGTTATGAGGCTAGGATTTCCTCCATCCACCAGGTGGAGCTTATGCCTACATGGAAACCAACTAAATGGTGCATGGCTTCGTTAGAGTTTAGTGTTTCCTCCAGGCACCAGGTGGAGCTGTCGATTCTTGTTTTTTCATAGGATCTCAGGCATTGATTTTGTCATGGTCAGTGAGTGAGTGAGTGAGTGTGTTGGGGTCAGCGTTTGGCTGATTTATTAGGGAGTGTGTGCCTGTAACAATGACTGAGGGGAAGGGGCAAAATAACTGAAGCCCTGCAGAGTAGATAACTGGGGATGGGGGATTTCGGTTGGCATCTGGTGTTGACATTATGATCATCTTCAGTGCCCTAAGAAACTGCTAAGTAATGATTGGAAGAGAAGCAGAAGAAGGAAGCACCCAACGGAATGTTCCAGAAAGAGGAGGAGAAGGAGGAAGACCTACGAGGATGCAGGCAATATGGACTGGTGATGGTGGTGATGATGACGATGATGCTTGTGATGGTGATCGTGATGATTATGATAACGATTATTATGATGATGATTACTGTTGTTACAGTGGTGTTGATGATAATGATGAGGATGATGAGGATGATGGCATTGGAAATGACTAAGTTAGCAATAACAATGCTGTCAGAATCAGTTAACCATAGACAATGAAATGTAATGAAGAGCAAAAGAGTTTGTTCCTTTTTGCAAACTGGCTTACGCTGTTTGGTTAGCTGACTGGCTGGCTGGCTGACTGACTGACTGACTGACTGACTGACTGACTGGCTGACTGGCTGGCTGGCTGGCTGGCTGACTGGCTGGTTGATTCGCTGGCTGGTCATGCTTTGGAATTCCTTATCACAGTTTGCATGTGTATATGTGATGGGAGGTTTTTCTAGCAGATGGTTGGATCGTTTGGAGGGTCTCCTTCTGCAGGGGCACTTGATGGTTTATGTAAACACGAATTGTTTATTCTGAGAGGACACGACCAAAGAAAGAGTGAGAAGAACAATGTCTGCTAGCTGAAGGCACCAGTGTGGCTAGAATACGGATAGACTACATGTTATATGCGGTTTGGTTGGTTGGCTAAGATAGACAATGTTGTAACATTACTATAAAACCATTACTATCTGGCTTTGTGCGATTGTGGTGTATTACTAGACAGTTGATACCTATAAAGCATTATGAATCTCTTTACTGTTGCAAGATGTCAACTGGAAGGGGACGCCGTTGTCGCTAGACCACTCTTCGAAAAACGATCTTCTATCAAAGTGCATTCTTTGTTTTCAGTTAAGTTAGTTAATTACTGCAGGAGACCTCATAGCCAACATATTTATATCTTTGAGCTCGCCATCTAACTACGTCAGTATCTGTTCTTTCCAGACAACGCTCCCTGGGAAGGGCGTGAGTGTTTGATCTTCAGCCTTTGTGTTAGTGGGTGGTTAGTTAGGTGGAGCCTCAGAATCTGTTGGCACATATTGGCTTAGGATATGATTGGTCTTCTGCTTTTGGCATCTTCTGCCAAAGGGTGGCCTTGTCTGGTCCCATTAAAGACCTCCTCATAGTATTAACAGACTTCATCTTCTCTGTGTATATTATCCAACCCAAGTGTTTGCTTTTCTCTCAAGCTGCCAGAACCAGTCATTTGGAATTCGGAAGTGTTTCCCTTTAGCATGCTCTTTGAGAAATGAGCAACTGGACAGTGAAAATGAGCAAACAGTGGGCAGTAGTAGTAGCTAAGTGTGGAAATGAAGAACGCGTGAGCAATAGGAATATTAATGACAACAAGGAATGTGTTTAATAAGAATAACAGCCAGGGCTATTAATATCCTGATAAAGTATGGCCGCCTTGGTCGCAGATAAAGAATTGGGCTCCTGGAATTGGTCACAAATCAAACGCTTTGTTGACTATGTGGCATATAATTATCAAGCCTCGTCAATCTTTGACACACAAACGCAGCAAGCTATATCTACTGTCATCTTATCGCTATGCTAATTCATATTCAGTCAAACAGTGACTTTTCAGTTTGATTGACGTCGTTTCTTGACTTCCATGTTACTTTTAAGGACATGACACTCAAACTATTTGGTGATTGATGCTGAAGCTGAAACTTAAAAAGTGATGCTTAGCTCTAGTTAGTTGTGAGAATGTCTATCTTAAATTCAGCAACTGTACGCACAGGGTTATTAATAGATTTCTCAGTTTTTATTCACGAGCTGGGGAACCTGGCGTTGCACGGGTAGAGACAGGTTTTTGGCCTTAGAGAGTAGGAAGACGGTGGCTGCGGGTTCGCCAACCCCTCTACTGGGTGTCCCAGGTGTTCCCCGAGCGAACGGCGAAAGTTTTGAGTGAATAGCTGTAAAAGTGTGGAAATGCTTAAATGGAATTGTGTATAGACACTGACGTGTACAAAGTACATACCCACCTGACCGACTGTGCTAACGATTGTCAGCTGTATACCTGCTGCCTGTACGATATCTCTCTAACCGTCCATTGGTAAAAGAAGAAGAGGTGTGGCAGATAGACATCACAAGCACATGTGCAGCAGGTCGACACGCTCCTGGCGGCTGAAAAGGAAACTTTCCTTGGGGAGGATCCTGAGACAGGTTTTTGACCCTGGAAGACGGTGTCCGCGGGTTCACGAACTCCTCGACTGCATGTCCAAGTTGTTCTCCGAGCCAAAGGTGAAGGTTTTGAGTGAATAGCTCTAAAACTGTGTAAATGCGTCACCAGACAGGGAGACACAGACAGACAGAATTCCCTCTTTATATATATATAGATAACACCCATGATGTGGAAACTCAAGAAGAGCTTATATTGCTCAGCTTTTCTGTGTAGTATAATTTAAGTGTCTGAATACTTTACTTTACCTACATTTTTTTAGCTATTTTAGGTAGTAAGGACTGCAATACATGTTTAGTTAATGTTTAAATTTGAAAGATGGAGACAATGGAGATGCTGTAATTACACATCTTATCAAGAATTGTAAACTGTCCACTGTTACAATTTGACTGCGTTCAGATACATTTTGAGCTGTGGTTGATGTAGAGGGTCACAGTGAATGAATGAATGAACAAACGAACGAACGAACCAACCAACCAACGAACGAACGAGTTGTAGTGTTCCAGTCTGCAGTTGTTTTGCTTTTCTGGCGTGAATGTGCCTATTGAGAAGTAGTAGTTTCTGTTGCTGGAGGCCACCCAGGAGACTGAGCGGAAGACTGAGCTGCCCTCTGGTGCTAATCGTAAACAGATGCATTATGTACATGCAGTCATTTGTAGCATTCCTATGAAGGGATCTGCCCTGCGAGGAGGACAACAATATTTCCCATTCATCAATATTTGTTCATTTCTTCAAAGAATCCATTCTGACCTGCAGCAGTCGTCACTTTGTCTTGCAACTGCTGTGGCTTCAGAGCCCAGAAGAATTTCTCTGATTCCCTGTTTTCATCTGCGGAACCAGCCAACCCTTTTCTTCCGAAGAACCATCCACTCCCCTATCATCCGCGGAACAAGCCACCCACCCTCATATAGACCTAATTTAGTGTCCACTGTAGAACAGTAACTTACCATGTAAACAGCATCAGTTTGTGTGATATCTGTTTACAAGCAGTTAACAATTATGTCCTTTGGCCATTATGCTTTTGCAAATGACCTCAGTGCTGTTGATTGTTGTACTTTTTATTTATTTTATTTTATATTTTTTGCTGAAATTTGATAAGACCCTTTTTTCAACATTTTTTGCTCTAAAGTGCACATGCCTCGATGGCACAATTGCAGTTGTAATGCAGAGCAATTGCGTACAAAGGACTTGCTAAGGTCCCTACACAGTGACACCCTGGACGAGGGTCGAACCCGCTCACTCAGCGCACACTGAGCGTTATGAACTGACCACTCTAACCAATCGGCCACCATGCCACATGACGTACATAACACTTCCACTGTGCGTCACTGATTCTCGGTTTATAAATGCTGTCCAATGAGAATAATTGTTATCTCCAAAGACTCTGGAAGTCCTTTAACAAGGCTGAATTTAGGAGCAGTGCCAAGTGTTGTTTTATAGCACACACCATATAATAGTAAATTCTTGATGCAGGGCTCCTCCACTGCAGATTTTGCCAAAGAATGATTCATTCCATTCTTTTCAGCTGTGTTTAATCCAAGTCATGTTATGTATTTGTTTATTTTGTCTATCCGTCATTGTCTTGTCTTCCTTTGTTTCCATTTCCTTTAATTTAATGTGTTTATCTATTGCCTGTTATATTTAATTTGGTAATTGCATAGAAATGAATGTTTGAATGCCGGAACTTGAACACATGCTAACGGTAGGGAGGGGGGATGCACTACTGAGCAATTGCCAATTACGATAAGCAGATGACCACCAAGAAGACAGTTTGTTTAGTCTGCTGCAGACCGCGTTTTTTGCCAGATTATCGTTGAGACTCAAAAATTGTTGTGTTATTTTACTCTCTCGTCTTGTTCAGACCACTGTCTGCACAGCTCGGTTTTCTTGGTTTTCATATACAGTTTGTTTGGAGGATGGAGAGATTGATGGAGAGAGGGTAGTGGATGATTCTTGACTTGAATCTTGTTGTGTCTCCTTACGAATGCAGTCCTTACACTATGACATCTGGATTACGCTGTTTACTGTGTTTGGTGCCGAAACTGACGGCTGACTCCAGTTTTCCATCCTCTTCGCCGCTTCCAATGCTGCAAAGTGCAGAAGTTTTATTTTGGTTTCTTGTCTGTGTTTATCTTAGTACATTTTATTACCATGAAACAAAATCATCGCAATTATTCTGGTTTACCTGGGTCTGAGCAGCTTAACCAAAGTAATATGGGTTCAATTGTCAATCTATTGTAGGCTAATTCTAACAATAACTGTTTCTAATACATCATTTTAAATAGCAAATCTGATTGCTTGACTTGGGTCCTGTAATGCGTTATTGTTGTTTTTCTAAAAAGACAGTGATGCTTCTGGTTGAAACTGAAGAAGGGTACCAATATATTCGAGATGCATTTTGAAAAGGGGAATTGCTATCTGTTGCCAAAGTCTAGAAGTATTAAATAAATATTCAAATGTTGTTAAATTGATAGTATAATGATCTGTGGTTTTTCATAGGACTTAGTCTGAAAACCAGGAGAATCACTGTTCTATGTATGACAGCCAATTCTATGCATCGCAGCCAACTCCAATTTTAGTTCTGATTAGCACCGAGTCTGTCATCCCAACTCATCTATTCTAGGAACCAGATTGGGCATTTTGGTTCTGTGGACATTATGTGTTGCTCAACCTTCCAAAGTCAATTCAAGAGGCTATTACTATTGATATTAAAAGCGCTTGAAATGACATCTAGCGCCGAAATCTTAGTTTAGCTTTTTCCGAAACAATTGACATAAACAAAGTGCTTAAGATGCAGCACATGCCACATGTTAAAATGACTTATTCACTTTCTTACTCTCTCCTTACTCTCTCAATTCTGACACTATCTGTTTTGTAATTGCGTATTTTGATTATTTTTTAATTTTACATCCTGTGATTGTTCATATCTTATGTTACCGTAATGCGTTTGCAGGCCTTTCAGCAAAGCCCATATTTGCTCAATTACTTACTTATTTACTTGCATGATACTCTGTAGATGTTTGCTCTTAAAGTTTACAACCAGCTGATCGTCGAAACGATGTCTCTTCTATCAGATTTGAAGACAAGTGGTCCAGATTCTCAAGTTCAATGACATGATTTGCATTTCTGCAATTTTTCTTAAGTTACTAAGTGCTGCTGTTTAAAACTGCAAGAAGAGACCGGCGTGTCTGAGTCGGATAGGAAACAGTTGAGTTACTGTTTAGATTTTCTGATGGTTCAAGTGGCCAATGCATGTTGTAGCATCTGGCGATGACTGGTGTTACTGAGGCTGATGTGTCTGAGGCAAGGTAAAGAAGGGCAACAGAGGGAAGGAAGACCCTGCATCATTTCGAAAGCCCAAATGTCTTTTTCAGACTTGTTTTTACCAACAGCTGGGAGGAGAATGTATCCTATGCTAAAATAAAAACACAGATTATTATGCAGAAAGTTTCTTTTTGCATGGATCAGCCCAAATCACATTGGACATTTGTCTTTGAAGAATATTACGTTTTTTAAAATATTATTCACCTCGGCAAATACTAGAACACAAATACTTGTAAATAAAGTTTATTCAATTGATGCATATATATATATGTTCAGCCCTTAAACAAATTACTATTATTCCCAGAAAATCACGAATCAAAAGTCCACATGGAATGTTAATTCCATATTCATTGATTACTTATTTCTGGAATAAGAATGTATTAGTTAGTCAATGAAGGGAAAAAAATAGTTAGATTATTTTTTTACTACATGAAAGCATCTTGCTTAGGATATGTGAAAAAATATTTGGTTCATACCCGGATCTGGAAAATAGTACATCCAAATACTCGGATTCGCTACTCGGTGCTGGAAAACGTCAACCTGGCTAATTCATACTTTTCTGTATGAAGAAAGGAAAGATTTTCTATTTGGAGTGAAAGTCATAATTGATTAGCCTCTGACTTCTATAGCGCCACTACACTACACAAAGCCTTGTCCAATCAACTGGAAATGGGGAACTGGAACGGACCATATCTTACCTTGTTGTTCTAATTGCACAGTGGACACAAAAAGCAGACAGAACTGTGTGGGAAGAAAGCAATTGTTCCCTTAAGAGTTCGTGATCATTGAACCCAATCAGGGCACTTCCCACTCTCCAGAGCAAAACAGTCCCCCACTCCTCAGAGCAAAACAGTCCCCACTCTGTCTGCCACATCAATCACTATAAAAGGAAAAAGCCATTTTTAAATTGTTTCTACTGATTCATGATAATAGACATCTCTCCTATAATTATGCATCAGCGACGTTTGTCGTGTCCCGTGACGATACGTTTAAGTGCTTCCCTCATGCTGCCATAATCTCAACGTCTGCCTTCCATTCTCATCCCTCCTAGTACATTTCCACCACTCCATAAATCTATTACCTACTCTCTGAATTTATTCCCTAATATACAAATCCATTCCCTACCTACTTGGCTAATTCATTTTTTTCTTTTCACAATCTGTTAAGAATGAAGAGTGGAATCAATTGGCAATTGGATTCCCAGTGCAGTTGGTGATAATGCAGCTTAATTTCATAAACAGGAAATTCACTTTTATTATTTGTGGTAATCTATTTTCGAAGGGTTTCGCTTCTCTTTCAAATTATTTTGATGGCTGCTTAAAATTTGATTGTTATGGAGGTTTATGGTCCCTTAGAGAATAGAAACGGTTATTTAATTATCCATGAGCGCATTTTCCACTCTCTATTGACTGTTGCTGAAAGGGATGTAGCAAATGAGTGTTTACTTCTTTTTTCTAATTTTTTATGGGCCCCAAGGTTCCATTTTCACCAACTCCATGCCACTCAAGTCATAACTAAGAAGCCAACATAATATTATTTGCATATATCACAATATAATATATATGTGACACAATGGACTTCTGCTGGGCCATTAATCTGTGATAGGAAATCAGGTGAGGACCCTGTTTGGAACTTGTTCTTTTGGTCTCATCTGTAGGTGGATTTAGACAATCTCATGTGAATGACTGTAATGGTCATTGTTATCAATTGTTGTTCTCTTATCTAAAATGCGTTCGTTCTCTTATTTAAGTGCACGTGTAATGCACGCAAACATGCTTGCATGCTCATACATGTAGATTATATGCCTACCGTACTCAGATATTATACATGCAAAACTTGCAGATTGTTCCTCGCTATCAATTCCCAAATGAAGGAATTGATATTTGAATTTTTCTGCGTATGTTTTTGTGTGTCCTTGACAGAAGTGATTCTTGTTTATTTTTTAAAATGGAATGTCAGTTTATTTTTTCTCCTGAATAATTTGTTTTCTGTGCAGGCATCCTCCAGACATCGAACCCTCGTATAATCGAGCACCCTGAAGATCTTTATGTGGGGCGCAATGAACCAGCCACACTCAACTGCAAGGTGGAAGGTGAGCCTACGCCGCTGGTGACCTGGTATCGCGATGGTCAGCTGGTAGTCACATCAAATGACAGTCCCACTTCCCATAGGATGCTCCTTCCAAATGGACAGCTCTTCTTCCTTCGCGTTGTCCGAAGTAAGACTGGAGACTCAGACATCGGAGTCTACTACTGCAATGCAACGAATCTGGAGACAAAAGTCAGCATCATCAGCAGAAATGCTTCACTCAAGATTGCTGGTAGGCACTCTTTGCATATTAGCAGTCTGTTTGGGGAGAGGGGCGTAGAGTAGTGGTGAAACACTGGGACGCAGCGCTTGAGGAACCCAGATCGAGACCTGTATCCCCTAAGGTTGACTTCTTTCCTTCTTTCGCTTGGTGGCGGCGTTTGTTAAAAATAAGATGTACAGTGAAATGGGCACCCTGCGTGGCTGCCAACGATTCATTTCGACTCCTGTAATAACTCGTCATCATTCGCTCATACTGTTCTTGTAATCATACTGTAGTTTGTCAGTTTGAAATTAAACAAAGATTATTATTGTTATTGATATCAAGATGAATTTTTAGAAATATTTACAACATATCGTCATCATCATCATTACCACTACCACCTACATCATCATCATCAGTTCCTGATGCCATTTGTTTGTGGCAGTGATGGGTATGAATAAATGATCTCTATTGTCCTCAGTCATTGTCAAGTCCATTGCTCCCCTTAGTCTTGGTTCAAGTCATCTTATCCTCATTCATGTTGTGTATCCAGCTCGTTTTTGGTTTACTGTTGTTTCTTTGTCCTTCTGACTATTAATAAAGCTTCGAATACTGGGTTAAATAGATATGGGGAATTAGACAATGCATGTTGTACTCCAGTCTTTAGGTGAATGCATTATGTGTTCTTTTTATCTACCCAATACTTTTATGACACTTGATGATTTTCTGTCTATCAAGTAATCTTTTTTATTGATGTAAGACAGTCTTTTTGACATAATATCTGTTGCTGTTTTCACCACTGGAATAGTCAAACAGCAGCACACATAAATTACCAATTCCTTAATCTCAGCAGAACATTACTAATAATTGCAGTAAGCATATGAATGAATGTATGACTTTTACAATTTTAAGAGGTAAATGGGTAAGAGGTAAGGTTAGTCCAAGTAAACTGTTATCTACTTTTATGGCTGTCTTTGTACCTTTTCCTAACTAGAGTGAAAGGTTTTAGGACTTGCTGTAGACCTGTTTCACATTTCATTTGGCAAAACAACCCTCTGACACCTAAGTTGGCTTGGACAGGCTGACAGTGAGAGCTCCAGCTCTGCTGCGGGTGCTGCTGCCACAGTCGGATATGCTAGAAACAGTTTCAGCCGCCGCCTTTGATATTGATACTGCTGGGAACCTTTTAAACTTCAAATGAAACCAATTTGTCAATTGGTTGAATGGCAGACTTTAAGATCTATGAGGACTCACTTTGTTATTATGGTTTTTTTTATGTGCTACACATTTTGCAGCAAGCAATGTGGCATTATTGCTGCTGCTGTTGTTGTTGTTGATGCTGTTGTTGTTGTTGTTTAGTATTATGATTTTATTGAAAATAGTATACGTACCATGCAGTGGGCTACAGCAAAGGGATGGTACAGGCAACTAGTATACATTCCAACTGATGTGGAGTACAAACATTGACCCACAAAAAATGTTTAAACACAGTCCTAGAAAAAAACGAAAGTACCAATGATAAAATGGTAATAAACCACTGAAGGAGTTAAATTTAGCACTAGGAACTGTGACAGTCTGTGAGAAAAAAAGATGTGTAATATACTACTGAGTATTAATATTTTGGGCTAGCCTAGACTTTATGGGATGTTTTTCTATGGAACCACTGCCTTTAGGAAGTGTCACTGGATGTCCTTTGGCATTACTCTGTCTAAATAGGCTTATTTCATTTCTAAGCACATAACAGAAAATCCTTACTCCACAGGTAGGCCTACTCGATCTTATGGATTGCCTGTATCAAATATTGACGTAAGAATAGAAAAGAGGTTGACAGATTTCTAGAAGGTGAAAATGATCTCAAAGAAGACATGAAAAGTGATTAGAAGAATTCCTTGCAAAATAATAGCTTGTAAATAGCAGATGTTGATGGCAGGTTCACTAAATATAGAAGTCAACGAAATTGCTAATAAATCATAAATATTTCTAATACAGTGAATACTTTGTTGATATTAGGTCCTCTGTAGCCTCCTTCAGGCATAAAAGTGATATTAATATTATGTGTTGACAACTACCTGATCAGCTTTCCAGACCGTTTGTTTGTAATTTACCATCATATGTGTCACATGATAGTCTATAAGGTTACGGGTGGGTTTCTCTGCTTGGAAGAACGTTGTCTTGAGATATCCACTCCAATTGTATGCCCCAGCAAATGCGGCTAGAAATGACTGCACTGTATCTGTATTTGATGAGAGATTTAAGAATTGTAAGCCCTCATAGAGTTATAGTGAAGCATATTGAACCAATTTTCCACACACACACACCCAGTATGACACCCTTGGGGTGATACACGGTCACTGCATGAACCGGAACAGACGACGTCGGCCTGATTGATATTCCAGACGTTAAGGCGGTCCATGTATCCGGGATCAACTGGAATTTCTGCTTGCCTATGCATCTGCACTTGACCACCACAGATTAAGGCCTGCAGCAACTGATGCTGCTGCTGCTGCTGCTGCCTGGTGATGATAAGGATGTCCATCTCTATCCTGTCTGTCCGATTCTGCATTTCCTGGGTTTTTATTGTGTCCTGTCTTCTCAAGATTCTGGAGTGGACTGTAATCGGATGACCGGATGAATGGGCGGATGAATGAACAGATAAGGCTGTGTAATTTTGTAATTGGCAGAGGTGCTCCAGTGCATCCCAGATAAGGGATGATTCTTTGTGGTCAGATGGTAATTCTTTTTGGTGATGCTTCCTCCAGATGGTTGGTCTCTCTAAGGATGCCTGGATGATTCTTTGGGCAATCTGGCTCATCCGTTAAGTGGCAAAGTAGTTGTTGTCAAGTGGGGCTGCAGCGAAATGCCCCGTGGAGAAACTTTATCAGCGCTGTGATACCAGGACACGGCGCTGTTCTCACAGTTCTCCGCTACCTGGTTTCCGTGTTGCTTACTTTCGAAGGAATTATCTGCGGCTTTTATCCTGTTAGCAGTGTACAGTCGACTTTCATTGTCAGATAACAACAGTGCCTTCATTGTCTGGGTACTTGTAAAAATCCAAGGATTAAAGGCTCATTGATGGACCAAACTGCGAACTGCTGGTCACTGGCAGCCAGTGGCAGATATACGTGCATGCTGTACTGAAATTGTGCTGTTGTATTCAGTGATGCTGTCTGGCTGTGGGCCACTCTCTGATGACCTCATCCATTCACATTTGTGTCTGTTCTTGGCAGACATTGGTTTCAAGGGTGTGTCTTATAATGTCCAGGTGGTTGAGCGGTTAAGCACCAGTTTAGCACTCGTCTTCCTCCCTTAGTCTGTCAGATAAGATAGCGTTCTTGTTTAAGACACTGCCACTGCTCTGGGATGTTATGCTCCAGTTTGATCTTCCAAACAAGTCTTATAGGTCACTACTGTTATGATTTGCTCAGATTTTGATGTTGAATTTATCACCGCTTTTTGTTTGAGTCGACAGATGAAGAAGTGTTGCGTAGAAACTTAATCTGATAGCTTTGTAGCAGAGATCTTAGGTGCCATCGAGATCTTAGGTGCCATCAGCAGTTTCGAAGCCTTTGGCTGAAAGATCGTTGGTTACACCAGAATCGAATCCAGGGTCTTCTGTGGCACCAAGATGCACAATTGCACGTGACAATGATTGATGCTGCTGGATGAACCATTGTCTGATGGATGTTGTCGTTATCTTCATAGCCACTTTAACCCAATCGAAATCCTACAATCCTATGATCCTATGATGAGAAGCAAGACTGTCGTTCATAAGCAAGTTGAAACTAACAAATGTTGACTTGAGACCAGAGTCTAATCTCAGATTTATATAGTGACTCTTCATGAGAAATTCATCAGAAGTGCTCTCAACATGAAGCTGGTTGTAATAATGTTCAAACCTAGATGTTCATCCAATCTGACAGGCCACAGCTTTTAAGATGGATTGTTGAAGAGACCATGGGGGTTGTCTTTGAATGGTGTCCACAAATAAAAGGCATGAATCACCTCACCTTATCCGTCTTGCAGGGCTAACTGAGCTAGGGCATCTGCTTACTTTCCTACTGTGCAGTCTAGCAAAAGGTCTAACTAGATCCCCAAAATTGGTGATAAGCTCTGCAGTTGGTGTTGAAGGAACAGATTGCACTTCAATGATTGTGCCAAATTTAGATATAGATGTTCACATTAGGTCATAACCGTCGTCTGTCTTTTGGTGATCCTCCCTCCCTCCCTCCCTCCATCATCCTATTTGCCGGAATTCTCAGATGACGGAACAGAGACCATGGCAACAGCTATGCATAGGAAGTCTTTTCCTTTCCTCTTCCAGGCTTCAACCGTTCAGGTAAAAGTCTGGAAATGATTTAAAACCATTGTGCAGTGGCAAAGTATGGCCACTTGGCTTGAACTAACGCCGTAGACGAATCTGAAGAGGTCGTCAACACGTGTTTAGCAGACAAAAGTCAGGAACACATGTTAAACAACAGTATATGTTAGTCCATTGTTTGTTTCTGGCAGATGGTGGTGCACCTGCATGATTGCAGAAGTATGCTACTGTCTAGCAGTTAATTGGACTGACCACTGAGGCAGTGACTACAGAGGCAATGACCACTGAGACAATGACCACAGAATGTCAACGTGGCTATGGTTGTCTACAGATGAAGTGCTTAGCTGGTCCCTATTAACTATTCGCTGTTGTTGGCTGTCATTGTAGAATCTCCTTAGAATCTCTGTTTGTCTATTCGCGATGAGTTCCTTCGTCCGGATTTCGATTTGTTTCTGCCACTGTAGATCATCGTCATCATAGATCGGACGATGATGCTTTTCAGTCGATAAGCCTCTCTCTATGTTTACCTGGCTGCTGCCTCTCCCACGTACCTTTCTGCCCCTCCCTGCTTACCTGGCTACTTCTCTCTGCTTACCTTGCTGCCTCCCTTCCGTTCCTCTCTTGGGGCTTTTTGTGTGTGCTTGAGTGTTTGTGTTTGTTCCGGTGACCAGTGCATGGCATCCGTAGACAGCCGACCGACAGACGGACGGACCGACCGACGGACGGACCGACCGACCGGGCCATGGATCCGGCTTTCATTGATTGCAAGGAGCGATGGATGATCCTGTCCTGTGGCAATCGTGAGCTTTGTATGAATCAGTGAATCTTGTGCCTTGCTTTGATTAATCCAAGCTTTGAAGCATCGAAGTCCTACTTAGAAAAGTGAAAATGCCTATCCATTTTAGTAGTAATTTGATAAAGGTTTGGTTAATTAATGGATTACATTTTGGCACTGTTGAATTTTCCTAGTTGTCTTAAGAAAACTTCCAATAGAGATGTAAGAGTGTATTTTTTAAGACCCTTTAGATGGAAGAGTGTATTTTTAAAGACCCTTTAGATGTAAGAGTGTATTTTTAAGGACCCTCGATCACCTGTTTGTATTACAGGTACCTAACTTACACAGTGACTTTAAAGAGATACAGATTCCAGAATGGCTGGATCAGCTTGCCATTTGAGGGCCACTCCCTTTTCACTCCCTTTTATGTTTTACTCACATTTATGCAGTTTTCAATACTTTATATAAACTGTGCTGCGGAAAATTTGTCTCTTGTGTCCTAAGAAAGGCTTAGAAACGGAACGCTTGGGTGATAGGAACATTTTTGGCAAAACGTTCTAATGCAAAATTCTAGGTCAGTGTGACCTATTTTCAGCAGACTATGCTTTAAATTCCTATATTTGGAATATACTTTCAAAATGCATAATTCGCTGTCATTTATAATTTAGGCCACATCATCTCGAGATGATTTTAGATAGGAAACACATGTCAAATTGTTTTTAGTGTCTTATAATGGGCAAAGGCGAACCACTTGTTTTAAATGGCTGGCAGTACAGAGAACAAAATTATTTCAATGACCTATGTTGCCTCATGCAAATAGGGAATGTGAATTACTTCATTGAACCCATGTTTTGGTTTAAAGTCAATGGTTGGGGACATTCTGGATGCTCATATTTGCACTATACACTTTACACGAGAACTGTAAAGACCATGATGGGTAACTGTGATTTAGTCATTAATTAGCAAGTGTATGTTTGGAAATGCTTAATATGATGACAGCTTTATGGGAAAGGAGATTCATTTATGAAAGGAAACAAGCTCCAAGTGACTCCTACCACAGACTGAATGATCGGATGTAGCTGAATAGTCAGACTCACTGCTTCTTCAGTTATAGACTGGTTCATTCATTACTGCCTAAGGTAACTAAGGCAGACTAACTGGAAGAAGGCATTTACGACTACTTATCTAGATGATTGTCTGCCTGACTCTGCTTATCTGTCTCTTTGTTTGTCTATGGGCTGCTTGACTCTTTCTGTGAATCAGTCTCTGTCATTTTGATGGGCCTCACTCTTGTTGATATCTTTTACCTGGTTTATGTATCTATCTTATTGTCTGTGTCCATGTGTCTGTATGTATATATAGATGTGTGCGTCTGTCTGTGTGTGGAGGTCCCAGGACAAATGTGGAATGTATGTAAGGACATTCTTCTGAGATGTAGATTAAGTGTAGATGTAGATGAGATGTAGGTTTGTAGATGACTTCTGCTTCTGTTGCTGTTAATAGTCTGAGCTGTTGATCCACCACGTGATCAGAGTCTGTCCGTTTGCCCCATATACCATGATCCAAGCAGCAGTTCACACGGCCTGTGTCATTCAGAGGCAGCAGCGATGGACAGAGATGGATGGATGGATGGACAGATGTAGGAGAAGGAGCGACCTGCCCAGAGAATGACCTGAACTAGGGCACTGGCCAATTCATCGGCTGCTGGTGGTGGTGGTGGTGGTGATGATGTTGAGACGGACCAGTCTCCCTGCTGCTCAGCATCTGTCTTCGAAATTATTCAGTTGAAATCAAAGGATTAGACTTGCATCTCTTGCTGCCGCCGACGACCACCGATAAAGGCCGTTCGTCCTTCATCATTAGCTGCCTTTCCTCACCAACCTCTTCTTCATCTTCCTCCTCCCCTCCTCTCCCTGTTCCATCCGCCTCTTCTCCTTCTGCTTCTCCTTCTCCTCCTCCTCTTCCTCCTCCTACTGATAGCAAAATGAGCTATATAAAGATTAAGAGGCGTCATCAGCTGATGCTGAAGGGTAAAGACAGCCTGTAGCCAGACGAACAGCAGGGCACACAAATGAACACACAAACACAGACGGGCAGACAGCCCCACATGTATGTATGCAGACAAGAGATGGAGGAGGATTCAATGAAAGAAATAAGGAAGAAAATGGAATTGAGAGAGGAGGACATAGTGAAACTGATCCCAGACAAAACAGGTCAACAGATAGGAACTGAATCTGATGAACAGAGTAGGGGAGCCAGGCTCAGCTACATAGGCACGAAATGCAAGCAGAGGTAGGGTGTTGTCAAAGATACAATCTTAGTAGAAGGGGTACAGAGAGGCTGTAGATATGTTACATTTAGGTAAGCGAACATAATTTTAGAGAAAGTCATCAGTAACTCTCTTATTGTGATTCAGTTTCATATCAATAACTCACTCGCAGAGGCAGACACACACTTACTTACTGAGAGACATGGCTAGCCTCTTGGAGTTGAAGTATTAAAGACTTCTTTTATGAGTTTAATGTTGGAGACTTCTCTTCTGAATTAAGTGTTGGAGACTTCCCTTAGGAGTCAAATATTAGAGACTTCTCTTTCTTAGAACTTGACTTATTTAGGCTTATGGATTTCCTTAATGTCATCTGACCTTTCCATCTACGGTGTTGGGTTAAATTAGTAGGTGGCACTGGTGAAACATATGTCTTGAAGTATTTTTTTCTTGGCAGGGATTTGAACCCATGCTCTGGATTCAGCGAGATAACCACTAGACTGTCAAACTCATGCAGAGCTTGGCTCGAAAAAAGCTATACTGGTTGTCAGTCATGCATGTTGACACTCTTGGGATTGCGTGACCTCTGAGTGAAGCTCTTGGGATTGCATGACCTCTGAGTGACCTGTCCAATTGGTCAGCCTCAGTGAGTGGCTTCATGTGTGAAACACTTTTACTAATCAATAACTTTCATATATTTCAGTGATGAGAGATGAATTCCGGGAGCTGCCTCAAAACACTGAAGTGGGCGCCGGAATGGACGTAACATTGGGCTGCAAGCCACCACGTGGAGAGCCAGAACCTCGTGTTCGATGGCTCAAGGATGAGCAAGTGATCCAGCCCGATGACCGAGTGACCATCGATGACCAAGGGTCACTCATTATAGCTGAGGCGAAGAAGGAAGATGCCGGATTCTACATGTGCATGGCATATAATGTTGGAGTGGAAAAAGAAAGTCCACCTGTTCAACTGTTTGTAAGAGGCAAGTTAAGTCAACAACTTAACCCTTATAAGTTAAGTCTGCAAGTTAACACTTCCAAGTTAAATCAACAAGTTAACCCTTCCAAGTTAAGTCAACAGGTTAACACTTCCAAGTTAAGTCAACAAGTTAACTCTTCCTCGTTGAGCCTACAAGTTAATCCTTCCTAGTTGAGTCAACAAGTTAACCCTTCCTCATTGATTCTACAAGTTAACCCTTGCTGCAGATTAATTCTACAAGTAAAGCCTAAGTGCATAGCATGTCTAGTGTAGCCAATCATAGTAACACTTCTGAAGTCATTTAATCAACTTATCATCTCACAAGGAATGTCTGCATATTTCTTTTTGTCTTAATTATTCATTAGTTCAGCTTACCATATGATTTAGTTAGCTAATTAGTTAATTATCATGACGCTGGTTCCTATAGGCTAAGATTCAATGACGTTCAGTTCTTTTCTTAATTAAATTAAAGTTGTATCATGTTACAAGTCTTGCCACGAGTATTGTAATTTAAGAGTAACCCGATGCATTTTGGCCTAAGGTGTAAGTATGAGCGATGGATGGATGTATGGATATATGGATATATGGATGGATGAATGGATATATGGATGGATGGATGGATATATGGATGGATGGATATGTGGATGGGTGGATATATGGATGGATATATGGATGGATATGTGGATGGATGGATATATGGATGGATATATGGATGGATATGTGGATGGATGGATATATGGATGGATATATGGATGGATGGATATATGGATGGATGGATATGTGGATGGATGGATATATGGATGGATATATGGATGGATGGATATATGGATGGATATGTGGATGGATGGATATGTGGATGGATGGATATATGGATGGATATATGGATGGATGGATATATGGATGGATATGTGGATGGATGGATATATGGATGGATATATGGATGGATGGATATGTGGATGGATGGATATATGGATGGATATATGGATGGATATATGGATGGATGGATATATGGATGGATATGTGGATGGATGGATATATGGATGGATGGATATATGGATGGATATATGGATGGATGGATATATGGATGGATGGATATATGGACGTATAATAAACTTATATGTTCTGTTAACAAATACTGTGGTTGGAGTCAATAAGACGGTATTGATTGATTGATGTAGCAATTTAATTAAACACTTTTGAATAACCTCTCAATGACCAGTCCGTTCTACGCTATCATACAGAGAAGCCTGTGATTGTTGAGGGACCAAAAGACACGATTGCCCAGGAAAACTCGGATGTCATTCTTCAGTGCCAGGCATCAGGAGACCCAGAGCCAGTCATCATCTGGAAGAAGATTGAAGGACAGATACCAGCAGAAAGGTGAGGTACCCAGGGAATCTCGTCGTTTTTAAGCTTCTTAGGTGTACAAACAATCAATGTATGTGTGATTGTGCATGTATGTTTGCTTGTATGTGATGGCATACATCTATATGCACTTGTCCATCTGTACCATATGTATGCACCCTTACATGTATATATTATGTAAATGTGTACTGTATATACTGTGTATTTGTGGAAGTATTCATGTATGTAGACATGGATTAGCTGGAACTGTTAATGAAGGTGTGATTATTTTGTATTAAAGATATTTTAAATTAGAAATAGCCTGTTTAATACTTTGATATCTTTTAATGAGTAATTACTTACTGACAGACAAAATACTTGTGTGTAAATAATTGACTCCCAAATTGAGTGTTGAATCATGATTGTGTCTATATGTGTCTGAACAGTAGCCATTGAGTCATTTCACGATCAAGAGTTCCTGAAAGGTGCTATATAAATTTCAAGATGGATGCTTCACTGACTTAATGGCTGTCTATTTCTGCGTAGGTCGCAGATTCTGTCCGATCGCAGCCTTAAGATCCACAACGCTCAAGTAACCGACGAAGGCACTTACGTCTGTCGTCTTGAGAATTCAGTGGGATGGCAAGAAGCAGAAGCAAGACTATCAGTCCACTGTACGCTGCTCTCTTACTTGCTCAGCCATCTATCAACACATCATTAGATGTCTATCAATGGTCATCTAAACCTGGAAATTAAGAGCAGTCTTCCTATTATTGTTGATCACATCATTATGAGAAAAACTCTCAGTTTGATTCCAAGTTTTGTTACACTTTAGAAAATTATGTCATTACACATTAACCTCATTCTATGGTACTTCTTGATGTAGACCTAATTAAGACAGCATTATAATATTAATGCGTTTCTTGCTCATTTTCTGACTATCTTGCAGTACATTCACAGCCAGAATAATTTTGGCTTGGCAAAAGCTTTTAATTGATTTTATGTACATTAATGGCAACTTGTAGAAAGCAATCCCATAATATTTTCATTGCCTGTCAGTTTTCATAACAACACCATTAATTAATGCATTCTACAACTGCACAGTGGCAAACTGAAAGTTATATTGATCTAATAAAAAAAACAGATAAAATTATGTTATTTGCATTGACCTGGAAACAGACAAGAGGTTTTGTTATGGATTTTATGTGATGATGATGACGTATCATGAGTTTCTCATTCAGCTGAGTCTTTGCTCTCGTTTAGCTCTTCTGATGTCATAACTGACCTCCTGATGACCCCATTCTGATGAACAGAATGGCGACAGAGCAACTGGTTTCCTCTACCCCATAGGCCTACTGTTTAATAGCCACAGAACAACTGGTTTCCTCTACCCCATAGGCCTACTGTTTAATAGCCACAGAACAACTGGTTTCCTCTACCCCATAGGCCTACTGTTTAATAGCCACAGAACAACTGGTTTCCTCTACCCCATAGGCTTACTGTTTAATAGCCACAGAACAACTGGTTTCCTCTACCCCATAGGCCTACTGTTTAATAGCCACAGAACAACTGGTTTCCTCTACCCCATAGGCTTACTGTTTAATAGCCACAGAACAACTGGTTTCCTCTACCCCATAGGCTTACTGTTTAATAGCCACAGAACAACTGGTTTCCTCTACCCCATAGGCTTACTGTTTAATAGCCACAGAACAACTGGTTTCCTCTACCCCATAGGCCTACTGTTTAATAGCCACAGAACAACTGGTTTCCTCTACCCCATAGGCTTACTGTTTAATAGCCACAGAACAACTGGTTTCCTCTACCCCATAGGCTTACTGTTTAATAGCCACAGAACAACTGGTTTCCTCTACCCCATAGGCTTACTGTTTAATAGCCACAGAACAACTGGTTTCCTCTACCCCATAGGCTTACTGTTTAATAGCCACAGAACAACTGGTTTCCTCTACCCCATAGGCTTACTGTTTAATAGCCACAGAACAACTGGTTTCCTCTACCCCATAGGCTTACTGTTTAATAGCCACAGAACAACTGGTTTCCTCTACCCCATAGGCCTACTGTTTAATAGCCACAGAACAACTGGTTTCCTCTACCCCATAGGCTTACTGTTTAATAGCCACAGAACAACTGGTTTCCTCTACCCCATAGGCTTACTGTTTAATAGCCACAGAACAACTGGTTTCCTCTACCCCATAGGCTTACTGTTTAATAGCCACAGAACAACTGGTTTCCTCTACCCCATAGGCTTACTGTTTAATAGCCACAGAACAACTGGTTTCCTCTACCCCATAGGCTTACTGTTTAATAGCCACAGAACAACTGGTTTCCTCTACCCCATAGGCTTACTGTTTAATAGCCACAGAACAACTGGTTTCCTCTACCCCATAGGCTTACTGTTTAATAGCCACAGAACAACTGGTTTCCTCTACCCCATAGGCTTACTGTTTAATAGCCACAGAACAACTGGTTTCCTCTACCCCATAGGCCTACTGTTTAATGGTCATATGATATTCTGATGGATATTATCTGTGTTGCAGCTCGACCTTCTTTCCTCGTCACCCCTCGGGATAAGGTGGTTGGTGCTGGTAGACGGGTTTCCATAAGGTGTGAGGTCACAGGGAATCCAATGCCGGCTGTGTTCTGGAATAAGGCGTCCAGCCAGGTAAGCAGTCATCAGGCAGTTTGTCCATCATCTTGGTTTAGCAGTTTGTCTATATGTTTACTCTTCAATTATATTACCTTTCTGAACTGTAATAGAACTTGACCAATCCAGACAAGAAATGTTTAACTGCATTATTATTATTATTATTATCGTCGTCGTCGTCCTCCTCATCATCTCATCATCATCAGCAACACTCACAGTTGAAGGTAGAGGATTGATTGCTATTGGTATGTGTGCTTGCTTGTATTGAAAAATTTATATAGCACCATACCTGCAACACAACAGGTTAACACAGCTGTCTAACTGAAGTAAATAGGAAGGACCTAGGTAGACAGCGAGAGTCAGATGAGATAGTGCATGTAATGATGTTAATGGAAGATGGTTCAAACATTCATTTGATTCTTTTCAACTAGGGCATAACCGGAAATCGCCTCGGACATTCGCCTCGGTCGAATATTGGAAGTATTCTTTGGAAGTATTCGTCTCGGCAAATATTACACCCGCAAATAGCTAAAAATAACTTTTTTTTTAAAAATATTTTTTTCATCAAAGAAATTTAGGACTAACGGACTTATAAGTTATTGATTAATTAAACAAGAACTTAACATTCCATTGAATTTTCTTTAAAATAATTATGTTAATTTATAAATTTTAAGTTCTTTTGGTTGGGTTGCATTCCTCAGGTTAGCAACCAAATCAGTAATTTTCCCGCTTGAATTGGCTCCACCCACTTTCTGGTAAACATTAGATTAAAGACATCATTCATGACTTCATATTTCAAATTTTATAACAAGGTTTTACATTTTTCACTAATAGTGTTATTAAATAATGAATATATTGTTATAGCCTAGATATGCTATATGAAGGATGTTGTTATAGACTCGGCATTGACTATAGATAGTTCTTTGTAGCTGTGCACATAGCAGCTTAACTATGCTTTGCCTACGGATGGTACTCACTGCCGCTGGCCAAATTTGCCGCTACTATTCGATTCGTACCCGGATCCGACAAATAGTTCAAATAGGTACTCGGTGGAAATTGTCTACTCGATTATGCCCTATTTTCAACACTAACTGCGCATAGGATGGAAACGATCCATTTGATTAATGCGTGATGGAAACAATCCATTTGATTAATGCATAGGATGGAAACGATCCATTTGATTAATGCATAGGATGGAAACAATCCATTTGATTAATGCATAGGATGGAAACGATCCATTTGATTAATGCATGATGGAAACAATCCATTTGATTAATGCATAGGATGGAAACAATCCATTTGATTAATGCATAGGATGGAAACAATCCATTTGATTAACGCATGATGGAAACAATCCATTTGATTAATGCATAGGATGGAAACAATCCATTTGATTAATGCATAGGATGGAAACGATCCATTTGATTAATGCATGATGGAAACAATCCATTTGATTAATGCATAGGATGGAAACGATCCATTTGATTAATGCATGATGGAAACAATCCATTTGATTAATGCATAGGATGGAAACAATCCATTTGATTAATGCATGATGGAAACAATCCATTTGATTAATGCATAGGATGGAAACAATCCATTTGATTAATGCATAGGATGGAAACAATCCATTTGATTAACGCATGATGGAACCGATCCATTTGATTAGCGTATGTATTATTGGGAGACATACTTAGTTTTTAACTCGAAATATGAAGCACAAAAGGTGGTATGTAAGTCAATCTGTCCGTGATGGGATCCATACATCAAAGGACTTGACCTCCTCCTCTAAGTCTGACAGAGGAAGAGCCGTAGAGAGAGAAAGGCAACATCAGCTCTAGATTAGATTGGAGTCTCTAGGCATTGAAAGAGATAGTCTGTTTCTCTTGATGACTAGAAATATGATCAAGATAGAGAATGGGAGGAAGGAGAGAGTAAGAGGGAAAGTGAAAGAGATGAAAAGAGGCACAGAGGGAAGGAAGCAAGGAAGGAATTGGGAAGGATAGAGAGACAGAGAAAGAGAGTGCATAAGAGAGATTTAAAAAAAGTTTGCTTTCAATAATGTAATGTTATGTATTCATAATATATTAGTATTGTGATAATCTAAAAGAACTTCCAATGTACTCAGGCAGTAAAATAAGAGCAAACATGCACTAGGTGATTATCATCTTCCATGCATTATTGTCATCATTATTGTTGTTATCATTCTGATCATCATCATCCTATTTATCCTCCTCCTATTCCCTCCTCTTCATCATCATCGTCTTTATTGTCATTATTAGCATGATGATCATCATCTTCATCATCTTCCTCATCTTTAGTGACATCCTCATCCTCGTTTTCATCATCAGCATCATCATCGTCGTCGTCGTCATCATCATCATCATCGTGAGCTGCACTTGAATGAATTTTATTCTTGGATGTCAATTTCTGCATCTGAATTTTCTTTAGTCAAGTGTTTGATTTTCATGATTTTGTTTTGCTTTTGCCATAGACCTTCATGTTCCCCAACCAGGATCATGGAAGATTTCGTGTGACTGCTGAGGGATCGCTGGTAATCGAGAACGTGCAGAAGGAAGATGCGGGCGAATATACGTGCCAGGGGCTGAGCATGGCTGGCAGCGCATACGCCAAGGCACGGCTCGATGTCAAAGGTAACTCATCATCGGCAGATTTATTTCGGTTTGTTTTGCTTGCATTTTTTTTGCAGAGAGTTACTAACAATTTATGAACTCTTGGTTGAAGCATTTGTCAGCCTCCTGTGAGTTCATTGTTTTAATTGTTAGACTTGTTATACATATTCTTAAGTGCTGAATAAGTTTTGAATGTTAAGGACGTTGAGCTGTACTCAAAGCTATACTCCTGAGCGAAACAAACAACTCGCTTATGTTGAGTTTTTTTGTTAGCAGGGCTTCTTATTAGAGTTTTATACAAAGCTTTTGGTTTAAGATTTTCTTAGGCCCTTTCACACATTTACCCATGTTGAAGATTTACTTTAATTCTTGAGACAGTTGAGGAGAAAGAGTTTTAGGGATGAGATAACTAAACTGCATTTTCTCTGTGCACTTGTTCACTTGTGCACTTGTTGAAATCATCGTTTCTCTATAGTTTTGATGATTTTTATTGATCCATGTATTTAACTAAAAAAATGCTGTGAATAAATTAGATGGAAAGTGAAAGTAAGGCATAACATCCAGCCATTATAGACTGACAAGTGCATCTTGTGATGAACAAAAACAATATCGCCTTGGCCGCAGACACGGAGACTCCAGAAGACTCCAGGATACTCGGGAGGCAATTGCTATGGGCGAGCTATCACAACGTGATAGTGATAACACACTCCCTGCTGCACGATAACGCCTCCTGCTGAGATATATATATATGGAGACCATTTTAAAATAACAAAACAGTTCATGCGACTCAGGGTTATTTATTGTTAATCTCCAGATGAATGAAATTGACCTATTTTCACATGGCTTCCTGAAACAGGACTCCGAATAATCATCCAGCCATCCGTTTTTCCATCTATCTTTCCAGCCAACCATCTCAAAACTGACTGAATGGATGATTTGTTAAGGCATTCATTGATCTGTCTGAACATGATATAAAGCAGTTCAAATACACTTCACCATTAGCAAGTGTGATACTCAGTTTTAAGTAATCATTTAAATGATGTGATTGATTGGATTTGATTGACAGATAGCGACACTAGGCCACCCCCAATAATCCACCAGGGTCCGCAGAATCAGACATTGCCAATAACAGGGACTGCTCTGCTGTCCTGTCTTGCCACTGGAGACCCACCTCCTGCCATCCACTGGCTCAAAAATGGGGTTAACCTGTCACTCAGAGACTCACGGTTCAACATCCGCGAATCTGGATCATTGGAAATATCAGGTTTGGCTGGAACTCGTAATTAATACTCGGATGCTGTTCACAGGTAGATCAGGCACGAATTTTGTCATCACTCTTTTGATGTAATAGAGATTCTATTTAGCATTGTAGTTGGGGATGCTCAATAGTGCTGTAGTTAAAGCATTGGACTGTCAATCAAGATGTTGGGGTTTCAATTCCTGGCCAGGGCAGAAATGTTTTATTAATATTTCTTCTCTCCGAGGCCATGACTATTTCAAATTGTAACAAACAACGTGTCCAATGTTCACCTTTGAACTCCATGTCCTCAGCCTCTTTGTCAGCCTCTTCATAATGATCTGTCGTCTTTGTCATCATCGCAATCATTATTTATCACCATAGTCATTATTTATCATCTTCAGCGTCATTCATAGTCATTGCCGTCATCAGCAGCTGCAGCAGCATCAACATGACATTCAGATTGAGACCATGTTAAATCACTGAGAGGTCATGTTTTATTTGACAAATTCTCATCATTACATTACGTTGCATTACACAGCATTGCATTACCTTACATTGTAGTACATCACACTGCATTATATTATAGTACATTACTTTTAATTACATTACATTACATTTATTCTTTAAGATTTGCGGCGTTCGGACACTGGGATCTACACATGTAAGGCAATGAGCGAGACGGGTGAGACTGCGTGGAGCGCTGCACTCGTTGTGGAGTCGACGGACAATCCATCCATCATATTCCACCGAACTCCAGAGCCCTCAACGTTCCCTGGTCCTCCTACAAAGCCTACTGTCTCTGACGTCACAGAGACTTCAGTTCGTCTGACTTGGAAGTTGAACATAAACCAAGGAGCATCTCCAGTTAATTCCTATTCTGTCGAATATTTCAGCCATGACACGGGCGAGGTAAGGAATGCATGCCGTACTGAATGTTATCGGAGATTGAAAATAAATGCCGGAAATGTGTTAGGTTTAATAATGAAAATAGTTCTGTTTTACAAGGCTCTTAAAATGTGCTCATGCATACTTACATACATGTGGTCTGTTAAAAATTTATTTATTTACATCTTGCTATTTCAACTATGGCTCCATCAATGTAGGTATGTAATGCATGTTTCAGGGCATTTCCTAAAACACATTTGAAGTACCTTACAAAAGCGCTGTGGTGTTTAAAACAGCTAACTCATTCGTTTAGCAGTTACTTGGATATTTCACTTGATTTTGTTCCAGAAGACGTAGGGCAGGTTGCAAAGGAGGTTGTTTCATCATCCCTTTGACACCAAGCTGTATAGGCTTCCCATGAATCTTTGTAGGTGCTCATTATTAAAGAGAGTTAGGAAACATGTTGCATTCCAGCAGCTAATAATCAGACATTTCTGGAAGACTCATAAATTTATTAACCACTGAACTGGCTTTATAATTTATGGTTCCATCAATATTCAGACAATCAATAGTTGGTCCATTACTGCCCATTTTCACAATTGATCTGATAGCACTCCATGTCTTAGATTATATTTACATTCAACAAATTCTGTAGCTTGGTAATTATTTTGTTTGGCTATAATTATTATTTATCTGAATTTTGATCTTTTATCACTTAGTTCGTATAAGAGTGATCTTTTAGACATTTCAAGTGTAGTCTAGAACTTAGGTATGATGACTTTAATTATAGTTCTGTGGTCATCATTCAGTGGTTGTTTTCGTATGTTGCGCCCTTTCTTATTGGTCTGAATCATTGGGATTGTAGTGTCATAAGCCTTCTTCTGTTGTTCTCTGACAAGCGCTCTTATGCAAGTGATCGATCACTGTTTGCGTATACTATTGATATCAAAGCCCAATCTATTGAAATGAGTAATGACCAAAACATGCTGCTTCATTGATCAATTGCTTAAGAGACATTCGATGTTGATTGCCTTCTGTGCCATATTTGACAATTAGGTTTGTGTTATGGTGTATGTCTGTCGGTTTATTGGAACTTTTGAGGTTATTGTTTTGCAACCCATATCAGAGATATTTTTATATTGTTATTATGACGATCAAGATGGGTTCAATATATGAATAATGAATTACAATGGATGAATAGGTGATTGTTGTTGATGCTAATAATGGCATCAATATTAATGGCTTATATTAACCATAGCCACCACCAGTGAGGCAATAGAGGCAATGGTTTTTATTGTGGAGCAGTGTTCGTGGTGCACATGTTTATATTTGGATTTAGCTGAATATAATCGTATATGATGATGATGATGATGATGATGACGACGATGATGATGATGTTGACGATCTTTAGGCACTGTATGAACATCTGGAAACATACATACAAACATACATGGATGGTTGTATGTATACATACATGGTAATTAAGATGCTGACTGGTTTAGGGTTGGGTGATGGCATCTGAAGACATCAGAGACCAGTCGTACATAGTGAGAAACCTCCTTCCCAATACGTCCTATTTGTTTCTGGTGAGGGCTAAGAACTCGCATGGCCTCAGCCTTCCCAGTCCAGTTACATCGTCAGTCAGAACAAAAGGTTAGTACAGTACACATCCACTCTTCATTTATGACACATTCATATGAAGCTCCTTTGCAGGGATGTGGTCTCGAGACCACGATCTTGGTCTCGAGACCGATGATGATGACGACTGAAAAACTGCGGTCTTTGTCTTGGTCTCGAATGCATCGGTCTTGGTCTTGAACCATCAGTCTTGGTCTTTGTCTCAACTGTGTCGGTCTTAAAGGAACGGCCTATGATTTGTCCCCGTCTTAGGTTAGCATTCTTGATCAATTGCCGTATCAGAGCAGTTTCTTTGATATTTGTCGGTTATTTTTGATTATTAGAGACACCAGATGTTTAGGCCCTGCGCGCTTATTATTGATTTATGATGGACTGACCATCCATATATACATGTTACTATGGGGAAAAAAATGCATTTGCAGCAGAACCAGCCATTCAAAATTTGCTTTCACAAATTTCAAGGTTTTTGGAACAATCTAATAATTATGTGGTCGGCCAAGTGTAGCCATTGTTAACCTACAATTCCGAGTACAAGACTTAGTAATCCTACACCATTCAAACGGAGCGTTTGTCTACTTGTTCACATGTCGTGAAGTATTTACCTATCATATACTGTAAGTAATTTATAGTGTGATATTCTCAGGCTGAAGTCAAGGGCTGAACCCGCAAAAGTTCAGACTGGCCGGTAAAACTGTTTCCTGGACCATTATTAAGACTAGTATTCTTCAGCAATATAATTAATGTTTTAGGCTTGTTATTTCGTTTTAGTGTCTTGATGAATTGAATTATTTATAATAAAAGAGTCTTGGTCTCGGACTCTTGGTCTTGGTCTCGGACCACCCGGTCTTGGTCTAGGTCTTGGTCTCGGACCACCCGGTCTTGGTCTTGGTCTTGAACCTCTTGGTCTTGGTCTCGAGGTTTTGGTCTCGTGCCCAACACTGCTCCTCGGACCTTCCTTCCCTCTGTGCCCCGCATTGACTTTATGTTATCAATAAGATGTATTCTGATTAAGTGATTTTTCATCATTGTGTTTTCTTTCTTATGCGGTTGTCAGATGAAAGTAATGGCTACTTATTAACTTACTCATTCCTAGAGTGTCATGCATTGTTAAGTGTCCATACAAACTGGAGTTAGTTCCTGCTGTTGCTAAGTTCTTTAGATTTACATACCACTGTGTAGTTACCATCTGCTTGACCTGAATACCATCTAGTTTTTATTTTCTTTGAGTTGTTCATGTTAAGGCAGAGATTGTTTCGAGAAGTTTGCTCCACTTTTGTCCTCTTCTGAACACTTCCATTAACTGATTATGCTGATCGTTACAGTGATCATGCTATCCTACCCTGTCAGTGAGAAGATCAGAAGGCGAGGTAGGGAGCTGGCCCTGTCCTAGTGTACCGAGACTAAGAAAAGGGAGCCACTAGTGCTTCATATTCATGGTTGCTGCTCTCTTGATTAGCTATGACACCACTCTGTATTTGTATCTCAACATAAAGTTCCTTAGAGCCAGCTAAGAGAAGAGCATGGCCACACATATGCAGAGAAATTGAGCGTGTGCTCCCTTGGAATTGATGCTTCCTTCACCACAAGAAAGTAATTTAAATTGTCAGTTGTTCAGATGATGATTACAATCTCTGCCATTTGGGTTAGTTGTCTGATTCACTAATGCACTCCACCAGACATTTCAATTCTTGAATTCTCACTGTGTCATGTTTCATCAGAGGAATAGTGGCTGCTGTTATCTATGTGCATCTATGTGTATGTGAGGATGGGGGAAACTTACAACTTCTAGATAATAGGTTGTAATGTAATGTAATCGATTAGATATATATACCGGCCCTTCAAGATATCTGCTCTGCGCTGACCCAAATGATGTTAAATGTCTTAGTAATTAAGTAAAATACAAGCAATGTTAGCAAAACTGTGTAATAAAGTAAGCAGAAAGAGTCATCAGTGTTGATCCCACACACAAGTGTGGAATCAGCCAATGGATTCCTGTCGACAGCTGACAGATGGCATCGATGAATAGAGTCTCTGGGCCAAATAGCATAGATGAGTAGATCTTCAGTTGTGTTGATTCATTGCCTTTGTGATCTTCTAGATCGATCCCTCAGATTCTAAAACTTCTGAGAACTAATGTTGATGATATACTGAATGAATCTCACCTTACCATACTTTACTCAGCCATTCTGTAATTTCCATTACCTTGCCTTAGGTTGTTTTATTTGCCATACATTAAGTTACCTTACTTTCAGTTACCTTACTTCACCATGTACCTCACTACATCTGCACCCTTAGTCAAGTATAATGATTACACTGACCGCGAGCTTTCGGTGGGTATATTAGACGACAAGGAAGAGGCATTGTCAATGGTGTACCTTACAACATCTGACGTTACATTGATGCACTACACCACATGCCTTACCTTTACCTGCTTCAACATTTTTAGGTTGAGAGTATGGTTCTAATTGCATTTAATTATTTGGGTGATTTAATTTCCTTGGGTGAATTTCATTATGTAGGTGAGTCTTTGCCTCATCCACTACTGCCCACTCCATGCACAGAGCCGGGAGTGACAGAAAAGCTTTCTGGTCAGGTGGTTCACATGCTTCCACAGGAAGTCCTCAGTTCAACAACTGTCAAGCTCAACTGGGAACTCCGAAAAAACTTGCTGCGTCACGTTGCCGGATATCATCTCAAGTACCGAGTGGCTCAGGACCTTGACGATCAGAGCAGTTCAGCAAGACAGCTGCAAGCAGACTACATCATCCGGACGGTTCAGTCGCCGACCTCGGTGACCCATGTCCTCAGCGGACTCCAGAAGTACACTTGGTACGAGGCCATTATTCTGCCGTTCTGCGGCACATTCGAGGGAACGGAGAGCAACACTGTTCGATTTAGAACCCTCGAAGATGGTAAGTATGAGCTTAGTACCATTCTGATTAGTACTGAATCTATTTATCAGTTAATGGACATGTCAGTGAATTCTCTCTCTCTCTCTCTCTCTCTCTCTTGAAGCATTCAATTCGGCCAAAGAGTTACTTTCACAAGAAGTGCCTAGATTCAAAGTTTCTTAGTTTCTTTATTTCTTGAAATCAAAATAACTCAATTATACAGATACTTTGCATTACAAACTGTACACAACTGTTCCTGTTTATTAAGAAATGCCACATTAAACTTTTATTCATGAATAACACGAAATTACTCTAGCACCCCAACCTATTTGACCCTGAGTCACACCCTGTGAGAGACTCACAACTTTTTGTTAAACTGGGCTCAGGTTTCATTCTCTTCTACCTTGAAGCGGTTCATATGGTGCATAAATAATATGCATAGGAATTGCAACATGTTAAAGGTCAAAAAAATTATAATTATTAACATGAAAATATTGATCTGCTAGTCACAGTTAAACGTTCCAGTCTGTGTGTAGACTGCATACCTGTCCATCCATCCATCCATTAATCTTTCCGTTACACCATCCCCTACTTCCACTATGTAGCAACTTGTAGCATCTTTTAGCTTCTCTGTGGTTTAACCCTTATTTCTGGACTTTGGTTGCCCTGCAACATGTGTTTATGAGCTGTTAATCCTTTCTTTGCCTCAAGTCAAAGACCGTTCGTTCTGTTTGGTCTTGGTCTTGGTCTGGTGCTTTCACGTCTGAACCACCTCTGACGAGTTTCTTGAACGAAAATTTGCATTTACAGTTTTAATGTAAATGTAGTGATTGAGCTCCTCACCTGTTCTTGCTTTTCCAGTTCCATCTGCTGCTCCAAGGAACATTCGAGCAACAGTGCTGGAAAATGATACGCTTCTCGTAAACTGGGAGCCTCCACCGAAGCACTTTCGCAACGGTGTTCTCAAGGGATACCATGTAAGAATTGAACACCAATCTCATCCGATTTTTTATGTATGGTTTCATGTCTGTGTTCTAACACAACGGACAAGTATATAATTAATTTCTACATTTTTATTATTTTTTCACCCAGGTTTCTATGTTCTTTTGAGACTTAAAAATTGCAAGAGATAAAGAACTGTGACCATAATTGTTTTAGTTGTTATTTTGGTTTATTACTGTTGGTATTACTATTACCGATTGCTGTTAGCACTATTGCTACTCTCAAGGAAACTTGTTCAGTGCAAGATAATGTTGCTAAGTTATATAAGTATTGCATTAGTTGCAGAGTAAAATTATTGCCCTTTATCACAGGATAAAACATAGTTGTGGGGTGAAGTTTCTATTCAAATGTCAAATCAATTTTAATTGGTCATCTGTAGATTTACCTCCAGGGTAATGAATCAAAATTCGATCGAATCATCGATGTGAATTTCTCAGTTGAATCAGTTCATGTACGCTATCTGGTGAGAGATATGCCGTATCGTCTCCAGATGGCAGCCTACAATCGCATGGGCGAAGGTGTCAAAAGTGAGCCCATCATACTTGGTGAGAACAAATTCAGATTTCTCTTTGCACGTATAAATAAATTATGTTGTCATGGGTCATTTAAACGAGTGAGGGTAGGAGGATTAGCAAAGATTATGGAGATTATGAAGGATTTGAGATAGAGATAGTCTGAAGATTAAAGGGTTAGGGAAGATTGACATCAGGCTGGTATGTTGAGTTATAGGCATCTGTAATATACATCAGAAATGAGTAATAAATTAGTGAAACGTGTGTGCAATAGTGGTTTCATTATCTTATGCCTTTTTTGTTATCTTATACGTTTCAATCAATCAGTCGGTTTCTTTGTTGATTGGTGCTTTTATTGTCTTATGCTGTTGTACAGATGTTGTTTGTGTTGCTGTGCGTTGCAGGTCATTCGATGGTTGAGATTGATGAGCCACTTTTCAGCCAGCAGTGGTTTCGTATTACAATCATCGCAATCGTTGGAGTCATTCTCTGGATATTCTTCTGCATTCTCAGCATTTGCATCTATCGCAAACGAAAGGCATTAATCAAAATGAATAAGAAGAATGGTAATTCTAATCAAGATATTGCCAGTCCTTCGTTTAGCACCTTAATAATGATAACTTGTAATTTAACTATATTTTTTTAAACTTTCTTAATAATGATTGTTATCGCTTTGTATGTTGCTGATATATTGACACCAGGAGATGGGAATTTTTGCTTGCTGTAATTTAATGTACTTAGTTTTTTGTAATAAAAGTGAGCTCTTGCTCTAACCAAGATCATGAACCATGGTTAAAAGAATATCAGGCAATTCAGATGTAAGAGTGGCTCAGTCAAGTTTAGCAAGCTGTTTTCAAGTTCCTGGATTAATTTCTTTTGTGCATTCTGTTCTATTTAAGGACTTATAAAGCACCTCTCTCACAGTATGGCCTAATAAGAGACATTCCCAGTGTGAAGAACCCCTCGAAAAAGAAAAGTATTAAGAGAACGAGCTGAAACAGTAGTGCCAGCAGATAATATTTCACACGAATCATAGCTGGAAGATCATTCCATAACGAAGTTCCAGTAGAGGCATAACGCTGAGCTGTTTCAGTTCGAGACAAAAGCACTAGAAGATCATGACAGTCTATATAGGAGATAGGATGTTTTGAGGTAGCTGAGATTTGGTGCCTGAGGTAGCACACCATGTGTGGACCTTGTCTTAAAGTCTAGCTTACAAGTCTGGCTTTATAAAATGTGTGTTCTTTTCATTTTCAGCCAAATGTCAAGATGATGGTTTAGGGTGAGTTTCATTTGTTACTAAAAGTTTGTGGAAATTATTTTGATAGTTATTGAGTGTGAATTTGTCAGTGTTAGCCATGCAATCAGTATTGAATGGTTGTGAAGTTGTTTCGCTGCAAACGGTACTAGATCATTTGCCTAGATAGCTATTTGGATCACAAGTTCTGCATGTGAGGGGATGGAATCACAGTCTTAACTATGCACTAAGAGTTGGGTTGGTGTGGTCTGAATTCATGAACCTATCCTGGCATAAAGTCCATTCAGACAGGGATCTGTGGTGAAGGAGGTTAAATGTCAAAAAGTGATTATGATCAGAGAGCTTTCATGGTTGGTGTCAAGAAAGTAGTGAAGTCATTTTGTTCTCTTTAAGTTTCCTATTTCTTTGTCTTTCAATTTGATTAGCATTTAATTTTAATTTTATTTGAGCTGATGAAGTTCTTTGAATGTTCATTTCAGTTAAGTTATATGAAATTGCATAAATATGTTTGTTCTTGTGATTTTCTGCCTGCTGCCTGTGTAGTACGCTTAAGCCATCGTAAAATGCCAAAATAAGATTATGCCATTTATTAGATCTTCCCTATTATGCCTGTTACTGCTTTGTAATGTAGATGACTATTTCAGCATCAAGAAATGCAGATATTAATAATTGCTATAGTTGATGTAAAAGTACATGCTGATGACAGATGTTCCGATGCAGATTTGTTCACCAAAATGTACTGAAACCACGATTAAATATGAATATTGCTAACCATATGCAGGTATTACTGGAGATGTCTATTTCTTGTTGTGTTTATGACATGTTGCAGGTCATGTCAGAAATCAGGTGAACTTGCTAGCCAGATACCTCTTATTGTGGGCAAGGGCAACAGGGATACTTCTCTAGCGCCTAATATGGTCGGACAGCCATGTGTTACCACTTGCTGCTGTGAAAACGAGTCGCCTAGCGATGGCGATTCAAAAACCACAGGAAGTCTTTTTCATGGTCACACATACCAGACACGTAAGAAGACTTTCAGCATTTCTCTTTGGAATCGTTTCTTTTCTCTTCGTATTTCGTTAAGTTGCAGAAAATTTGATTTTTGATAGGATTCTGGAGACACAGTTTCACATGATGGGGCCATCGATTAATTATTGTCATGTACATTATGTGATGTAATGATAAGAGTGCTATAGAAGTTGGGTGATCTCATCAGTTGCTTATCGCAAGATAGCATATTTGATGTTATTTTCTTCAAGGGAAGGCTTGTGAGGTGCAGTCATGTCTGTTATGCAATTTGTTATGAAATCCTTATTAAGGAGTTGGATAACATGATTGCTGTTGCTTGAATTTTGGTTTATAGGAACTATGTTGCGCCTTTAGCAAACATTTATTTATTGAGGCGATTTTATGACTTTACCTGTATTGCATATTCCATACATATCCATTACTTATCCGTTGACCATTTTCAGCTATGCTCCATTTTACGATCTATACTGAATTGCTGTATTAAATGGCAATTTCTGAAAGTGTGTGAGTATTAGATCAGTTTCAGTGTAAAGTTGAAATAGTAGTTATCGTGCAAATAGCATCTCATTTACAATGGTCGTAATTGGGTTTTACCTGCGATATCTGCTTTCTGTTGTAGTAGAATCTGTACACAATTTGGATAGGCCATACCATTGTGACAGCTGTTATGGTGGTCCTGGTTCCACGCAATGCTACAGCCAGACGACACCTGCTGTACCCTATGCCACAGCTACGCTTGTCTGTGGGGCACCATATCATACAGTCTGTGGCACTGGAAACATTCCGAATCCTCAGGCATACATGATCCATCAGCCAAACACTAAGCAAGGAACTGGTCTGATAGACACAAAGACTGAAAGCCCCAGTGGCACAGGTGAGAGTTTCAGCACTGCTAAAATCATATTTTGATCCTTACAATAGGTCTAATAAGCCTAATATAACAAATAATAAGACCAGTAATTTTCATTTTAAAAATTATCTTATTTTAGCAATTGTACATTTTAATTTGTTTGTTCAGAATTCCAGTAAATTTTAAGTTCGATTAATTTAAATGCAGTATTTTAAATCTGTCCAAACAATTACACTATCAGTAGTTGTAAGACATTGTTGCATCATATAGTGTTTTAAGAACTAGCTGAAGATATGTAGGTAAGTTTTGCACTTTTCTTAAACTTCTGTTATTAACTGAGAACATGGTCCTGCAATTACTTAGTTACTTCCATACATTCTTTATACAGGTAGTATTATATTGGAGTGTAGCATCTGTCAGAAGATTTTACAGTTCATGACATCCAATATGATCTGGCATAACCTACAACCTGCTCTTTAATTAATTTCAGTTGGTGAAGGTGGGAATCGCATGCCTGCTTCTGTATCGATGCCAATGAACCCCGACCCCAGTCATCGGCCAGTGCTTGGATCAGACAAGGGTTGTGATGCACCTCATTATGAATATGTGATGTACAATAATAGGTATGGTTGTCTCATTATAATGATATGATTCTTACACTGCACTGTCTACTAATACATGTATCAAAGCCCTCACCCAGCCAAGGATGGGTGGAAATTATCTTGGATGGGTATACACTGTTCATGCACATGATTCATCGTTATTGAAAAAGTAGTTTGTATTAAATGTGATATTATGTATTAGATATTAGATTGGCTGACTCAGTAGACTCATTTAAAACTAAATTGAAAGTGTTTCTGTTTTCTAAGGCTTATCCTGTCTGCTGACTTTCGTTTTAGGTTGTACGGCGCCCTTGTAGTGGTTAGGGCTGCGTTTACGGCGCCTATATAAATGGGCATTGTTATTATTATTATTATTATTACCCATTGTCTGTAGTTAACAGATATGTTGTTTGTATCATTGTGTGTAAAACAAAACTGTTTTAAATGTGAGCAAGCCCATCATAGGACATTCAGTCAGTGTAGGGTACGGGCATTGACGTTGGACTTGTATGCTTACGGCATCGAGTGTGACGACTTCGAAGTTCTGATGCTTTTGGGTGCCTTCCTCTTTCTTTCTGGCTAATAGCCTGCTTCTATTTGTACAAAGATTTGGATAATACATCACTGAACTGTTGTAATTGAAAACTGTATTGATAGCAATTGAATTCAGTTTCTTAATCGTTATAAAGGCAATAATTATGCAGACCAGAGATGGGTATTAAGGTTGTTCTAGTTTCTAGATTAGGTTCAAAAAGGCATTCATTATTAAGGTGATCGCTGGCAAAATGTCTGTTGGATGATGCAGTCTCTGTCTCTCTCTGTCTCTGTCTCTGTCCTAAAGCTTTGCAATTCACTAACCAACTCTTTTCATTCTGCTGATTCTTTACTGTCAACAAACTTTAACTGCTTCAATTTTCCTGTTTGCCTTAACTTCTTGACTTCTGGTTGCTCTGAATTCTTCTACTTCTCCAAACAATGGGTAATCTATATATTTTGCTCAAAGCAACAATCGACTGAGGCCATATCAAAACGACCCCTACAAATGATCGAGATGTTGCACTGTTCTTTCATTGGGGCTGATTTCAGAATGTGCAACATCGAAAATCCAGATAAGCATGTTGGCTTTGGGAAAAATGAGCGTGGGTGCGATGATCTCTACAGTGGAATAGAACCATCGAGATGCTTCACTCCGGAATCTGCCACTACCGATTCAGAAGCTCAGGGTAAAGACGCTGCTTTGAAATTCGTATCAACCTGATTGTGCTGCAACTAATGTCTAAATCATAACAGTAACTGCAGTTGAATGTGACAAGAATGCTTATACTTAATTGCCTGATCGTAGAGCACCTTTATTTTTGGACATTACAGACAATATTGTGACCAACGTTGGCACTAAATGGATAAAATTGTGTGGCAGTTGGCAATGCTGAATATATTTTACTTCCAGAGAGTTATATCTGTGAACATATCAGTCATGTTATGTGTGTTATTGTCTATGACATCTTAGGCAAATGTTAATAGAATAATTATGTAACATTATACAAGTTGTAATCATTGTGATCCTGCTTAAACATGACAATGATGATAGATAGTTTCCTCAACTGTTGCTTGCCTACGTGATGATGAGATCCGTCTGCTCACGGATTTGAACTTTAAACACAGCTGTAAAAGTCATCGTTCACTCATCATATCGTCCTTGTCTTCATTGGTCCCTGAACCCCACCACTTGATATCCAGTCTGAACTATTGCTGAACTTTTGTAAAGACTTTTTATTGTGTAGTGTCTGGGAAAAGTCTGTTTGGTAAAGAAACAGTTGACTTGAAAGTATGTGAATAGGCTGTTGACTAAATTCCAGAGTAAGGTATCAAAGTTCTAACAATATAGAGAGCACTGTATTCAGTTGTTCTTCTGTTGCAGATGGTAGTCAAGCGACCTGGCCAACGGACAATGAGTCCATCTCCAACTGCAGTTCTGTCAGTTCCTGTGGTGCTGATGCCGACTCGTTTATTGGCGAGATCGACTTTGCCAGTGCTGTCACTAAGGCTGCTGAACTGTCGGGGTTGTCAGTAGTCGGTTCAACCGTCAGTCCACTGGTTACAGACAACCAGAAAGGTTGTCAATAATCTTTGACGAGAGTATTAGCCAGAGCCAGCAACTTAGAATTTCTTTTGTATTGATAGCGGCATATGTCGGCAGATGGCAATGATCCGGCTGTACATCGCTGAATGCAGATGTGATGTGTTATTGAAATTGGGAATTTGTTGCTAATCCGTGCAAATGGTTATAGGAAAAGAAGTTGAGCTGATTTCCTTTTGGTGATTACTTTGTTTGGCCATTGTTTGCTGTGCACGAAGTCTCGGAAGTGTTGCATGGTTGATAACACTGCTCCCAGAGAATTGAAGGCCACAGGAGCACTTGCTTTGGTTCATTTTGTCTTTACCCTTTATGACCTTGCCGCCGTACTGAGTACTGTTTTGGGCCATTCTTAAATGATGATGCATGCAGATGCGCTAATTTTGATTAACGTCAGTTAACATTTCGCATTTGTTGTTGCAGTTCGAAAGCACAGTCGATCTCGACAGCGCGCCAATCGACCAGCGAGTCCTTACAGCACCGACAGCAACTACAGTAACTTACCAACACAGCACAAACCATACCCAAAGGCAGATCGCCGAAAACAGTTTGGTGAACAACAAGATGATGTGCAGTGTAGGAGACCGATGATGAACCAGTCAGTCAGCCTTCAGATTGGTATGCCTTCCTTCTCAACTCTCAGTTTTATTTGGTTACTATTATTAACAGAGTTAAGCTCTAATGTCCCCATATAGAAGAAGACCTTCTCCTCTCATTTTGTGTAGTTAAACTCTTGAGCTGCAATGGGCATGGGACCGGTGTATCTCAGTGCTTAGCAGAGGTGTAACAAGCGGGGGGACAGAGGGGGCATCGGCCCCCCCAGTTTCAAAACTGGGGCAAAGAAGCCCCCAGTTTTGGTGCTCAGTGCCCCCCCATGTGCCCCCAAATTGGTTCTTTTTTTATGTTTCTCCAATGGCTTTTTAAGATAACTTTTGTTAAAATAATTTGTGCCCCCATTTTTCAAATTTCTGGGGGGGCAAAATTCAAAAAGTGGGGGGCAAAAAATTTTTTTGCACTTCATGCAATATTTCTATAATTATGCCCCCAATTTTCGATACCTTGTTACCTCTGGGGCTTAGTATTAGTTCCTAACTTATGCTGTACCAAATTACATATGTATTATATGTTTTGAGAGACCAATGTCATTTTTACAGCTTATTTTTGGTTTTACAAGACTTTAAGATGAGGGCTATAACCTGTTAGCTTTTTTAGTCTTTTGTGAGAATATTTTGCACAAAATTTCTTATTGTTCATTGTTCACTTCTTTCTATTTCTGCTCAGCCAGCATCATTTATACAAAAGCTGTTTTCTTTTTATGCTCAACCATGTTAAGGACAACATCTAGTGTACAACATGTATTAATGTTCATATTTTTCAAGATCTGTATATTTCAATGCAATACAATGCAACAAGTAAACCTTCTTGGTTGGAATCTCAAGGAGTGATAAGGCAAAGAATTTATACACTTGGTATATATTAATACTGTATTCAAACTTCATCAATCACATTATGTTATTCAGCATGTTTGGCAGCATGTCGCAGAGTTAGTGCAAAGCCTATTTTACGTAGAATTGATTGGGTTAACGACTTTATGCTTTGTTTACCAAGCGACTCAAAGTTCATACATCTAATTTATTCAACCTCAAGACAGCGAATGTTTTATTTGAGTATATTACTGAGTTTGATTTGTATGGTCAGAGATTATTCTGCACTTTTTCATTATTTCAGTGCAGAAATATAACCATAACCATCAATTTACTGACGTTATATTCTGTTTGTTTCCGAATGCAAAGTTCTGCATATATTGAACTATGAGCATTTTAATAGTATAAATACATGTTTACTAGTTAATGCTAGTTATTTTTTTTATGTGAGTTTGAAGAAGATCATATAACAGAGCAGTTGTGTCTTCATATTTGCAGATGATATTCCGTTAAAAAAATCCGCTGTTCCTTATTCGGCAGCGAACTCTGGACGAGGAAAGCAGCCGACCACAACAGTCAACGGCCCCCTTGCGTACTCACGAAACCCTGCCACCTCTACACAAGCAAACCCAATTACGGCTTTTGACATGCGACAGGTACTATTATTATACTGGATTAGCAGTGCTCATTTTTCAATACATTCACCAGGTGACGTCTTTGTTGCAATATGAGCATTATGTATATATATGTGTGTGTGTGTGAAATTCTTCAACAGCATTCTGTGCATCGTCATTGGTTATTACATTAGTACTATCATTATCATTAGACTGCCACAAGTTAACGATGTCTGCGCATTAATCTTATTGTGTGAGGAGGCATGGAATTAATCATTCTTAAATCATCGTGTTCCACTAGTTTCCCTAATGAGCTCCATCTTCTGTCTCCTATTGTCCGTGCCTTCATCTGCTCCTGTATCGATTCCTGTAACTTTCTCTTGGCTTGTCTTCCAAAATTTCTTCTCTACCTTTTTGGTCTGTTCTAAATGCTGCAGCTAGACTAATAGGCCAACTTCCTTGGTCACCCCACATCTCTGCTTTCATATTTGAACACCTTCATTGGCTCCCGTTTATTGCTCGGGTTCAACTCAAGGTTGTACCGGTCGTATACTGGCCAGGCTCCTCAATTATCCACATGACGTCAATCCGCCTGCTGTCCTCTTCCAGTTCTCTTTGCCAGCTATGCTCACTTGACAGGCATGATCTCTTTGCTTGGAAGTGAGGACTACTATTGTTAAAACATGAGCCTATGCCTTCATTGGTTCTGCACTATGAACTAGCCTCTTTCGATACGCACGAACTAATGAGCCAAGCGTCTCATGTCGTTCTCGCAGGACCAGTCTTTTCTCTGGGTCTCTCACTCTGGAAGTGTTTCTGATTGGTGCATTATAAATTTATATAATATAATCCAATACATATAGAATATTTATAAAATATGAGCTTACATGCATCTAAATTCTTCAAGGGCTGTTATTTTAAGGCTCTTCATACTGATTTACTACTAAAAGATTCAGTGCCACTTGTTTTTCTTATTTTTAGACAAACATGGTTTAGGTTCATCATAGATTCGATGATGTGAATGTGAGATTCTAAGTCATCTGCCACAGCGACCAGAGACGACTGTGGTCGACCTGATTGAAACGGATGTCTCTTTCATTTATCTGGGATCTCGACTCACACTACTTCAACGTCAGATTTCTCCCTCCTTGTGCAAAATTCAGTCAACATCCGGAATGAGAAATTGCTTCGTCAATCTGAGTCACCAATTGTTGATCTGAATTGAACTGAATCACAAGCGTTCAATCAGCGTACTTGGTAATCACGTGATACACTGAGTGACCTAGCTGCTTCATCTACCTCTAGCAGACAGTCTGAACTGACCTAGATGTTGTATGCGTGTCGGTGAAAGAAACCAGCCATGTGTCAGAGACAGTTCATGAACTTTGGCAACAATTACTACACACAGAGTGCCATTTCTTTGCTAGTCACCACAATTTCTGTATGTGATATGCCGATAGAACGCTGCAACTTTGCAAAACTCTTAGGAATGTCCCAAAGCATTTATAACACTGCTGAATCATTTATAATGTAAGCAAGCTGTCAGCACTTGGATGCCAAGAGATTGCAGTATATGTGTTGATTTGTAAAGTATATATGATATTTTTATGCTGATCAAAATACTGGTTTAATCATTTTCTTTTTACACTTCTAAAGAGATGTTAGAATGGCATGAGCCATAAAGATGAATTTGTTTCGGAATGCAGAAATGTAATAGCTTCATTTTTTTAAAAGCATTTTCATCGATTAAATGTTGTTGAAACGTTACACAGCTTCACTTGTAAAGCTGCATAAACATCAGTAAATGGCTTCAGTTTTTAAAGCTGTTAGGCATAGTAACGCAACTTGGAAAGGCATATTATTGTAGTGTCGTGTCAGGTTACAGTGTAAGCTTGAACGATCATGCTAGAGCTAGAACGATTTGACATTTAGAATAAAGCTGGAAGCATTTTGTGATATTTTTGTTATTCAAAACAATGGTTAAACATTTGTCAGTAATTATTTAGCTGTTGATCTTAGTAAATAAAGTAGCATAAGGTTGGAATACAGAAAATTAAAAGAAATTGACAGTGAACAGCGTGCTGTGTGAAATCTATAATTTCTTTCCAACTTCGTCACATTTTGTCTCATTCCCTACTTCAGATGCTTGCCTCAAGAGTTATAAAGCTCAGGACTTTCACTACAACAAGTTTAGTGCTATCAGGTTATCAACTTCTGCAACTTAAACATTCATTCCATCTCTGATATGTCCCTTTCTCTTCAATATCAAGTATTGGATCACTAGGTGGACATATGATGCTACAAGAAATGACTTGGGAAACCTTGTGACTGACACAACATCCTTTATACCAGATAAATACCTCCATACCTTGTTTGGCAAAGAGTAGGAGCGAGTATGCATAATAACATAATTGAAAAGTGCTTCTAGCTTACTGCTTTGCTTTACATTGCATTGCTAACTGCAACAAACCATTCATTTCTTAGAGATAATAACATGTATCAATGTGGCTAGAGCAGCAAGCACAGCTCTACGATAAGTTTTGGGGCAATATAAATGTTTCATTACAATGACAAAACAACATAATGAGGCACTCATAATCACATTCTTATTTCATCAATTTCTGGCTATTGGCTAATAGGCATTACAACCGACACAAAATTCGTCATCATCAACACCATTTTGCAGGGTTGGCACAAATCTTGCCAAACAGCACTGCCACATTGTAATAATAGTCCCCAAAATGCCTGTTTGATTTAAACTCATGTGCCTTCATTAAGTACTAACTTAGTAAAAAATAATATTAGATATCAATAGCTTATTAATATTTTTATAAGCTTAACACTTTAATGACCACCACTCACTAATAAGTATATGGGAAACCAATCTGGCTGTTCATCAAAGGAAGATGTTAAATTTTAACTCTAAGGACAGAGCATGAAGATGTCTACGAAGATATATACATTTACATATACATGTGCGTGTGTATATATATATATAATATATATATATACATATATATCTTCGTAGACATCTTCATGCTCTGTCCTTATATATATATGTATATATATATATATACATACACACACACACACATACATCATAAAGGTTCCTTAAGCATGACTAACTGACAAGACAAAACAATACACATATATATATACTGTACAAACCTCAATTTACAACTCAAATGTATATATCAACTTAAACTGCACAAATCTAACACTTAGATAACAGCCAACAATTTGAACTCTACAGCCAATGTATGTTCACCATGATATGTGTTCATGACTGACTGTAATTTCACCTGTACACTAAAACAGTTTGAATGCCTTTAGTTCACGTTTCTAATCAATGGGAATCCAATCTACTGATAACAGCAATGTTATCATAATGCCAATGATCGCTTACACAGAAATTACAAAAACAACTTTTAGTCCATTGGAAAAGCCCGGATATCTATTATTTCTGGGTGAATAAAGAATTTAGATACTAATTAAAATGCAGTACTGATGGGAACTGCTGGCTTAAAGCATAACCAGTGAAATAATTAAATATAGACATCATATGCTGATATATAAGGTTATTTTCTTTGCAACACAACTTTAAACCATTTGCAGAAAGCATATTCAGCACCAGATATGAAGGCATTTCTGATTAAATGTGGTATGAAAATGCACCTGAAACACTTGGCCCAACTGGCACAGTCCTGGCTGAAGTACCAACTCTCAGCAGAAGCCACAATTCAACAAATGATGGTTTCTGCATCTCTTTGAGAAATTTTTCATTTCATATGTTGCACAAGGAACCCAAACTCTGAACTTTGTGGCAGGAGCAGCATTTTAACTTATGCTTGCACTCCATGACCACCATTCAGTTCACACAAATGATAATAGCAGGGAGCATTCTGCAGTTAGATACGTTGGGGAGACACTTCTGGCCAGATAATGATGATTGAAAACATCACAATGCAACAGATTGAAATCACAAAATGGTCTGAGAAAACGGAGCCAGAGTAAAAATGTAGGCATATATCTTGCTATTTATACATGCCTTGTAAGAACACCAAGGACCTGGAAATACGGCTAACAGATTTACAATGCAATGAGTTAAGATATGTTGATAAATGTATGTATATAAGTATGTACATATCAATGTTTACACGTTAAAGAACAGAGAATATAATCGAACTGAACCAAACAAGTGTCTAACACTATACACGATGACTGCAGTTTGTACAACCTTGTCTCAATCTCAGAACAGCATCTGTTATCAACAGTTACATAAAGAAAGTACATGCAGCACGGTAAAACGGAATGGGCCTTGAAAATGAAACATCGCATCAGTAAGATTGTAGAAACACTTCTAAATTTTTGAAAACATGAGGCTGAAAGGTGAATGACTATTAAACTAAATGCTAAGAAGCCAAGAAGGTGAAAGTAGCGTCAGAACAGTAAGCAATTTCAGAATCCGGTCAGACAGATGACTTATGCTTCAGCGAACAGTTTGTGACATGTGGACAGGATTGAGCATAAGTTCAAATGCTGCCCCTTTTAGATTAGCACCCCTTAGATTTGCCTCCTGAAGGTCACAACCGCTGAGGTCACAATTCTCAAGGTCGGCTCCAGCGAGTACTGCACCTCTCAGGTCGCAGTTCTGAAGGTTGGCATTCTTGAGCGTAGCCACTCGCAGGTTGACACCGGCCATGTGACTGCCTTCAAGGTTGACGTGCTTCATGTTGGCACCTTCCATGTTGGCGCGACTGCCTGCTGGATCTTCAAAATTACAAGCAAGCATCGAAGCACCCTCCAAGTTGGCACACAGCATCTTCACGCCTAATAGGTTTGCAGTATCAAGCTTGGCACCAGAGAGATCAGCGCGTTCAAAGTTACCAAACGACAGATTGGCACTCGTCAGATTTGCTCGGCGCAGTATGGCATACTTGAAGTTGATGTGACGCAGGTCGAGTTTTGCCAGATTTGCACCCTCAAAGTTGATTCCCTGACAGCGCAGCTCCCAATCGGGTGGCGTACCAATCAACCTGGAAACGAGGAAGCTACGATCAAATGGTGTATTTTCAGTACGTGGCTGTTCCGCTTGGATGCGAGCTTCAAGTTGCTCCACAACTGAGTTGATTCCATAGAATTTCGCCTCAGCCAGAACTCCTCGACAGTTGATGCCACTGTCGATGATGAGCTCGCCGCTGCGTAAATAATTGAGAATGGGCTCGAAGTAAGTTGGGCTTCGGTCTATAAGAAATGCTCCTTTTGCATCAGTCTTGCTTTTCCATGGACTAGAAAACATCCGTGCAAGCATGCTGTCAGGTTCCTTTGTTGTTAGTGTTACCTTGGAAGTTGTAAACTTCCTGCCACCAACATTTAGTGTGACCCAGTCGTTGTCTGTGGTTTTTGATTCGGACATCGCATCAGCTGCAAACTTATGTTTGGGAGTAACAAATGGCTCCCCCAACGACGCATATATGATGTCGCCAGATGTCAGAACCGACACATCATCGATGACTCTGCCGCTGCAGTCGTAAAGAATCTTAGCATCGAGTCCAAGACATTCGCTTACAAGAGAAAGGGTGTTGGGGAGCGAGAGAGGAAGGTCGATCTGCACTCCGCCTGTTACACAGCCATTACTAAACACCACAATGTGGTCTGGCATCGTTGTGGTGGTAAGTCTTCTAAAACCAATCGCAATATCAGTCAATCATAAACTGCAATCTGGTTTGAATCCATAATTTTGAAACCAAGCTGTCACTGTTTAATGCCATAAAGTAAATAGACAAAGCAAAACTGGCCTTCCCAATAATTGGTGACAATAAATTGTAGCATGATAACTCAGACCAAACTTTAGAATCAAACTGTCAGATGCTTGATAGGATTTTGCTATTATAATTAAGTATAATATAGGGTCTATCCATTAACCATATAGGCCCTACAACCAACTCTTTAAAAAGTTATTGATGGAATTAAACACTTCAGCCCCAGCACTATCTGCTCCAAAACCCAAATCTAGCTATGTACTCAAACTTCAATCTATTCTTAATGCCACTGCTCATCTGATAGGCGGCATTCCAAAGTTTGCCCATATTTCATGCTTTATTTGGGACTCACTTCATTGGCTCCCTATTCAACAGCATATATGGTTTAAAACCATTTCCCTTATGCTCAACTGCCTAGTTCAGGTGACCCCGATCTACCCAAGGCTTTTCTGTACTTTGGTGTCTTCTTTACCTGCAAGGGCCTCCTTGCAATCTTCCACTCGCAGCCTTCTTGTTGTTTCGCGCATGCATTCAGATATGGTCCAGTCCAAGAACCTTGCCTATGTTGGCCCTTTGGCTTCCACAGTCTTCCGCAGTCCCTGCGCATGGAATTGCTGACCCTATCACCGTACCAGTTTCGGAGACGTCTTCAGACTTTCTTGTTCCCATACCCAAGCACAAATGCCTGAGAGAGCATTCCTACTTTGAGCAGCACTATATAAATGCTTGATTACATTACATTACTGGAGGCAGCAATGTTGTCTGTCTTCATGCATTTTATTCTCTTTGGTAGGCAAGTGATTGCATGTGGATTATGAGGAGTTTGCCAACAAGTCCTGCACTTTGTGATAACTACCACATTTGAGTCTCAGGGTAATTTCTGTCTACATTGGTTGTATAGTGCTTGAGGACATCGTTTGGACCTTGTTCTGACTGAGTGAGACTCAGAATTATTTAGAACATCTGTCACTTAGACACACGTAATGGGTCCTATGATTTAACATGCAGGCAGAGAGAAGTTGCAATTACTAAATACAACTAAGTTCAATTTCGTAAATACCTGTGACAACGAGCTACAAAGACATTGCCTGGAAAGGCATGTTTCATTTGACTGTTGTCATTATCAAACACAATGTTAGGCACTCTGAACATACATTCTCAATACACTACTAGCACACACTGTGTAAATTTCAGGTGTATTTGTCACATAATGGTTTAATTTGGAGATGCACAAATCTTGAGATCACGCTCAATACATGTACATCCTTAGCACACATTAACATGGTACAGCGACAGATAGTCTCGCACTTTTTATAGTTATTGGCTGGCTTGAGCAAATTTAGGGATAGTTTTACTCGCCGTAAAAGCGCAAAAACTATCTTTTTTGGCTATAAACATAATTTGTTCAAAAGGGTATAAATTATAGAGTTCCAAAAAGCCTGTTAAGTAAAACAACTGTAAAACAATGCCATGAACAAATCAAGAACAATGAGTGGCAGACAGAAACTCATACAAAACAGTAAAGTTTCAGAAATTTTCAGGCTGACACAGTTATGCAAATAATGCCTGACACAGGATGAGTCTACAACATCTAAGTCTAAATACCAAGTAACTTTAAAGATGACACTCATTAAATTACAATGCCAAACAATAGGGACCGACCGGAAATGGCCTCGGACATTCGCCTTGGCCGAATATCCCATATTTTGTAACTATTCAGAAGTATTCGCCTCTGCAAATAGTACTCGCGCAAATAGATAGTTAACAACAAATCGAATTACAAAATTTGTCATTTGAGAAATAATTTCATGGATGTTATTCGGTAAGCCTACATAATCATATAGTTTCTAGATTTATGTATTAAGTATTAAAAGGCTAAGATTAAATTTATATTATTATTTTTATTAATATATTTCAGGTATAACATTTATTTAGTTAAATCTCATTATGAGAAAATTCTTAAGCTTGAGCTTTGTCATACATGAAGACGATTGACGATGAGAATGGTACTTGCCGGAGTAGCCACTCTAGTAGTAAATCACTACTACTCGGTTCGTACCCGGATCCGGCAAATAGTAGTACATTGAAATAATCGGATTCGGTACCCGGTGGAAATTGTCTACCCGATCGGTACCTACCATCCAAATTAAGGCGTGGTGTAGGACATCTCATAATAAACATAAAATAATTTCCTTTGTCAACTATTTAAAAATCATGTGGATTATGGATGACGTAGTTTTGTTACACTAAACTTTGTTACCATATTTTGCCATATTCATTCAATATTCTGAGCTATTAATTGCCATATTCATACCATCTCAAGATCTCATCAATCTTGTATATGTGATCATTTTTCACGAAACCAGTCGGAAGTCGTATTTTATTAAATGTCTCATTTTGGTCTTTTAGTGGGAAAATCCATTTTTCATCACTTTTGACATTTTTGCATAAATGATCAAACAAATCATTAATAAACATATATTGCTAATTGCTTTTGCTATAAAATAGCACTAAATATTTTTAATGAATATTTATTGGAATCCACGCTAATTTCAAATTAGAAGTTCTACATTTTTATGAAATTCATGATGATTTTCTAGGTCTGTTACGTCATTTTCTCAGGCTTGCACCTCTACAATAATGGTATTGCCTGCGAGCTTAACATCTTCTCTAGCCGTCTTGTGTATCCGAAATGGACTAACTTCTAATTTAAGCCAATCATAGCTTGAGTAATAGGTCATTTATAAAGAAATACCATTCTACGGGAAGATGATCAAATAATCCCAAGAATTTTGAAAGAGATTTTCTCAAAAATAAGATATAAGTGAAACAGAAGCAGTTCTGAAAAGCTAATAAGAAGCTGTATAATGTTATTGCAAAAACCCATTTTTCAAATTTGGAAACATGTGACTGATTTCGTGCTGAGCCGTCACATATAATATTTCAGATTTAAAGAAATGTAACTAGTTGATGACGATGACAAGAAACTGGAAACATGCAGCAGTCTTCTGAACTTTGAGGCACGGCAAGCTGTAAAAATGGATTAATCGTAAACCTTAAACTTCATGATGAACTGTACAAATGACCGACGTAGAACTCTGAGCCTCTTTGATCTGTTCAGGGTCCTTACATGTATCTGACTATAGAACTCGCCGCTCATTGCGCACTAAATACAAACTAGTACAAGGAGCAAACTTTGTAATCACAACACTGTCCATGTTCTAGCTGAACTTTACCAACGAAATAACCATTGGAAATAACTCCCAAAACGCAAAATTTCCGATTTTTTAAAAATCGGTTTGCAGAATATATTTCGGCTCGGCCGTTAAAGGCGGCGGATTGGGGCTTGCCTGAAACGTGCACCGCGTAATTAAATGTAAAGTTTAGGCTTGCATAAATGCTAAAATTACATACTTTGACCCCACAGTGATTATTTACAAAGCACCAACAGTCATTATCACAGCTTAGAAATATCAAAGAGCAGCATTGCAAAACATATGAACAGGAAATGACGTTTTGTTGTAGTTACTAGTCAGAGACCAAACCACGGAGTCAATCCAATGACACTTGTTAGTATTTTTATTTCCTCAGAGTCCATTAGCAAGCTTTTAGCGACGTCTAAATCTTCAAAATATCAACGCCAAGTTCTGGTATAGCATGGCGCAACGCCAGTGAAACTGCTGATCTCTCTGAGGTGGCCCTGTGTGGCACTAAAACCTTTATAAGAATTGCAATGCACAATATGTATTATTTTGGCCTATAATAGGCACACATGGCTATAAACAAGCGAAAGAAGGTGTATGTGATGTTCTTCGTGAATGAACTTCTGGGTCGAAATTTATGTTCGGTGTGTAAATATGCGCGCGTTTAAAAAACAAAAACCTAAATTTAAAAATACTAGTTTTTTTCTAGCTCTGTCGTTGCAATGCTTACAGATCAAGCAGCCGAATTCTGAGCTGTCTAGCAGCTCTAGCCTTGACGTATTAAATTGTAATTGTAACTGAAAATTTATATCGCGCTACTCGTAATCTGAGGCGCTCACAACTGAACACGAAGCTAGACGGAGTACAGAAAAGTCTTAAAGCCCAAGGTTTGAGAGGCGTGGTCTAATGAATACCTGCCGCCTGTTAGCTACCAATCAGATCTCCCCAAAGCATCTCATCCTCCTGGGGTACATTCTTAACCAAATGGACCACTGTGGTCAGTCTATCTGAATAGGCTCAAATGGGCCAAGTAGACAGCTGAGGGAAATAACACCTGAAACAATGATTGTGCTTCATAGTAGTCCATATAATTATATGCATCTACACACCTGTACTTGATATGCCACTCATATGCCTTCGGGCCTGTCTTCGTTGTGGAGCAGATATAATATTATTATAGTTTCATCCCCTATGTTGTTGTTGTTGATATAAGTTTATTTAACGACGCATCCATAACGATGATGATATGCGTCAAACACGAACAGTTATACAGAGTACATATTTACATTGTCGATAAGTGTCTTTATGTGTGTCTCTCTTCTAGTTTTAATGTTTCATATGCAATAATGTTTTATAAGTAATATGATATTGTATGGTAGTGTTCATTGTCTATATACAGTAGTCCTAGATCTTCCGACCAGAAACTGCCAGCCACTTGTAGATGGTGTCCAAGCAGCTGGTTTCACCGAGCGCGGTGCTCAGTTCGTACGGCCAGTTTTTCCGTGCGCACATCCGGATGAGTTCGTCCTGGAGGCCCAGCTGGGCCGGGCACTCCAGCAGGAAGTGGCGCACGGTTTCCTGGACGTCACCGCACTCGTCGCAGTTCCCGGTCGGGTGGCGGCCCCACAGCTTCATCTGTGGGTTTAGTATGCAGTGGCCCAACCGGAGTCTGGTCATGATGACTTCCTTACTCCGGTTGGGATCGTTATACTGTTTGGCCATCCTGACGTTTGGCTCCAGGGCTCGGTAGTGCGAGCCAGTGTTGGAGGTGGTCCATTCCGCTTGCCACTTCCCGAGGAAGTGGTCTTTGTACTTCGCTCGAGCTTCCTGGAGCTCGAGCGTCGTCGGAATGGCGATGATGTCATTGTGTAACGCTCGCTTGCAGAGGGTGTCAGCGGTCTCGTTTCCCTCGATGCCGGTATGTCCGGGGATCCAGACCAGGGTTGGGGTCGACTGGGCGCGTTGAGCGTATGCGTCCAGCACGTGGAGCAGTTCCGTGAGCTGCTGTGGTCTGGCAGCGGACTGCTGTCGCTCAACGCTCTGGATCGCGGCGAGGGAGTCGGAGAAGATGACGAGATGGTGTGCATCTGCGCTGGCGGCCCATTCCACAGCCCTCTTTATGGCCTCCAGTTCGGCTGCCAGGACCGATGAGCCGTCGCTCATTCGGCAGCTTTCGTGGTGGCCGCTAGAGGGCACGTAGAATGAGCACGACACCCTACCTGCTGCGTTCTTGGCTCCATCCGTGTAGACAGCCATTCGCGCGTCGTAGGAGCGGATGTGATCTTTGACCAGATCCCTCTTTTTCAGAGGGTCGTTCAGGTCGCCGATCTTCTGTGTCAGAGTGGTGTCTGTCACGGATGGTCGCAGCAGCCACGGTGGTGTTGTGGTGCAGGCGAGCGGTTTGATTTTTGGTGGTTCGATCTCTTGGTCGATGTGTCTTGTTTTGATGCGGATGGGGTCGGTGTCGTCATTGGTGTTTTTCAGCTTCCGACCGCTGGTGATGGATTGCGTCGGGTGGTTCGGGATCGCGTTGACCTTCGTGATGAGCTCCATCATCAACCGTTTGCGTCGTAGGTCGAGTGGCACTTCTCTGCATTCTACCTGCAGTGCAGCCAGACTCGTTCCTCGGAGCGCTCCAGAAGCGATACTCAGTGCCTTGTACTGGATTGTACTAAGCACCTTTTTCTGGTTTCTGGAGGCGCTGTCGTAGGCGACGCAGCCGTAGTCGATGACGGAGCGGATGAGAGCACGGTATATCATCAGGAGGGTGTCTTTCGATGCTCCCCAGTGCGAGCCCGCAATAGCGCGCATCAGGTTGAGGCGCGTCTTGCAGCGATCAGCGATGTAGCTGATGTGGTCGCACCAGGTGAGATGTCGATCGAAGATCACCCCCAGGAACTTGACGTTATTGTTGTAGGTCAACGGAGTGGTCCCGAGCTTCAGCGGTCGGTGGGCTGCAGGTGTGCCGCAGCGGTGAAATTCTACGGCAACCGTTTTTGTTGACGACACCTTGAAGCCCCATCCGTCAAAGTACTTTTTCAGTTGGTCCAGATAGTTTTGGAGATGACGCCGGTTCACTTCCGGGTTTGGGCCAGCTCTCCAGATGGCGCTGTCGTCCGCGTAGAGAGAAAGCCTTACGTCGTCCTGTGGCTCCGGTATGTCGTTCAACATGATGATGAAGAGCACAGGGCTGATGACACTGCCCTGTGGGGATCCGTTCTCCATGAGGAAGAGATCGGACAGCTCTGAGCCGACGCGGACACGGATGTGTCGGTCGGTCAGGAAGTCCCGGATCCAGTTGAACATTTGACCGGAGATATTGTGCTGCTGTAGCTTCGACAGCAGCCCATCTGTCCACATTAGGTCGAAGGCCTTCTCTAAATCTACGAAGACGCCAGTGAGGCTGTGCTTTGAATGAATGGCGCGTTGGATGTCGTCTTGAAGGCGGACGATGTGATCCTGGCAGCTTCGCAGTCTGCGGAAGCCCGACTGGTGCTTGTTGAAGCGGTGATTTGTTTCCATGTGCCAGGTCAGCCTGTCGGTCACTAACCGCTCCATCAGTTTGCACAAGACGGATGTCAGTGCGATGGGGCGGTAAGAGTTTCCGTCGTAGGCTGGCTTTTGTGGCTTCTGGATAGGGACAACGATGGAGTTCTTCCAGCAGGCCGGAAGTCGTCCATGTTGCCAGACCGCGTTGTACAGCTCCAGCAAGGCTAGCAGACTTGGATGCGGAAGCTGGGCCAGGATCTCGTAGGTGATGGTGTCCTCTCCTGGACTCGTGTCCTTTCTACAGCGCAGGAGGGCGATTCTCAGAGCCTGGATGGTGAGAGGCTCGTTGAAGGGCTGGTCGTCTGCCGGCAGCTGTCCCCCATGGAGCTCCTTCGAGTGCTCGTCCTCAAAGGCGGATTTGCGCTCTTGGAACTCCACGGTATGGTTCCTGTTGCTGCTGACATCTGAGAAGCACCTCCCAAGATGATTCGCCTTCTCCTGGTTTGTTGTGTAGGAGCGTCCGTCCTTCTTCAGAGTTGGTATGGCCGGTCGTGATCTCGCACCGGACATCTTTCTCATCGTTCCCCAGACTTTTCCGAGCTTGGTCTTGTCGCTCAGCGTGGTGCAGTAGTCTCTCCAGGAGGTCTTCTGCGCGTTCTTGATGACTCTTTGGGTGATTCCTTTGATGCGTCGGTATTCTTCAGCATCCGCCGGGTGCCTGGTCTTCTGCATCTTCTTGCGGGCCTCTGTGCGCTCCTCGACGTGGCGTGTGCACTCGTCGGTCCAGTACGGCACACTCTTGACCTTCTCCTTGGGAGGAGTCGATCGTGGAATGTGCCGCGTGGCGATCTCCAGCAGCGAGCCTAGGAAGTTGGTGTGGCTCGCTTCGATATCGTCGGTGATGTGTGCGACGGTGAGTTCTGCCCTGCAGTCGTCTTTGAAAGCCGTCCAGTCAGCCTTTCGGTGTAGCCACCTAGGGATGAAGGCTTTCTCGACAGGGACTGCTTCCTCGATGTTGATGAGGATGGGCGAGTGGTCGCTTCCCATGGAGTCGTCTAGGACCGTCCAAGTGCACTTCCGTGCCAAGGGCGTCGAGGCCATAGCAAGGTCGAGGTGGCCGGCAGCTCCGGTGGCGTGGCTGGCGGTGGTCGGGGCGCCGGTGTTGAGGGCGACGAAGGCGTTGTCCTCCATGTCGTCCTCTAGTCGGCGTCCTCGTGCATCGGTGGTTCTGCACCCAAAGAGCGTGCTGTGCGCGTTGAAGTCTCCCAGAATGACTGCTGACCTGTCTTGGAAGAATCGAGAGTAGATGTCCGGTGGCAGAGGGTTTCCAGTTTGGCGTGGTCGGTGGTAGACGTTAACAATTTTGATCTTACCTGGTAGTCCGTCGAGGGTGATGGTGATCGACTCCGGGACGTCGGTGGTGCTGGTCGTTGAGAAGGCGATGCCGGTCTTCACGAACGTTGCAACTCCTCCTCCAGCCTCTCCAGTGGTTCGGTCATGCCTCACACAGGTGTAGCCGGGTAGCTCGAACTTGATGTTAGTCCTCAGCCAAGTTTCCTGTATGCAGATGATCGTCGGCGGTGTCCGCATCTCGGAGATGCGGTGCCTCAGCTCCCCTACGCGGGGTCTGAGGCTACATGCGTTCCACTGGAGTATTTGGAGGTCCGTGATGGTGGCTGTCGGTTGCAGTGGCTGACGCGGCGCTCGTGGCACCGGAGGAGAGCGCGTAGGCGGTCGTCATCGCGCCGCACACCTGCTCAATCGGAATCCTGAAGACGGCCTGGATGGTGGTAGCTAGGATCTCGATCAGCCTAGAGACAGAGATAGCGCCACCGTTAGTCTCCATGGCTCCGACGAACAGGGTGCAGGCACGGTTCAGAGCGTCAAGCACATCCCTCTGTACCCTACCGGTGTCGGTCGTCGCCACCTCCTCCTGTTGTCCGTCGGGCACGACAGGAGTTGGCGCGGTCGGTGGGTTCACCTGAGACCGTTTACGGACTGGGATACCTGAGGGACGCGAGCCTTCCGACTCCGCCTTAGCACTCCCCCCGGTGCTCGGAGCACCGGCTGTCGCCGTCGTCGTGTTGACCGCACCGGCCGTTGTTCCCGTCGTCTTTGTAGTCATCTTTGTCGCGGAAGCCTCCGTGGTGTTCTTCCGTGAGCGAGCAGTCCGAAGGGCATCGCTGTACAGCCTCCCTTCCTGGACGCTGATGGTGGTAGCGGCCTTGGCCAGCGTGTATTTCGGACAGCTGTTAGTCATCGCAGGATGGGGGCCGCCGCAGGCTGCACACTTCGGCTGCTCGCGCTTCGAACACTCGGTGTGCTTGTGGTCGCCGGCGCAGATCCCGCATCGTTGGTTCTTCCTACAAAATTTGGCTACGTGGCCGAAAGACAGACAGCAGAAACAGCGTGTAGGTGCTGGTATGTAATCATACATTTTGAAACTTAGAAATCCAATATGCAGTTTGGCAGGTGCGACTGAACCAGGTTCCAGTTCAATCTTCACCGCCGTGGTCGGGGTTTTTACCTTATTCTGGATCTTAAGGATCCGTTCTACCTTGGCTACACGGAGGTTTTCCAGACTCTCCAGGCTGCTAAAAATATCGGCATCACTTAAGGTGATGGATACGCCCTTAATTACTTTTTGGACGTATCTGCCTCTGTGTCTCACAACTTCACGTGGCTCGGACACTTTGACCTGGTACCCACAGAGGTCTGTGGTAGTGAGCAGTTGAGCCCTGTGTGCTCTGCTCTCAGGTCCGCCCAAGTGAACACGCACACACGTTGCAGACGGGGCCGGCACATCCGCTGTCAGGGGGCCAAACTGTCTGTTCAGCTCCGCCCTGACCAATGGAGCGTTAATTTTAGCTAAACAAACGCCAATAAACTCAATGAACAACCGGTTCTCAGCAGACCGGTTTATTGTCACATGGGCGGGAGGGGCCTTCTCAGCTGCCGTCACCAGTGCGGCAGGTTCGGCGCTCTTCGGAACGCTTGGCAGCTTCCGCCTCGCTGGGGCTTTTGCCGATTTCGTCATCGGCTTCTGGACCGTAATCTTACTGTCCTTACGGTAAGAGTCCAGATTTACCTCGGTTTTGCGAATTTTTCGTCGTTTTTCGCGTTTGGCAGCTTTATCTGCCTTGCTGGTGACGGTCTTAAACACGGCCCCTCTACCATCATCGTCAGAGTCATTTTCTGACTCAGTTGTGCAAATAAAAAATTTGCTTCCGCTACCGTCGGACTCGTCACTGCGGCTCGCCCGTTTTTTAGACGGGGTCAGCACCGTCAGGTCCATTGGCGTGCCAGCATCGGGTCGAGCTCGAGGCTCAGACCCGGAGGCGAGGGGTCTCTCGCTAGAACTCATGTCCAGCGAGAGGCGCGTGCGCAGTTTTAATCTAGGTTAGTACAGTTATGTTATGCTAAGACTAGTTATATTTAAGCGACAGTTATATCGATAGGGTATTTAGTATTTAAAATATCTAGACGCAAGATTAGGGACGATTACATAGTAGACAATGCAATGTAATACAATGCGCTTACACAATTTTAATTTAAACTAGTATCGTTAAATTAGACTAAAACTAGTTATATTTAGCAACAGTTAGATCGATACAATATTAAAGTTTCTGAACGCAATATTTAGAGACGACCATATAATATAATATACAAAGCAGTTGAATCTAATATCTAACAAACAGTAACAGAAATATTAATCGCAAATGTATATTAAACACGTGTACGACTCACCGCGTGTAATCTTTCTTTGTCTTCCATCCCCTATGTATAGCACAGCACAGATTTATATATATTGGTCAATCGGTTGATGTGCCTATTCAGAGCCGCGCTCTCTGAATAGGGCTGCATAGATGAGGTTGCCTGTATGCTCGAACCTGAGCATTTATTATAATACCTGGGGGTCACACCGACTACACTAGGCTAAGGTTTTGATAAAAGGTCATGTCTAGGTCGAGGACAGGAGAATTAGCAGTGCAGGTGTCGGTGAATGAAGAATCAAGGTTGAGGTAAAACGAGGGATGGGGAGTTTTCTTGAGTTGTTTCCATACAGCTATAGGCTACGGTATATCTAGGTTACTAAGTACTTAGTCCTTCCTGTGCGGGTCTACACATCATTCAGCGCACCTTCTCAATTCGCCTCTAATCAAGCCCGTATTTGGGCCTCTTCCCACGACACCTGTGCGCGTGTGTTTAGGCCTACATGATAGGTATATGTAGATACGTAGATACAGACAGACAGACAGACAATGCCAGCCCCATTCCGAGGCATGCAGGCATTTCAATTGAAAGGAATTGACCGGCGGTGGACTTGAATACGGCCCTTCTTGACTGTAGCACCACTCAATGAGTTCAGGTTTGATTGACAAGACAGTGGTGGCCCGCTATGCAGTTTATCGCTTGCGACAGGCGACAGAGAGATAAGAGAGACCAGCTCTTCCGGAAGAGCAAGGGTACCGAATGCTATACAAATGACCTTATTGTTATTACTTGCTTTCTGTTTACTCTCTTACATCTCAGAGGATGTATGTTTTGCAATTGTTTATTATGATTATTTTGTGATTGTTTATTCCTTGATTGTTCAAATTATGATATAGTTGCATCGCGGTAGGCGATTCAATTTAATACATACTTATTTAAAAAATATATCTAGATAGGTATCTGACGCTATATAATGTTCACATGGTTTTCAGAAAAACAAACTTATTTGCGCGAAATTAAATTGATAGTAAATGTGTTTCATCATATTACACATTAATTAATGTATACCTTGGTAACAATTGAGACTGAATATTGGAAACGGAATTGAGGCGTAGGCTACTTTCACACCGTTGTATGCAGCAATAATAGTAAGTACAACACTTGTCTCCATAGGCGGGAAATTCAGTGTAGTGATCGCAATCTCAACATTTCTACAGCGCCCACAAAAGCTATGTCGTGGGAACCAGCTTATTCACAGGTGTTTAAAAAATCTGGTAAAATCGTATTTTAGCGTGTCTTAATATTGACCGTTTCGTGCACTCGTATTTTAGAGTATTTTATATTTTACGTTGTTGTTACAAGTTGATGTGATACAAAGATTTCGGGATCAACCCGAATCATCGAAACCCGAATCCCCGAAAACGCTGAAAAGGCCAAAAAGTCCGAATCCCCGAAAACAGCAATGTACTATTAAAAAACGCTAAAATGTCTCAAAACAGCGCAAGTCGTTCATGAATCCAGCTTCTGCATGAATTCTGTTAATCGATCCAGCTTTCATTTAAACAGAATCTTTTTTATCTAACCAGCTTCGTTTTCGGGAATACGGCGGAAATGAGTTTCGGGGATTCGGGTTTCGGCGATTCGCTATGCACCCAGATTTTAACAGCTGTTAAAATCTTTGATGCGATATGAGCTGTACAAATACAGACGGAAATGGGTGTAGCACTAAACACTGAAAAGGCCAAAAAGATACCGATAAAGCACAAAGAAACTAGGTACGGGTCCGAATTTACTAAGTTGCTCCAAATGTCACGAAGCTTTATCTGGTGATCCCTATCACCAAAATATTAAAAGGCGCCGATAAAACCTTATTTTAACATTGTAAATTACCCATGTTAATAAATATCATAAATTATTTTCTATGGCACATCGGGTTAAGCTTCGTTAGCGTCGGTAGGCCTAATAAAAGCGGCATTGGTGAACAGATGAAGTCTGTTTAACTGTGAGCGTGGTTGATGAATAGATTTCTGTTTTACTGGGAGTTGGATTGATGAAAAGAATCATGATTAAATGGAAACTTATTTTGAATTACAACCAGACTTTCAGCCACAGAAGATATATAATTAAATTAAATACAAAGCATGTTAGAATCTTGTGTTTGGTATAAATAAAGTCTGAGTCGCCAGCTGCTGATCATGTATAAACAAAGCTTATGCAGTGGAAGATACATCCATGCATGCAAATATAATGGTAATCCAGATGATTTGTAAGCCCTATATGTAAATAATGTGACCAGCTTTGAGTGCACTCCTATAGCGCGCTCCTAACTACTGCACACATCCCATCATGCACTCAGTAAGTAAGCAATCAAGACAAAAGTTTAGTTATTGTATTATATTTTCTATAAGATCTATGTATAGAATTTGTACTTAAATGGAAATTGGATTGAGTGAACTATTTCATAGTGTAAGTAGAAGCTGGATTGAAAAAGAACTGCCAATTTCTATTTTCTACAATTCAGCTTCTACTTAGGCAAGAAATCTTTCATCATTGCAACTTCCTTCTAAGCAAAAATTTTATTTTCAATCAAGTTTCTATTTAAGCAAGCCTTCTTTTCGTCAATTCGTCATTAATTTATGAACAATGATTTTATGGCAAACAATAATTAAACTTGCTAAAATGCGAGCAACTATAGATTACTCTAAAACATTTTGTAGTACTCTTCAGCCGCCTGTTCACTTTTTTTCTGTTCATATAAGGATTACCCCATCTAGCGGGACTGCCGTCCCTTTGGGGTTCTCTCTTCCCTTGCGCCCTTTTGTTATTATAAACTGTACTGCTTTGTCGTTGTAATATTGAATTTTTAGGAACAATGAATATTATGATTATGGTTAACAAAAAATGATTTGATGTCAGTCATCTTGATTACTTACTTGCACTATTCCTTGGACTAAGCCCATTACCTCAGAAGTAACAAGTTATAGTAAAAACATGGGTTTTTCGGACCCTCTTTGATCTGGCAGATGGGACAATCGTTCTGTTTCCCTAAGATATTTTTGAATACATTATTATTGATGATGTAAACTTGCCGGAGTAGAGCTCGTCAAGGAGGACTCATTTGAGTGATTAAATGATATTTAATTTTTTTTCAATTTTTGAGTTATGTCCAAAAACATTTGATACATTGTTAGCATTGTCATGCAAGCCTTAATTATGTGTAAAATTTCAGCTATGTAGGTCCACGGGAACATACCTGAAAAAGAGTTGAAAGATGTCCAACTGGTTCATCCTATTCACCCATCCATGACAAACTTTATGCAAGCCAAGTTAAGTAAAAGAGGGTAAAAATGAAACTTTCTTGTAGATTGAAACACAACAAGAGGTGCTCCAAATGGAACATAACAGTTTAAAAATAAGGAACACCTTGGTATGCCCTCGAAAATGCTTCAGTGAGAGGAGCTTTTGTCTGCTGTCATTTAACTTATGCCAGTATCTGTTCTGCACAGAGCTAAGAATAATAAGCAGGTGAATTAAATTGATTTTTAATCTTTGACGATTTTTCATTTGTTGTAATTTTAGATAGGTCACAATTTTTGGGAAGATGGTGACACCATTCGTGGAAGGATGGGACTTTGTTCAGACACTTGGTGAAGGAGCTTATGGAGAGTAAGGACATTTCTAAAGGGTTTACTTGTTCTTTATATTTCTATGCTAAGTTTTCATTTGTATCTTTTAAGCTTTTATTCTGTATGATCCAGAATGATGGAGGACTACCCTTTAGAGTCTGGTTTACTTGAGTTTGGCTGTAAAGACAATAGAAGGTTTGTATTGTAACATTATTGATCAAGGGCTTTGATTGCTTTGCATGTATATGTGGTGCTCATAATTACAGAGTAAAGTTGGCTGTGAACAGAGAAACACAGGAAGCAGTTGCAGTGAAGATAGTCAACCTAAAAACAGCAGAAAATGTTGAAAAAAATATTAAGAAAGAGGTAAGAGGTCATTATTTTGACGAGATCATGATTGTTACTCAAGTGTTGTGATTGGCAGGCTGAACTGTCAAACCACGAGGGGGTGGTTTAAATTCCTGGTAGTGAACTTCACTATAGAATGAGTACACTGTTGGTGTTATGGTTTGACTAAAATGCTCTTTGTTTACCCAATTATGACTGATCTCAGTGATCTTCATTCAAATTGGGTAGTCACATTTCTTGAAATAGCTACCTTTTGGTTCCTGATACTTTGAGTGAATGTTACTATATAGGCTGTGGTCCTGAATGCACTGCCAGCTGATTTTAAGTAAAACATCAGGATATGGCAGCCATCTTCTGGTTCTCTGCCTCTTTGGCAGGTTCAAAATGTCCGATATCACCACTCCTCTCACTGTTGTGCCTTCTCTTTAAGCTTTCCATATTCCTCTGTCATCGTCCAATGCTGGATTATCTGTCTTCCTCTTGTCTGCCTCACCTTCATTTTTCTTTCTATGTTCTTAGTAGCAAGTCTCCTCAGTTTTTGCCCAATCCATTTTCTTTGTTTTTCTTGCTTACTATGTATGTAAGAGCTCTTTAGTCTCAAATCCTTTACATCATTTCTTTGTTTGTTTTATGTTCTGTATACAGCTAATTTTCCCCATTATACTCCATGTCCACATTTAGAAAGCCTCCAGTCTTCTTATGTCTGCTTTTCTCATGATACATGTCTCTGCTCCATGTGGTATCAAACCCCATATCAGTGTCTTTTCTATTTATTTTCCTCCAACGTGTAGTCTGGGTACAGTTTCCTTTCATTTGTTTATCTTCATTGCCATTGTATTTTTTTATGTTCATTTTCATTCCATATGCAGTTAATATCAGGGCATAACCAAGTAGACAATTTCCACCGAATCCGATTATTTGGATGCACTATTTTCCGGATCCGGGTACAAACCAAATGGTAGTGGCATCTCTGGCCTAGCAAGTACCATCTGCAGGCGAACCCTAAGATTTTCTTCACTTTCGCCGTTTCGTGTAATGAAAAATTAGTCAAATTGTGTTGTGTCTGTAGTAACAGTTTTAAATTTAAATTTCCGTTTTAGATTGTTAAATGTTTATAAAAATATTATTGAATTAAAATATTTTACTTTTTAACTATCTGTGTGTGTAATATTTGGTGAGGCGAATACATCTGAATAGTCCCGAAAAATGTGATATCTGGCCGAGGTGAATGTCCGAAGCGAGTTCCGATTATGTCCTAGTTGATACTGTGTTCAGTCTATCCGTCATTGCTTGTAGATATTTCCGACTACTCGCCATCATTGCCCAGTCATTTGCAAACCTCAAAGCCTTGACCTATCTTACTCTACTGCTTCTCTGACAAACTCGTCTATGTAGATATTTAATTGTAGTGGTGATGGCTTGTCTCACACCTCTGCCCAACTTCTCCTGAGTCTGAGTACTTTCCATCTATTTTTAATTCGTATTTTCCATCTCATGTACAAGCTTCCTATTAATCTGCCGTCTTTCCAATCAATTTCCAATTGCCTCAATGCATGTAATGGCTTTTCCAGTAAACTCTATAAAATACTTTTTCATTATCCACATTCCACAAAGCACATATAATTATATATTATACATCTTAACCATTCTGGTAATCGTCTATTACGTCAATATATATATGAAAGCCCGATTGAAGTTTCAACAAAAATCTATAAAATCAAAAACTGATTTCTCAGCGCTCAACTGTCTTTTGGGTTGACTATACTGAGGTTATGTCAAAGAAAGATTTTAGTTAATGCTGTCTTCTTTAACATATACTGTAAATTTAAGGAGATATGCTGTAACTTATTTTTGCATTACATCAATTGGAATACAGTTTCCTTCAACAAAACTATTATGTGCTATGAAAACAGATGCCTAGGATGCACAAAAGAAGAAAGATTATTTGTTTGAACATTATTTTATTTGTATATGTGGAATTAGAGAAATTTGTTTTTTTAAATTTTTTGGAAAATTTGCTTATGCGTCTTTATAATTGATATTTCCGAATAGCTACTCTAATAGCTAAGTGGAGGAGCATCACTTTATTCGTGAGCACTGTGCCGTTTCAGTGGTTGTCCAGAGATGTCGGGTGAAATTCCAAGTTCAGTTGCCATAGAGACATGAGAAAGAAGGTAGAGGAGTTTCTGAGTCGGATTTTGTCTAGGATGAGATAGTTAGGAGGGCGGAGTTTTGCAGCAATTACGGCAGGATTAATTCTATTCTCAGTTATTGGGAATTTTTGTTGCAGATCTGCATTAGCCGAATGGTCAGCCACCCAAATATCATCAAGTTCTTTGGTCATCGTCGGGAAGGAGTTCGCGAATATCTGTTTCTAGAGTATGCTAGCGGTGGAGAACTCTTCGACAGAATTGGTGTGTATGATGAATTATGATTTGTGAAATGATTTCTCAATCATCTTGGCATTGTACATTAGTAAATCACTTCCTGCTCAGCACTCCTTAAATTCTGTTTGTGGTAAGAGGCCTCAAATTTGAATTGACATACTCCATATGTTACTGTCTAAAAATACTTTATTATTCACTTACTATGTAAGAGCTTCTATGGATGCTGAAATATAAATGCTGCCTGTTTGTTTAGTGCTCACTGTATTAAGGTGTCTCACAATATTGTGGGTCATGGTGGTGCAGCAGCATGTTCTGTGCATTGTGACCAGAGGGTCGCAATTTCGAATAAACTTCAAAGCACTGCATAGCAACTAGGGCGGTTAACCGGTTATCCGATTAACCGACCGTTGATTAGTAACCGGTTGGTGAAATTCACCTGCCGCTAACCGTTGAAATGATATACCCTCTAAATCTTTATCCTTCTTGTTTCAGAATATGTTATTTCTTGTTGTTACTCAAGGGGATATTTTATTTCAGGGAGTTAAACTTTTTAGACCACCTGAAATTTGGATGATACATCGTCGGGCGACGGGCGAACGACCGAGCTGAAGACCGTCTAGCACACATTGATACTACTGGGCCACCTATATATTTCTAATTTATAGTACGAGCCAACGACCCAGCCGAAGACCGTCTAGCACAGCACACATTGATAAACTGCACTACTAGGCCATCTAACTACGCATAATTTATAGTACTACTAAGTCAGTTTGCGGCAGTTTTCCCCCCCTAGAAAATCCCTAATAAATTAGTAAACCAACGTTATCCGGTTAACCGGTCACATGGACGGCGGTTAACGGGTTGGGATTTTAACAGATGTTTGACAGCCCTAATAGCAACCTTGCACAAATAACTTACCCTTAATTGTGGGAAACCACCTCAATCACCTGATTCCTAGGTGACATAAAAACACCAATGAACCTTCCTTCAGGCAGGCCCTCATTATCATCGTTAACGTGCGAGTGGTGTATGTTATTCTAATTGTGACCATTTATGTAGCGCCGTTGGTAGCAAGCTACTTCTAGGGTGCTTTACATGACAGTTCACTGCAAATTAGAAAACTCATTCTCGACATTACTTAGAAAGTACAATTTTAACTGTTTTTTGAAAGGGGAAGGCTTTTGATTTTGTGTATGGATGCAGATAGACTGTTTAAAGAAATTGCATAATTTGTTACTGTCATTTTTTCCTTACTATTATTGTGTATGCATGACTTTATAAGTTGTGGGTTTGTATTGAGGTAATAAAGATTACTTACTGATTATTGTTTGCAATTTTAAGAGAGGAAAAAATAAATGAAACACTAAAGGCTTTAAGTATGACTCTTTTTCAGCATGTTCATGACATATCGTCAGCTGTGTGCTGGAATGTCATTTTGCTCCTTTTGGGAGCCATGGCGATGAGTTTAACGAGGTCTTGATACAAACCTGAAGGAGAGTGAGAATTAAGTTGGGTTTCTATGCTGCTTGATTGTAACTAATTAATTTTTGTTTCTAGAACCAGATATTGGTATGCTGCAGGGAGACGCACAAAGGTACTTCCGGCAACTCATTTCTGGAGTGGTATGTGACTTTATTTTGAATCCCTTTCATTGGTCCTTTCCTTTCCCATCATCTTTGTGTCTTTCTCTTCTTCTTGTGGATTTGATTTGCAAGTGCTTTTAAGCAAGTGCTATTAAGTGCTTCACAACATGTGTGCCCACTATACCGGAAACTGTTGTCATGCAGCGTTTATTGGGCAGAGCCTTAGTAAAATTGTACAAAGCAGCTAGTATACAAAAATTGCCAACCTCATAATTTTGATGCCAGGTTGTTTGGACCTGACCATTAATTGTGAATTGAATTTTATCATTACTAAATTATAATATTTTAAATGAAACTGTTCCAATTTGATGAACATGTGGTTCTATCTCTCACTGTAGTTTGCAATTAAGAATTAAGTTTTTTCTTACAAGAATTGATTTCTCTTTCTTAGGAATATCTTCATTCAAAGGGTATTGTACACCGAGATTTGAAACCCGAGAATCTTCTTCTTGACGCTGATGGTATGCGTATCTACTAACTTTAAATTTAAAAAAAGTAAAACAAATTTGATCAGAATAATTCAGGTTCCCTTCTACTTTTGAAGCATCCAGTCCCTGAACTGAAAAGAAATTGTAATCATCTTTAGAGGTTTGCAGATTTCTCAGTACCTCATCATTCCAATTGGCAAACCTTATTCCAATTGACAGTACCCTGTCATTTCAATTGGCAGTACCTCGTCATTCCAATTGGCAGTATACCTTGTTATTCTAATTGACAGTACCTTGTCATTCCAATTGACAGTACCTTGTCATTCCAATTGACAGTACCTTGTCATTCCAATTGGCAGTATCGTGTCATTCCAATTGCTACCATCTTGACTTGTGTATGTGTGCATATGTAGATAAGTAATTACATATGTATATATCAAAACATTTAAAAGCAGTTTTAAGAAACTTTCTAAGGCACTTATGCATGAATATATTTATCTGTAACAGCATCATTTTTCATCAGCCCTTGGTCATCTTTTTATCTAGGCAAGTTGCATTATCATATTTAAAAAATATATTAAACTTTAAATCAGATCGTGGCAATTGCTCCAGTTGAGCTTAAACTTTAGTTGCAGTTTTGATCTTTCAGATGGCTCTTAACCCTTTGTGAACAATTGTGACTTATGTGTGCTTAGTAAAGTAATTGAAGTTAGGCAACTAGCATTTATCTTACATAAAGAAATTACTCATTAATTATGTTAAGGTATAATTTTTAATTTTTTTTCCTTTAATCCATAATGTGGATTATAAATAGGCCACAGAACTTTAGATACAAATGCCGAAAGGATGAGCTCTTTGCCTATGTTACTTTGGTTTTCCCGCTACGTGTTCTATTGTTGTTATGTGCTGAGCTGATGATGCCACACTCTTGTTGTGTTATGTTGAACGTGGTTTCGAACAGTTGACTAGGTATTAGGTACTACGTTCGTCTTTGTTTTTTATTTAATATATTTTTTAGGCTATGTTTGAGAAAACAGTGATTTTATTGTTAAACTGACATAATAAATAAAATTGTATAACCACTTATGATGAGTTAAGAGATATAGAATTTTGTAATGATTGTTGGTTCAGTCAATCATTGTTAAGCTGTTCTGTTTTCAATATAACAGACACCCTAAAGATCTCTGACTTTGGACTGGCAACTGTATTTCGCCATGAGAGTCGTGAAAGAATGCTTGACACCTGTTGTGGCACTATTCCATATCTGGCACCAGAGGTGATACAGAAGGTTCCTTACAAGGCAGAACCGGTGGATGTTTGGTCCTGTGGAATCATCCTTGTAGCCCTGCTCGCTGGCGGTTAGTCTTCTCATATTATTTTTTTAATTAATTTTTTATATTCTGCAATTGGATATTGCCCTTCTTCCAACCTGTTTTGCCCAGAAGTGCACATGCCTCGATGGCGCAATTGCAGTTGTACTGCAGAACAATTGTGCGTGAAGGAGTGTTCAAGGTCCCTACACAGTGACGCCTAGGATGAGGGTCAAACCCGCTCACTCAGCGTACACTGAACGTTACGAGCCGACTGATCTAGTCAATCAGTCACTGCGCCACATAACTGTTTTGTATGGAAATGTAATGCCCTAATTTATTTAGCACCAGAACTGAACTTTGTCAGGTAGTCTGTGTATTATAGTCCTAATGCAATAGCAATTGATAGAGCACTACTGAAGGATGTTGTAAGATAATTTGTTGCATAGAAAGATCAAATTTGAACTTTCATGTGTATGTGGCCATATAAAATTTGGTTCAAGTAAAAATCAAATACACCATCTTGAATTGGGCCGTACTTTTATATTATCTTGGTCTTAGAGTTTGAAATTCATGAGGGAGAGTTTGGCTCCTAAATACAAAGTAATATTCAGAGACATTAAAGAATGATGCTAAAAATTCCTTACAGCTTTTCTGGATTGGTTTAGTTTTCATTTATCTGGTTTCTATCTTGGAGAGTGGTTATCATAAAGAGTGGTTATCATGAAGCGTGGTTATCATGAAGAGTGGTTATCATGAAGCGTGGTTATCATGAAGCGTGGTTATCATGAAGAGTGGTTATCATGGAGAGTGGTTATCATGAAGAGTGGTTTTCATGGAGATGATTTGGATGATGAGAATTTTGATGAATCGCTGAATCAGTCGCGATCAACTATGGAATTATGATTGAAATTGCTATTGTGGTTTGTCATTGTAGAATTACCTTGGAATGAGCCAACATTCAACTGTCCAGAATTCATCATGTGGAGAGAATGCAGTATTACAACGAGCCCTTGGTGCAAACTGGACAACTTAGCTTTGTGTGAGCGATAAACATTGTTTTGTTAACTGTCAAGATTTACTATTGCAGAATTATGTCTACATTGATGGTGGTTTGGTATTATTAGTATTATTATTACAACTGATGTTAAGAAAATGTGCATTGCACAAAGGTCATACAGTAGTGTGAATACGAGCTGTGACTAGTTGTCCTCCATGTGTTAGTGAGGTTAAGTACCAAAAATAGACAATTGAGAAATTGTAAGTTGAGGGGTTCCTTAAAGTGAAGCAATATGTTCATTTACATTGCATTTCACTGCTTACTGTGTCATATATATATATATATATATATATATTCATTCATTCATTCTGAGCACTTATATGGCATCCCTTCAAGAAACCTACTCAGGAGTGCTCCCAGCCACGACTAAAGAAGAAAGTCTTGAGTGACTTATAAAAACTTTATGATTAGGCCACGAGTATATTCCTATAGTGATTGTAATTCATATTGTTTGCTTTCTATTTACTCTTAACTGCTCTGAGGATGTCTATTGTGTAATTGCTTATTGTTATTATTTTCTGATTGTGCAGTCTTCGATTGTTCATATTATGATGTTCCTGCAGTGCGTTTGCAAGCGGTTCAATAAAGTACATACTTACTTTCTTATTTAAAACGATGATTTTGTGCTGTGACAGTTTCAGATTTGTTTTTCTGCTTATTGCTTGTGTGTGGTAGCGCTGTTGAGGAAGATTTTAGTGGAGAATCCTCGAGGTCGAATGAACTTGGAATATATTCAAGACCATCAGTGGTTCAAGAAAAACTTTGTGGAAATAACAAATGAAAGAGGTAATGCTCAGTTATAAAACTCAGGAAATTATAATTAATGCTATTTGAGGATTTGGATGGAAGCGAGAGAACGTGTATTTGGATGGCCTCTTGGTGTATGAAATTTGATGCTCACTCTCAGTTTGATAAGTGATCACTGGCTAATTTATTGCGTGGTCTGCTGGTGGGTGTCTGGAGGCTAGTCGGGTGTATGTCCAAAGTGTATGTCCAAAGGGTGTATGTCCAAAGGCTGTATGTCTAAAGGCTGTATGTCCAAAGGGTGTCACTGAGCTGACAATGCATGTACTTCAAACTCAATCAGTCGATTTTATTCATTTTGATAGGCTGACAAGCATTCAACTTTTACAGTGTACACACCTTTGATGTTTAAACATTTGATTACATTAATGTTTAGACAAATTTAAACTACCTGTTAGAAAACATTGTATTATTATATAGCAGGTTCTGCAAAGAGATCAGCCAGTAGTCCACTTCATGATTCATCAAACGAAGAGTCATTTTCATCGTTTAAGAGGATGCATACGACTCGTGACCCTTCACCTTGCCATGGCAGCAGGTTTATATTTCAAAGTTTTATTTGTTGCGCTTATCATTTGCTCTAGACCTTTTTAAGTGAAGAGCCGTACTGCCGTTTTATGTGGGGTCGAAGACAATATTCGTCAGTAATTAAAACTATGCAATGCTTATTGACAAATAATGATTTTACTTGCCTATCTTAGTCAGGTACGTATATTCACACTTTTGCTGATTTGTTTGTACTGATGGGATGCATGACATTGCTGTTGCTTACATAAGTACTCAATTTCTACTTTGACAATTGATGCAGCTATTCTAAGTGACCCAGGGAAATGTACATACGTTATTAGTTTGTGGTAATATTCTAAAGAAAAGCTGTTCACAACAATATGTGCCATTAAATGGTGCAATATGTGTAAGTGCAAGTGAAAGCCTCTGTGGTTACATATTGTCTGTAAATGTTAAACGGTCATGCTCTTGGAAAGCTCTCTTTATGTGACTGTCATTACGGATGTCAATGCTTTCCATTACCAATGTTTCTGGAACATCAACTGGATCAGTTCCAAATGAATCTCCAAAAAGCTTTATGTGTTTTAAGAATCTCTATATCTGTATCGTGTTTTTTAATTGCTCTGATGCTGCCATCTCCATATGATGCTGAAATAAAGATTATGTTATACACCACAGAGTTATTAAAATTAGAACTTCACATTGTTGAAGCCATGGTTCTTATGTTGGACAACCCTGTTCATCATTAAATCTAAATCTGAGATACAAGTGTTAAATCCAGTGTCATTGTGCAGAGTCTGCTCGTTGTCCAGAGTCAGCACATGGACTCCATTCATTGTCCAAGGCAATTAGACAGAGTCCACACGACAGGCTCAGAATTGCAATCCTTGGATTACGGAACCGTAACTAACTAGTAGACCACCATGTTTTTTGATTTTCTTTCTATAATTCACCATCTGATGTGACTTTGTCATTCCAATTGACAGTACCTCGTCTTTCCAATTGGAGGAAGTCTGTTGAGATCAATCACATGAAACATTATGAATGTTGAGTGGTAATGTTGTTCAAAGAAGATCTGATACATGAATCAGCCTGATGTTGTTTGAAATTGAGACACCTGCAAATCTTTGTGAGTTGTGAAGCTCATTGTTTGACCTGGAAAAAGTATGATCAAAAGGAGTGACTATGCTTAATGGAATGGTTGGTTATCTCATTGATTGGCATTAAATCTTTAATTGAGTGTAATGAATTGATTTTCTTGCAGCGAGAGTCACCGACTTGCCATGTCACAGCCTGATCACGGAACATCGCGAATGAATCTGGAATGGTCGGGGGAGACGTCGGATGCGGAGGATAGTCGGTTCAGCATCTGTTTCTCTCAGCCTGTTCATCTCGATCACATGTTGCTTGGAAGTCAATTATTTGGCACACCTGGAGCCTCACAGGTAAATGATTCAGGCAGGATTAAGTTGGGAAGAGGTGTGTAAGGATAAGAAAGAAACCTTTATTAGTGTGATACAGTCTGTTTGGATCTGTTTATATCTTATTTTTGCATGAAGGATATACACCTGAGGCGTCTGAGAGTCATCAGAAGATCTGTATCCTCTCCTGTATTCACAACAATAGTCCATGCCTTCATCTGCTGTCGCATTGACTACTGCAATTTACTATTTGCTGGGCTCCCCAGGGCACGCTTATCTTCCCTGCAGTCGGTTATGAACTCTGCAGTCTGACTCATTGCTCGTCTCCCTCGCTACTCCCCCATTTCTACATACGTAACCAACGTCCTACACACTGGCTTCCAATTCCCTCTCGCATCCAATACAAGGTACTCCTCTTTGTCCTTAGAACTCAACAGGGTAAAGCTCCTCAATATCTCTGCGACTTAATGCAAAAACCTCTGTCTGCTGTCTCCACCCGCCCTCTCTGCGGATCGACTTGATCTTGTTCCACGGGCAAGGACTGCTATGACTCAACATCGTGCTTTTGCCATCGTGGGCCCTTCTATGCGGAATGACCTGCCGCCCATTATCCGTAGCAAGCTTTTAATTGGGCTCCCACCCTCATCCCATCGTTGCCTGAAGACTTTCTTATTTCCTCGGGGCTGTCACGCTGAGAGTGCTTCTGAATAGCTAGTACTGCAAGAAGCTCTATATAAATAACCAGAGATGATACGATATATATATATATATATAATCCTTCAAGCAAAAATAAGATATATATATATATATATTTGCAAACATTACTTTGTGGCTCTTAATAAATGCATAGCATTAATAATAGCATTTATCTATTTTGGCTACCTGTGCTTTTGATCGGAATATTAATTAGTACAATATTATATAGATCTAGATTCATGAATTGAACCCCACAGAATGTCGACAGAAGAAAGTGTAGTTTGGCATGAAATTTCAGCCCTTGCTGTAATTTCATGCCAAACTACTTTCTTCTGTACTATCCAAACTAGCCAAACTGTACTATCCTCCACTGGCTCCCATTCCCAAAGTGCATTGCTTACCAGATTCCTGTCTTGGTCCAGTGTTGTATTGAATGTTTAGCCATTCCATGCTTGTGGGATTGCTGCTGCTCTACCGTGCATGTCCGGCGCCTCTGCCGTCTCCGCTAAGATGCATAGGCCGAATTTATTGTTATCCACTTGCAGATTCCTATTCATGGTTATCCCTGCCACCTGGACTGGGCTCCATACCACACTTCAGCCAATATCTGTTGGTCTTTCAGCGTTATTTTTACTGCCCTTAAGACTGTTTGACTGCGTGCACTCCTGAGTAGGCAATCTTGAAGGGGCACTATACAAAATTTATGTATTAATAATAAACATCGAATGTGTAGTGGCAATGCATGCCATACTGATGGTATATCATATAAATGACATGATGATTAGATGATTAGATGATTAGATCTATTAGATGATTAGATGATTAGATCTATTAGATGATTAGATCTATTAGATGATTAGATCGATTAGATGATTAGATAATGTTCATGAATACATTTCCTTAAGGTCTCGTCAGAGAATGTAGCACATATTCGCTTGCTTTAGTGTGTGGTAATTAAGTTTTCTTTATTTCTGTAGACTCCAATGCAGCGCCTTGTGCGCAGAATGACCAGGTTCTTTGTCAACACAAACTGTGATAAGACTATGCATGAGCTCAACTGCAGACTGGGCGACGTGATTGGTTACAGCATTCGCAAGACTGCACCTGGACAGGTGAGGCGGCTGAAATAGCTAGAAATGAATCCATGTTTTTTATTGTTGCACATGAAGCTATGGATGTCATTTAGGTTTCACCATTTGGGAACTTGGATTAAGATGCAATCTGTTACAAAGCATATAGTATCATAAGGCTGCCAATATGTTTATGAGTCATTGCTCATTGTCTATCTAGCACACCATAGAACTAATGATAGAGTAATGGATAACACACTGGCATGAAAAGCAGTAGAAGACGAGATCGATTCCTGCAGCCTTGTAATGTTGACTAGTCTTTCTTTCGCTAGGTGACGTTGATTAAATCAGATATATGGCGTGATGGATGCCTTGCATGGCTGCCAACAGTTAAATTCCATTCTAGTAATAGTTTATCATCCCTTCCTACTGTACTTGTAATCATACTGCTGTTTGAAATTAAACAAAGATATTATTATTATTAATATTATTATTATTAATTATTATCATCTTAAAGGAACCTGGATCACTGTAAGCTAATAGCATGCAGCTGTATCTATTTTTGGTTAAATTGAAGATTAATGCTATTCAAACCTTTTCTCCTTAATGCAATGCACAAAAACCTTAATTTTCTAATTGATAGGATAGTATTGCTAATTGTAATACTAACCTATGTTTTTGCAAACAGTTCAGTTTGAGTTCAGTTTCAAGGTGAAATGCCATAACTCTGTCACTGCTTAATCCTTAAATATTACATTTTGGATTTTGAAACAGGTTTTGTCACAACAGTGAGTAACAGCATCAATAATAATATATTATTAGTTTGAAGAACTGTATGTAGTAAGCTATCAACTTTGTTGGTTTCTGTGTCTACAGCTGACAATTGTGACAACTGACAGACGAAAGATGCATCTTGTCTTCAAAGCTCACGTTTTAGAAATGGGTGAAAATGTACTCGTTGACTTCAGACTTTCTAAGGTACGATACAAGATCTGGTGACACCCTTTATATTATTGTTAGACTTGAACAGTGTATGAACTGAGAACTCTGTTTGATTTAATATAGATGCAAATCATCAATAATACAAATCCACATAGTCTCTCAGTACTTGCCCCCCAGATGTCAGCATATGAGACAAAGATGTTGGTGAATCTGTCTTGAGATGAGATGCTAGGCACTCATCTAGACTGTCTTCAGATGGAGATCGAGACTGCATTGTTGCTTTAGCCTGTGACCTTATAACAGACCCATAGAACAATGGATTTTGATACAGTGTTAGAATTGTAGAGATTTTGCTCATTTACGTAACATCTGCATATTGAACAAACCACGTCCGTTGCACATGTGAAGATGCATCGATCTTAAGATCATTATGCTGATGTGTTTGCTAGGCACTGAAAGGTTGCTTGCTATCCTGCGTAGCCTATATGTAAGACGGCAGCTTGGCTGTAAGTGGTCCCTCCTAATTTGAAAACGGACTGTCCTTTGTGTTTCCCTATTTCGATAGTGGACCATTCTCTGATCGACAATGATGTGTTGTCTAGTAAGCAGCATCTATGATGAGTTTTCTGGAAGAGGCATTTATTATGATCTACATTGCAGTTACTGCCATATGTTTAGAAAGGAATTGTTCTTCAGTAACACATGATGCAGCAGCACCTCAGAATAGTTATTCTGCAAAAGACTCTTTAGAAATGTTTTAATATGATATATGATATGAGTAGGCAATGTCTGTAACGTAAGTCATGCAAACCAGTTTCTATGACAATCACTTTCCTAATCCAGTCGTGAAATGGTGCATGCTCGTGTCAAGGTCAAGATGCTTTATATAGTGCCATTTGTGATACCTCTCAAAACGTGTCTACCCGTGACTGTTTAACTGATCTAAGCAAATATATTTTAGGAAAGGTTGAATATTATACATTTTCTATGAAATAGTTTAAAATTAATAAGCAGTTGCAAGTATTATTATTGGTGATTCTAAAGTCAAGTTGAACTGCCTAGTTTATAAAATTGAGTTGATAAATTCCAACTAGTGCCCATTAAACCTTTGATGCTGCTGCTTACACTAGTTACAGCCAGCAAGCCAAACTATCTGCATGTATTGGAATATGTGAGAAATGCAACACCAAATTCCTGTGGCAGAGCAGCAGCAGTTGTCGGAACTGCTCGGCATATAGCTTGGAAACGAATCATTTGTCCATCATAATCTCATGTATTAGACCACACTAGAACAGTTTTCTATTACAATTATGTATTGTTTCCTTTGAATTTGTGCTGCATACATTTTGAAAAAGGTCTCAAAGCACATTTTTTTGAATCTGTTAGAAAATCATAGATCAGTACTTTTGTGAGGGTACACAAAATGGACTATACAATTAATATTAGGTGTATATTATATTAAACATCCTGAATCCCTGATACCTACATGCAACCAGTTGTTATATTGTAAAGTCTGTATTAACAAATATATGCTTGTCTTCTAGGGCGACGGTATAGAGTTCAAAAGACACTTCATGAAAATCCGCGAGGAGCTACAGGACATGATTAACAAAACTGCACCAAGTATTGCTACTGTAGTGCCATAGAGAGAAACTGAGGAGGAGTGCAGCATGGAAGAAAAGAAGTGACGTAGTGTAGACACAGTTGAGATGGAGATGAAATGACTGCAGCAGGTTTTTATAAGCTTTTAAAGACAGCAATCACCGTTTATGAGACTGGAATCAATTGCCAAAAGTAAAAAGATTGTTGCTGTTAATGTTCCATTTGCACTGTTTAATGTAAATTAGTAGTTTCATCTTTTTGCATGAAAACTTAGATATGTTTCACAGGCTATTGTCAGAACGTAGTCCACATTCTGCAGGACTATATTGAGAAAAAAGGATTATATTGAGAAAAAAGGATTATTAGTTTACTGTATCACTTGAACAGATCGATTTCTTCCATTTGATTTGATTTGCATAAACATTGATCATGATACAGTGTCTCACATTATAATTCTCTTTTCAGCTGATTTTGTTACTAAGTAATCTATAATCTAGCAAGTCATATAGGCAGCTGTCTGATTCACTTTTTGATTGTAGTTTATATACTGTCGCAGGACCTGACTCCATATGAGTCACTTGCATTTTTATGGAATGGAAATTCTTATCATAACAGTGCAAATTTTCTGTCTTAACCAAATTTCACATTTAGCGTTGGGCAACTACAAACATTGTATGTCAGCAAGAAACACATTAGGATTGCGTGACTTCCTAGTAATAAATGATGCATATTAAAGTGCATTGGACATACATATAAAAGTACACAGCCAGGTGGCCCTCAAGTTTTGAATACTGGTACTAAGCAGTTAGTCACACGCTACATGATTCTAGAATGTTGCTATGGCATCTTTTGGAGACAAACTGTTGGGTAAACGTTTATAGTTTTAATGAGTTGGAAAATTGCAAGAAACTAGGAAACGAGTAATTTTTGGTAATCATGCAAAGCGTGATGCAAAGAGTTCATGAAAAAGTATATGCCAAAGAAGGCTACAAGTGTCAAGAACAAGCTCTGATTTTACTTGCTGCGATTTTTCAGGGTGGGCATTATGATCCTGCTGTATGGCACATGAGTTCACTGAAACATTAGTTAGCATACATAAGTTGCTTATAAATAACAAGTTGTGGTCAAATAAGTGCATGAAGTAAAGTTTTAGGTGGACATTCAACATCTAGAACATCATATCTGCATTTGGGTAATTTCTCTCTCTCGTTCCACTGTGTTTGTATGTACCACTTCTTTTCCCATTAACAGCCTCATAACTCAAAAACTGGACGTAATGGACAAAAACAGACCTTGGATTTGGAGTCGGCACACCAAATTTAGTAAGGTACAGATGACATAATCTCAGTAACAAAATGCTTGTTGACCAGCATAATAATAGTGCAGTTACTCCTAGACTGTGGACTCTGAAGAGTTGATTTGTGGTCTGCTAAAGACTTAGTATGGTCTGACGAGTCTTGTGTTAACAGAATGGTCTGATGAGTTTCAGCATTTGGAAGTTCTGTCTGAAGTAACAGGACTTTATTGTCAAGCAGTTGAACTAAGAGAAAAGTACTGTTATTACATTACATGCTGTAATCATACAAATGAGTAAGTGAGTAAGAGAATAATGAAATTTACATAATGAAATTTACATAATAAAATTTACATGTCAACACTGGCAGCAGAGGAGAGGTTGTGGTCGTACTGGGCGCCCACATGAGGGGTGACACTTTGGCAACCTGGAATGTTTTTTTGGCACGTTGGTTATCAATTTGTGCGATATAAGAAACGTTATGTGATTTAGATTAGATAGTTGCACCCTTGCGACGCCAGAAGGCCTATCAGTTTGTTTCATAGACCAATCTGCCCGCTGTAGTCGACAATACTTGTTTTGTCACCATCCGACGTCAGCACACAAATATTATTGACGACGACCTAGAGTGTTTGACGTAGTGCTTCCTGTGGTCACCATGGTGGAGTTTTTACATGAGCCTACTTCATTGCTAGAAACTTCAATTAAACTTCAACATCTTGAGGTTGTAAATTATTAAAATTTATCTGCATATGACTTAATCAACATCTCAGTGCAGATTGAGACTGATCAATAGAACAGTTTCCTTTAATCAAAATGAACAAGCTTTGAAGCTAATTCTAAGCAACATTTAATGTGATATTTTCCTATTAGATATGTGATTATTTTTACCATACATGACTATTTAGCCTCATACAATCAACATGTATTACAATTTCTTTCTTGAAGTCTTGATTGCTACAAAAGTTCCTAAGTGGCCACCCATTACTAACTTTACAAAGTCATTCTGAAATAAAGCCATCATAAAGTGTTACTGACATGGGAACATGCATGTCAAAAGAAGCAAGATGTTTCAAAGATTGTAACCACACAAGTTTAACTTTCAACTGACTTTTATTAATTAAAAAAATTAATTAATTTCATGCCTATACTAGATAATGTTTGACTCCAAATGATACAGCTGTCGAACAGAAAATTAAAAAAATTAACTGAAACTATGAAATACTCTGAAGGTGTTCTGACAAAATATGTTACAGAGACAATATCTGTGTACAGAAATGTTTTTACAGAGAAAGGTATATTTACACACACAAATTCTATGAACAACAAATGTTTTAAACAAATTAATTGAGAAAAACAAGCGAGATTTCAAAACAAATTTAGCAAAAATGCACTTATCAAAAACTGGCAGTTGAAAACTCACTTTTATATTGTGCAGAAAAAAATAATTTCTTGACTCAACAGTTAAATGTGGAAAAAATCTGTTTATTGCCTATGCAACTATAACACGCTTCAAATTTACATTCAATTTGGTTATCTATTGTTAAAATAAGAGCATCGAACTACCAGAAGTGAATTGGAACTGTATTTGTTTCTTTCTTGTCCTCTCGTTCTTTCGTTGTATCTTGCAGAGGGCTTGAACTTTTAAACTCTGCAAAATGAACACATAAAAATGATTAGTTTCGCTTCCACAAATATTTTTTCGGTGGTTTTGTCAGTCTCAGTTCAGTAACCTTTTATTTGTACAGTTTGGGAGCATCGCTGATTCATGCACAGAAACACAGATTCTTCAAACTCTACAACCATACCAGTCTTTTAAATGGTTCTGAAAATGTTCTAAAAATGAGTATAGCAATTACATTTCTTCTTTGTCAGGTTCAACTGACAAAGACTTTGGGTGAGGATGGTGAGTAACAGTGTAAAGGCAAGGTAATTTGCAACTCTGTGATCCAGGAATAATATGATAGATACATAACATACCAATGTAACATTTGCATCAAAGGCAGTGCTTGCATATGCCCTGGGCTTAAAAGCATCTTTCAACTAAAATTCACACAAAACAAAAATACCAACAGCATGACAACTGTTCCTTACAACAGCACCCTGGTGATGTCTAATTCTCAATTTTTCAGCAAGATGCCAACTCATATTAGGGACTGGCAATTTACCAATCAGCCAAGTCAGAAAGGGGTTAAAGCTATTGGATATTATCGACAAATTCCCAATAACCAAACTTATAGAATGAAGCCTTGGTTGGCATAGCAAATGAAGGTACTTACAATCCAACATACTTCTGTAACCATATACATATTATTAGAATACATAGTGCAATTACCACTATCTAAAGAATTATTATTATTATATTATTGTTATTATTATTAATAAATTTGTAACACGCACAAGGTCACACCTAAATGTGAATCTGCGGATAGTCAGTCGCCAGGAGAAGATGCAATCAGATTTCCTAATTCTTGAAAGCCAAAGAGAAATAGTGAGTTTTGAGTCGCTTTTTAAAGGAAGGAAGTGAATTTGAGTTACGAAGAGAGAGTGGCAGTTGATTCCATTCCCTAGGAGCAGACATGAAATGCACGAGAGCCCATAACTGTTCTGCATCGTGGTTCAACTAAAAGACCTGTGCTTGATGATCGTAAGCAACGAGGAGGAATGTAAGGAGTTAGTAGAGCATGAATATAGGTAGGTGTACTGGTGATGATGGCTTTGTAGGTCACACAAGCTAACTTAAATTTGATTCTGAATTCAACAGGGAGCCAGCCAATGCAGCTGGTGGAGTGGGCAGAGGAGCATGTTCGTAGTGGCACAGGTAGCACTACTCGAGCTAACGTATTTTGGATACGTTGAAGCCTTTTGAGTTCAAGGTCTGAGAGACCGACAAAAAGTGAATTAGCATAAACGAGGCGAGAGGAGACAAGTGAGCAGGCTATAGTCTCAGACATATTTTGGGTTAGAGTCGACCTTATGTGACGTATTGCCCTGATGTGGTAGAAACTAGATTTACAAAGGCCTGTTATGTGAGGTCGAAATGTGAGCTTGCTGTCGAGGGTAACCCCTAGTGTTTTGACAGAGTCTGAAAGCAGCACAGCAGTGCCCGCCAGTTCAATGCTAGACAGCATAGGGAAAGAACCCAGGCATTGACATGAGCCAAATACAATTGCTTCAGACTTGTCTAGGTTTATGGCCAAACCATTGAAACAGAACCATGCATATATGGATGAGAGGCATTCTTCCAGTTTTAGTTTACCAGACTGATCAGTGTGTGACAGAGCAATATGGAGCTGAGTATCATCTGCATACTGTTGTAATTGAATTCCAAAGTGTTTAAGCTATACGACTGATTAAAGAAGAAGAAGAATAAGATGTAGTCCCTTAAGCTTGCCAACCGGCAGCCATGGGTATTAAGTGTTAGCATCTTCATCTGATTAAACTTGGCATATGAAGGTGGGTGCCCAGTCTCTTCCATCATCTTTCTACTGATGGTGTATGGTCAGTGTACTAATTATAGCTGAGTTGGCTGGCCAAGGCAGAGCAAAAATCTCCATATAAATTTCTGTTCCACCGCGACCTCTCGATTGAGAGTATCGTACGCTAACCACCAAGGTAAAAAGCACCTACAGATAAATAAAAAATAAAAAAAGAAGGCAATAGAAAGAAGTTTCTGTACACACAAAATTACTCTATTATGTCATATTTAATTTAGTACTTAGAAATAAGAAATGTCGCAAAGTAAAAACATAAACGCACAACACTGCACAAATACAAATTATAATGAAATAGTAAAAAAATGTGAAATACAATAGCAAAACATCTGACAAAAATCAGTGCATTCTCTGTGCTACAGTGCATTCTCTGTGCTACAGTGCATTCTCTGGTGAGAATTAAAAAGCAATTCACAGACAAAGTGTAACATCTTTTCAAAACCAATTAATTACTAGTTTTGACTGAGTGCTGGAAAACGCTTCAATAATAACTAGAGCCCTATAAAGCCAAAACTATTTCCACGATCCAGATATGCTTTTCTACAGTCGCTTACACTGACGTGAATTGTTGAACAACGACAAACTGTGACGTCTAATAATCATGCACGACAACAGAAATCATACATGATCATCCTAGATGCTTTGACATCAGAAACAAGACCAACGAGGGTAGAGCATTCTCCTAAACCAATCACCAGGTGGCAAGTTTCTGGAAAACTGACCACATCTGCATTGAGCAGTTCCACAAGAACAGAAAACGTTGTTCCAGTTATGAGTAGCATGGTTGGATAGAGAGTTTGTTGGTTCCCAGGAGGTCGCATCAAACCCTAAGTTAAGGTCACCATTAGCACCATATGTGGGGCAGTTCGAGAAATGCTCCCCTCCAGTAGCACCTTCCTGCAAGAACTGCTCATCAGAGAATTCCGAAGAAGACAATGAGTCAGACAGAGTGGATTCCACGTCAGCATCTGCTCTAGAGTGTCCATCGAACCATCCTCCATAGCACGAACAGTGACCATAGCCACTACTATTGTTGCAGCAGCAGCAGCAGGAACAAACAATAATGGAAAAAAGAACTCGGCACTGAACAAATTCCTAACTCATTAAAAGTTGGTTCAACACTTCTACTCTATGATATTATGATCAAGTGCACTAATCTTCATTTCGCTCAATAACTTTATACTTTATAACAGCATATAAGACGTAAGCTGATGAAAATAATATTACTATGCTGAGGGGACGTTTTATGACCCATAAGCATGACAGGTATGTATGCAACTATAGATGCATGCGTAAATGTTACCCTATAGTAACCCTGTAGCCTCAATCATAACTAGGGATGAACTGAATGTCAAATTTCCTGCGGAGTCTGAGTACTAAGTCTTATGAGTTGAGTCCGAGTTTCAAATATTTAATGAAAGTATCATTCTTTTTAGTTTTAGTTTGGCAGTTTGCACAATTTTATGAATTTTTTGTTTTGCCTCAGTTTACACTAGGAAGTAGTAACTAGCAAGCACCTATAGTAACAGCATTTGTGTTTTTAGTTAGGTCGATTGTCGTTTTGTAATGAATTAATCCGATATTCATTTTTAAAACATGTTTGTAGTCAGGTCCATTGTCGTTTTGTAAAAAAAAAATCCGATTTTCGTTTTCAAAACAGAAAATTGGAAAGCCAATTTTTATTAAAACTTGGACCCGTTATTTGTCAGAGTTTATGCAGAGCACTACCAAACTGATCCGAGCCGAGTTTCGGCTCACCCCGATCATAATCACCAAGAATATATTTTTCTGGCAACAGCCATCACCATTTATACCCAACTAGTGGATGGTTATGCCTCTGAAGACTCTCTCTTCACGTGGTGCTATATAAATTTGCAATTCATGACCTCCACTATTCCATATTTCCCGATACAAGCCCACTATCTTCTGAAACACAGTCACAATTGGGAAATGTTCTGAGAGCATCTCATGTATATAAGGACGACCCAATATTCCAACCAGTTAGTAATGCAAACAGTATGCAACAGTGCAGAGGCTGATGAACAACATTGCAGGTTATGTCCTTCAGTTATTCACAACCAACATTAACATCTCATTTACAACGTACTTTGCAAAATGCACAGTCTTTCCCTGGACGCCCGGTCCAAACGCACGAGTAGAAGGACGTCTGAGCTTCGACTGCGAGTTGTACGCAGCCGGACTGGTTCGTGGCGTATGCAGACCGGTTCCGGATGTAACAAACGGTTCATCTGAAAGAGGAAGAGTTCTGACATTAGATTTAATGACCATTTATTGATTCACTCTGAGTTCATCAATCACACACAATGATCATAGTCTTCTCGTTACTGTGTTGGAAGACAACTATTTAACCAAGAACATGGGGTTTCAAATTCATGACAGGATAGAAATTATATATTTAAAAGAGTTCTTTTCACTAGCAACCTGCCCAACAGTAAATTCATCCATAAAATACATAAATAATATATATCAATTGGTGGTAAGATGAACCGAGAGTGGTGCAGAGGACTGGTCACATCGTTATATATCAAGGCCAAGATAACAAAAGAGAAACACAACAGCACAACAATATGACATAAAGTATTCTTTTGCCAATTTGGCCAAAGCCTCTGCATTCTTTTCCCAGTTATCTGTATTCTGTCAGTTGTGTAATATCATTCATGTCTAATCTTATCTTAATCATCGAATTGTGAGATGAACCACCAATCGATCTAAAAATAATAAACAGAGAAGACCAGAGGCTTGCCCATGAACTTTCGTCCTGATGGATGCCTGCTTGATGTTTCATGATGAGTTCCTGAGGTCGTCTTGGATGCTTGTCTTGGCGTATGAAAGTGCTCAGATCCAGCCTTAGTAGAAGAGGATTCAGCAGCCTCTGGTTTCTTAGGTGCAGAGTCTCCCATCTACATAGGCAATTAGGGATAAACTGATACTATACAGCACACATGCACATGAACATTTGCCAGAAATGCCTTTGAACATCCACTCCTCTGGTTCAACCATTCATTCTAAAGATTGATCATATTTTTCACTGAACTGCATTTATAACTGTGTGTCTTTTTCACACTAATCAATTTAGAGATGGATCTTTGCACATCAGGTATTTATAGAAACTCAAACCTCTTCCCTCTCTCCCTGGCCCATCTCAACACCTCTCTCTCCTTCACCCCAAATACTCTTCACTGGCCTTCAGCCACCTCAACTTCCCGCTCTCTCTCTCTCTTCCACCTCAAATTCCCACAACCCACTGTAACTTCTCACCATCCCCACCTCATCCATGCACAAACACCCACCCGTCTGAAAACAGATAAAGATAGAGAGTGAAACTAATCATCCTTGTTATGACACAGCATCACTGATTAGAAACTACAAGGTCAATGTAGTCTTTAGCAGTGCAATGGATTTTCACATTTACACGACAATACTTTCCTTTCAGATGGCCCTTTCACACATCCAAATAAATGTAATGTAAATCCTCAAAATTTCTCAGCGCCCACAAAGCCACGTTAGGGAGACCAGCTTATTCACCGGCGTTAAGCCAAATCAAGTCCACAATAAATAAAGAGATTCTACACATACCACATGTATAGAAATGAAAATATTGCTGGATATTGTGTGAAAGTTTTGCTACCTGTCTATTATGGTAGCTTTTATTTCCAGTCTTCGAAGCTGTGCGACGTTCAAAAGAGCGAGAGGAGGGTCTTTGGCCGCTTGAGGCTGAGGAGGCTAAAAGTTCACACAGGCCACGATGTCTTAGGGCAATCGATCAGAAAAACTATCTTTCACATCAAGAACAAATCACATGTCCTAGAAATCAATTTATTACATAAAACAGGCTAATTTTAACTGAAAACCTTCATATTGCCATTTTAATACCACACAAGGCATCAACCAATGTTCCAAATAAAACCATTAAGCCAAACTGTAAATTCACTCTCTTCTGCTTCAAGTCACTGACACAAATGGCAACATTTCTCCACATGGGATTCCCTCCCAAAGCAAAACCTTCATAACTTGTGTACCAGGAAAGTGTCATTTTCCAGTTTTATTCATATTGGCAGGACAGCAAAAGTCAAATTTGGTCAGCAATGTGGTAGTCTGCTTTGCCAAAAAATTATTTATTGTTCCTCACATGTCCAGTCATCTTTTGAAATCACACTCAGCTGAACGTAGTGATGGTTCTCATGGTCAAATGCCCCTCCTGATACTACGCACCAATGACATCTTCACCGTTAACTACAGCACGATTTGTGGAGCAGAACATCAAAAGACTCGGTAAGAAACCCACTTGCGAGCCAACGTTAGTAGCATCCAAAGGTCAGCTGTCCATTGACCTCCTGCTGAGATCATAACTCTCAATTGTTCCACTGTTGTCAACTGAGATGAGGTCATCAGGATTCAAATGTAATGAATACAGTTTCATATTCAACTAATATAAAGATTCAGTCTTATCATTCTCCATCACCAAGGTGACCATAGCATAAAAAGTTTTCTTGGTCTTGTTGTCTGCACTAAACAAAGAAATTGGAAATCTTGAATGGATTAAGGTACGTTTTACATTCTCAGAAGCTTTGAAAGATATTACATTGTGTGTGGGATAGAACGATCAAAACATGTATTCCCATTCAGCAACTACAATTAAGCATCCAATATTCCAACCTTCTTCCTTTGGGGCTGTAGTTTCAGATGCCTTTGTATGGGAACTCGTCTGGTTTTCCTTGTTCTCTCTGAACGTCTGATGATTCGACGCTCCTCCTCCTCCTCCTCCTCTCCATTGTCTCCTGTCATTGTCTGGCATCTCCTGCTTTGGGCTGTGATGTTCGTCTTTTGATTGATTGTGATTCGAGCCTTGATAACCGAATGAATCTGGATTCACATTCGGCTTTTTGCCATGAAAACGCTTGCAGACCTCCTCGTGGGCATTCTGCGCATATTCATAAGACTGTAACCTTAAATATTTATTATAAATATACAGTGTTATACACATTGAAGAATACAATGTCGTGTTTTATATAAATCCACAGAATATAAGCAGAGGGTAAATGAGTTGAGTTTTGAGTCAGCATGTAATCAGCAATCATAGACTTTGCCAATTGTATTAAAGGATTCATAGCAATTCATTGTAAAATTTATATAGCCTATTAGTAAAACTCTTCCAAGATGCTGCCATGATCAAATACACGGTGTTCAAATGCCAGAGAATAAGAGAAGCAAGAAGTCTACATTGCATGTTGTGCGCAGACTGTTCCAGAACGAGGGTGAGCCATGATGAAGCTACAATGTTGCACCATGGAAGTACAGACAGAAAACTAAAGGATCACCCTAGATAGCAGAGAGCAGACATGCACACTGCACAGTCTGACAGAGATGACATGGATATTGATAGCTGCCTATGACCTGATGGAGCACAAAGGTCAGGCAGTTCGCAACAGCATAAGAATCTTAAACTCAACACTTCTTCGCCTGGGTGACCCCTGTAACTGACCATAAATACAGTCAAATATATATATTTATATATATTATATATATATATATTTTTATATATATTAACTAAGAGAACTTTCCAACTTGAATTTCTTACCAGACAGCTGCTACTGAGTTGTTTTCCACAGTAAATGCATGGAAACCTAATATCGTTCATGTCATCCACTACAAGCAAAAAGACAATGTAGTGTCTCAACTCAATGCATAAACCCAACTTCATATATATTGTGCTTCATTATAACACCAATTCCGATCTAATACAGTCCAATCAAACGACTTCCATAAGAAAGAACCTGCCATCGCTTCTGCAGGTAACGTTAAAATAAGTTTCCATTGTGTTCAAATGTTAAATTGCTGTAATAGATTAGGCAGAATGTAACATAACTGCTGACAGAGTGAGCTACATACACAATCTAATATGGTCTAGGAAGATACAGTTACACAAAACAGCAAAGAATAGATCTTCCAAGCTCCTATCAGCTGCTAATCAAAAGAAGAACTTTGTCTTCAAATATATTTAGTTCTTTACAAAAATTAATTTTTGCAAAACAGAAAATGCAGCTAGATAAAATCTTCTTGCTCTGATTTGACATATACAATAGATAAAAAGTTGTTAAATCATTTATCTGACTGGATTTATCCGACTGGATTCCTGACACACAAATGTACTAATAAAATAAAAAATGTAAAAATAGAATCTCCTACCATCACTGTCCTCGAAACTGGCAAAAGGGTCATTCTTTCGTCGTCGAAACATGGGTACAGACCAGTCCCACATGTCAGCCAAGGATGCCTTACGAGGTCGAGTAGCCTGGCCTCTCATCTGGCCTCCCAAAGAACTAAAGAGAAAATCATCATCCAGTGCCCCATGACTTCCCCGGAATCTAAACAGCGGAGATTCTCCCATCAAATCACTGATCAGTTGGTTCATGTCGGATATCTGCTTCCCAAAGATCATGTCAAAGTCGCTGAACAACCTATCCGCTCTTGGAGTGTCTTCCGTCCACTTCTCATCCCAACCGGGTCGTTCTCTGGGGGAATGACGTGCTCCGAATCCTGTCTTCGTGTGTCCTTGTCGCGACTTCTTCTTGCTCCTGCTCTTGTCATGTGGTTTCTGTTCCCGGCCATTATCGGAATAGAAGAATTTTACAAAATCATCATCACTGTCATCAAACGTTGCAAACCTAAAAGTGAACGTTCGTGCGCCGGAAGGGTTTTCTGTTGAGGTGAAATGATTTGGCCGAGCAGATGCTGGCCGTGGAGTCGAGGTGCTTCGCTGCTGCTGCTGGGATCTGCGTGCATTTGCCGCCCGTTCTTCATCCCCTGCTCTCTGCATATCATAGATACGCCTTTTCTCTGAGTCCTTGAGCAGGTCGTAGGCCGCTCCGATCTCCTTGAACCTCTCCTCGGCATCGGATGACTTGTTCTTGTCCGGATGATATTTCTTGGCAAGATTTCGATAGGCCTTCTTGACTTCATCATCGGATGCCTTGAGGTCAACACCCAGAGTCTTGTACGGATCGGAGATCGTCATTCTGAGTGCATCTCTATTAATGCTGTCCAATGAAAATGCAAACATTCTAACTCTGCACATCCAATATACGTGTATATGTCTACCAAGCACACACATCAATTAGCTCTATCATATACCTACTCATCCCCATATTGAGCATCTGCTGCAGTCTCCTCTGTGTAAAATTCCCTACTGCTCCCTGCTCCCCATTCTACCTCTCGCTTGCCTCCATTGCCCACCTCTGCCTCAACTGCTGCCTTGTCCCAGCCCATTCTATTCCTGCTAGCTCTGGGCTAAGAAAGCAACTACCATAATTTTTATTATTTCACCAGGCATAGCCACTGGCAAACCAGGCAGTCACACATGTGGTATGGCAGTGACCACGGCCTACTGAAGTTCAAGTAGATCAATGTTAAATAAGCAAACACATTTGTACACAACTACACAAGTTTTAAAAAGTGCCTCTTAATCAGAATTTTCTCTGATAATTATTAACCACGGAAGCAAGAAAGATGAAAATAGAGCATTATGTCTACGTATTCTGAGGTCACATCGTAATTGTAACATCAGTTGAAAATGGACCCAAGCAACCATATCTTGAACTTCAGCTGGCCTTTAAAGGCCCATGTACCAATATACGTTAGTGGGTGGCTCTGTTAGCAGGAGGTGATCCCTCTGGGCCTACTTTTGTAACCCAACAGAGTAACTAAATACTATCTGTACACTTTTGATGAACTTGGTTACAATAAAACATTTTACTTCGTTCCTTCGTTTCGTTTGTGCTACAATAGTAGTTCCTTTATGATTCTGATCTAACTGAGATGGTTCAAAATACACGGGGCGTACACTGTAAGCCCCATCTAACTCAGACTATGATGCAATATGATTAACACATCAACGGTGCAAATGGTCATGACACCACAATGCTCAAGTGACATCAACCGACACTACCACTTTACCACCATCAACTGAAGCTGAGAGTACATAAGTAGGTGAAAACTTACTATCCGAACTCTCCCAATGAAGCCCTGTAATGTACTATAACCAATAATGAAAATGTTTAAATATCACTAAAATGACAGCTGCTATGTAATTCTGAAAAGCAGCCTGTCAAAAGTATCATTTCATAAATTATGCCAGATCTAATTTACTGGTTTCATCCCAGAAATCTGCATGTACATTTCTATGCTAATGCTATCTACACTCTGACTCAGCCTCTACTATTCCTTCAATCGGGTGGCTCAAACAGAAAAACATTCCTTGGTACACACAAATATCCCTCATATATATCCATGAATAACATGAACATATCCCTTGTACATACATACATATATTATATATATATATACTGTGTGTGCAAATAAACAGGCAAATTTTGCAGATTATATATATACATACATACATATGTATATATATATATATATATGCACATATATATAGTATGCCATATCCATCCAAAACACACACATATATACATCAAGGTATCCAACAAAGTCTAAACTAAACATCATGTTTAAAATTGCCTGTACATTTTTTTGCTCATGTGATGTGTAATCGTCCCAACATTATTTGCACTTCCAACTCAATACCAGTTGCTCCACAAAAAATAATGAAGATTCTGGGACAAAGACACAAAGTCAACAGCTGGCTAACTTATAATCATATTGTCAGTGCTGACTATTTCACAGACATATATAACAACACAGACAGATACAGACAACAATACAATCACAGATGTACAGACAAAATAGAGATTTATATACATACAGATAGAGAGCCAGAGATACAAAGCATGTCACATAAGTTGCCTACTCAACAGTGCAGACTGTGTCACAGACAAAGAAACAGACAGAAGCAGAGTTACCAAACCACAAGCAAAGACAAGAGAGAGAGAGACAGACAGACAGACAGAGACAGACAGACAGACACAGACAGAGAGACACAGACAGAGAGATGCATAGAAACCTACAGAATGATACAGACCATGTAAATACCTGATCTCTGTGGATAGAACAAAAAAGCTGAGCAGTTGAATGTTGTCTACTTATAAGCAGCAGAACAGATGAAGAGACGTGGCACATGAATATGCACCACAGAAGCAACCATGTTTTTATACACATATGCTTGCATTTACAAATGTTTGGGTCTAAGACATTACCCCAGACATTCCCCTCGGACATTACCCCCATTCCATTACATAATTAATCTGCAATCTTTATGATATTAATACATCGGAATTTATGTGAAATTCATTAAAATAGTACATAATAAAATATGTAAATGTGCATGTGTGTATTAATATATATAATTATGCATGCATATAGATATGTACACATGTATGTATGTATGCATGTATGTGTGTATGTGTGTGTGTGTGTGTGTATGTAATGAATGTGTGCATGCATGTATGTATATATGTGCTATGGAAATATTGCGATGTCTGGGGGGGTAATGTCCTAAGGAGGTAATGTCCAGGGACTAATGTCCATAGGGGGGTAATGCCCTGCTCCCCATATGTTCGTATGTACATATGTTTGCATGTATGTTTGTATGTATCTGTGTAGATGTGCTTACCAAGAACCTCAGAAGGATATTTTAGCAAGGTAATCAAATCTAACAGAGCCGAAAATGTGCCTCTTACAATGACTTGAAGATGCTTCTTCTGCTGTCTGTAACCAATTTCAGGGCAGACAGTTCCAGGCGGAATGCCTAATACATGAGAAGGAAGGATGAGCCACATCCTTTTAGAAAAGCAGGAGACCAACAGGTACCATCCATACACTGAACAGTGACCCTGGAGAAGGTCGACTGTTTTACTTCAATTATCAAACAAGAACCACTGCTATTAAGGATATTCATTATAGCATGCAGCAAATTATGTAATTATAGGCTTAGACTGAATGTATTCCTCTGGGTATTTAAATCAACTACAACAGAGGCGGTGAGGGGAGGGGTAGAAGATGCAGACCGGGATAGGGAGATGGAAAGAAAGAACATGGAAAGAGAGAGACTTAGCATCATTACAAGGGGATTTTGCTAAAATAACAAACAGATGCCACCATTGTCATCTGTATACAATTATCACATTAAGCTCAGATAACAAAGACATATATACTTAGAATAAAGGCCAATGAAAGTACAATCCATCAGCATAGGACACGCGAGTCAACGCTTTATGTGGATGCCAGATAAACATTGTAGATATGAGACTGGCAGGTTCAGTGATGCTAAGGATTGCAAAGCAGGGCTTGTATCAGGATCTATAAAAGTCATAACTGCCCATTCAAGATAGCAAGCATACTTGTCTACTTGTGCATACATGAAAGAAAGTACCCACAGTCCCACATATTGCATATAATATTATACAAACATACATTGGTGAGCATGTATCTGAACACTAGAGTCTGGTATTGTTTATAGTATGCATACTTACAGAGTGTGTGTACACATTAAAAACCAATACCTGCATGCAGACTTGCCAAGTGTATTTAAGCGGCACCTAACGAACAATGTGCCTGCACCTACAGGCTCAAACAAGCATAAGCCTGTATCAGTACCAGAAGCCAATAGTCGAGGCTATCATCATCATTCAAGGCAGGAACTCCACCTGCACTAGCTGCAGACCACCAATACAGGAATGAAGACCCAACCGCTGGCAAATTAAATATTTAACCCAGCCAAAACCTAATCAACCTTCACAATCAAACCATCCACCAATCAATCGACCTCTCTACAGATATTAGTTGTCTTCATTTTCATACCTCCAGTATATTTTATACCCACTCTCAATACAGTATGCCAGTATACAAAATGCAATCAATAGAAAAACCATTCCAAAATGGTTGCCCTCATTTCCTCTGATGAATATTCCAAACATATGTGTAATGATAATGATGACTGACAACAATGCTGATTGTGATGACAATGACAATATGATGATGATGATGACGACGACGACAACGACGATGATGGAGAGATAGCTGACATATGTTGGTTTAAGCTTCTCTTAAATGACCATTGGGCAAATTTGCATTGATGAAAGATAGACAACACTCCTGCTTGAGCATTACAGTAAACAGCATGTGTTCATGTTAAGAGAGAGAAGCAATTCCCACAGTGATTTAGCCATTCATTATGAACCTTGAAATAAATCACATTCAAGACAACTGGAGTGCTCCCAACTCAACCCCAACTAAAAAGGATGGTCTGCAGGCTGCATCTGAGTAAACCCTACGCATACTGCACAATGCTAATGGGAGACCATTCCATATCATAAGGCCAACAACAAAGAAAAAAATGATGCTGGCCAATAGCAGTGCCTGCTATCATTTTAGATGTTTATGCTAACATTTTAAATGAAAACCTGTTGAACCTCAATTCAGATTCGAATTCCTACTAAAAAAACTGGAAAATTATATTCTAAGGGGGAACAACTAAACTGGTTCTATAGCTACCTTGATAATCTTACCCAGAGAGTTATGTATAATGGTGCACTATCAGAGGTGAATCTGATTAGATTTGGAGTTCCCAGGGCTCCAATCTTGGTCCTTTATTATTCCTTCTGTATATTAATGATCTGGCTACTGTCTCAGCAACATAATTTTTTTTTCATTCTATTTGCTGATGATACAAATGTATTTTATTCGCAAACTTTGGTAAGGGTCATTAGTGCAGACTTAGCTGATGTTGCTATATGATTTTGTGCTAATAGACTCTCTCTTAATCTAGATAATACTAATTTCATTTTTTTAAGTCACATAGGAAAATTAGTCCTAGGGATTATCTAAGTCTGCTCATTATCGATATTCCTATAAATCAGGTAGAGTCCACTAAGTTTCTTGGGGTCTATGTTGACCAGCATTTAACCTGGAAAGATCACATAAAATAGCAAAGAACATTGGCATCTTAGATAGAACTTCTTATATACTCCCTAAGTCAATTAGAATAAAATTGCATTACTTCCAGAGTTGTATGGTCTCGAGACAGTGTCTCGGTCTCGAGACAGTCATATAGTGTCTCGGTCTCGGAAGCCTGCTGTCTCGATCTCGAGGTAGTGTCTCGAACTTTTAGAAACTGTCTTGAAGTGAAAGTCTTGCTCTGTCTCGAACAAGAGATCTCGATAAGTTTCGCGTTAACTGTCTTAAAATCTTGAGGCAATATAAAAACTGTTCTCAGGAATTGGTACTATACATGTATACATTATAAGTTTCAAAATGAAATTACGAATAAACCTTATTCCCGAAAACTGATATATTAGTTTTTTACAGCATTTCATATGGGATCACTAGTGTTTTACTGTCTCGTACTGTCTTGAGCCTAGTGTCTCGGTCTCGGTCTCGATCTTGGTACCTCACTGTCTCGGTCTCGGCACCTCACTGTCTCGGTATCGTCTTGAAGTTTCAAGTCTTGCATACAACACTGATTACTTCCTTATCTACCCATACTAGACCTTTTGCAATATGATATGGGCATCCACATATGCATCTGGGCTCAGAAAACTAGTGTTACTAGAAAAGAGAGCGGTAAGAATAATAGCAGGTACTCGTAGATGCACTGATACGGATGCATACTACCAGGAGTACAAGCTATTGAAAATTAGTCAAATTATGGTCCTCCAAATGTCTGAGTTTATATACTGATACGAACACGGCTTACTCCCTGCTATCGTTAGAGGATACTTCAGTGCACTTCATGGTGCTTAGTTTATGATTTGATCAACGATTTGATACGAACACGGCTTACTCCCTGCTATCTTTAAAGGATACTTTTCCACTGGATTTGACACCCACAACATCAGAAATATAACAGCTTATCGCCCCATAAAGGCTCGAACCAAATGCACAGAGGTATAATATAAAGTTTTCTGGACCCTCATCCTGGAATAACATCCCATTGGAAAATCGTCTGTGAAATAATACTACAACATTTAAAAATAAGTTATGAGCCTTCCTCATTAATTCATCAGTTCACTAAATCATTAATTCAGTAAATCCTAATTAATTCCTAAATACTACTATACACTAAACAATATATATATTGTTTAGTGTATAGTAAAGTATAGCCTCAGATTCACATTTAGGTGTGACCTTGTGCGCGTTACAAATTTATTAATAATAATAAAAATAATAATAATAATATATATATATATATTGACTAAGCTTTGTTTATTTTTTTACTTGGTTTCTTGTTGTGTTTTATAATAAAGTTGCAATAAGGATAAATTGCCATTTATTAATTTGATATAATTGCTACATGGGGTCCCTATTTTGGTGAGATTCGCATCCCTTCTGTGGCTCCCATTGTAGCCAATTTTAAGTCTGTTTGCACATATTGTGAGATGTATTTTATTTGTTTGGTTACAATAAAACACTTTTGATTTGAATAAATGCGGGAGAATGAAGCGTTCAGCCTGTGTGGAGAAGCAGAGAGCACAACATCCTGCACAACCAGGGTGGAAGGACAGAGCCTATGTTAATATGCAGGGGTGGCACCTAAGAGGCATCGCCATACCAAGGCAGAAACCCGTCACACCATTGACTCCACTGATCACCCAGACACAGATCACGATCGGGGAACATTTCATTAGGGAAGGCATGCCAAATGTTAAGCACAATGGATCTTCAGTTCCAAGGGTAAATGAACAGGCACTCACAGGAATATCTGTCCCTGATTAGACATTGTTCAATGGTTTGTATTATTGCCTCTGGATCTAAAGTATGTTCGAAATAAAATAAATCAGGGTAAACATAATTTGATAATAACGTGAGATATTACCTTAGTTCACCAAGTCAGAAATAATGTTATACCAAGTTACAAGTCCAACAACTGACAAGAATGGTTAAGTACCAAGTGCAATGTCCTTCTTAACAGAACTGAGCAAATTCTCACCACAGAATTATTGACCAGGATGCAGTTTATAAAGGTACGACTAAATAACTCGCTGATCAAATCATAAACTAAGCACCATGAAGTGCACTGAAGTAAAAACAAACAAACAGCTAAAATTACTGAGCGCTATCTATGAAAACTTCACAAATAAACTTTCCATGGATGTCAGTTGTTTGCCAAAATATACACATTCGCATTTAATAATGTGGCAAAAATGCATTTATATAAGTAGCATATTTTATTCAGGCATAAATGATTATCAACAGCCACCTGCAGCCTAACATCGAGGCCTAATGCCAGTCTAAGCACGTGAGCATAACCCAGTATTGCATTCATATAAATATTTGTTTGCCAAAATGACAAAGCTTTGTCATAGCTCAGACAATGGGTCTAACGTCATGATCGCCATGGTACTTTCAAGTGCATGAAAACTCATGGAAAACACATACTAACTGACATAAATATTGGAGAGTAAAGAAGCAGTCTTCTGAAACTTCAAAATAAAATTCCTGTTAGTGGAATGAGTAGTGTGAAACAATTTATGTAACTAACATTTACCCATGCTACCTTGCCTTTGCAAACTATTTCCCTTTAACACTGAATTAGCAAATGTAAACAAAGAGCAGGACACACAAATGAATGAACCATAAATTTCAAACCATTCTAAACTTCATACTTAAATTCTTAATTATGTTATTATTAAGGACGAATCAAAACTTGGCTAGGGAACTGAGCTTGGCCTAGTTTTATAGTACTTGGCATTACTCCGACTCAAACAAACAATGGGTCAAAGTTTTAAAAAAAATCGGCTTACCCATTTTCTGTTTTGAAAACAATAGTGGTACTAGTTATTAGTAGTACACCAATTACTACTTCCCAGTGAAAACTGAGGCAAAACCCAAAAATTCATAAACATTTTGGAAACTGTCAAACTAAAATCAAGAAAATGAGACAACCCACACCTTCTACACCAATCATCAACCTGCAGCTGGTCTTTAATTAGCAGTGTGACTTTGGCACCTAGACCAACTTCAGCAACAGATAAGAGCATTTTAAAACAATAGGGCCAAATAATCTTCAAATGTCCAGCCATGAATTTCTGAAAACCAACACCATCAAAAAGGAAACAAAGAAAGAAAGGGATGAACCAAACTCAGTTCGGAACTCGGTCCAATTTTCTTGACACACAGCAAAACTCGGACTCGGACAAACAATGTGTCCTAGTATTGTTAATCTTTCTATTTTTCTGTTTTGAAAACTAAATCGGACTTTTTATTTACAAAACGACAATCGACCTAATTAAAAACACAAATACTGCTACTGTTAATGCTTACAGGTTACTACTGCCTAGAATTAACTAAGGCAAAACTAAATAATTTATTAAGGCTGTGCAAACTGCCAATCTAAACATCAAGAGAATGAGACCTTTTTAATCATTCCGAAACTCGGACACGGCCTCGGACGCTGCAGAAATCAACTCGTAAAACTCGGTACTCAGACTCAACAAGAAGCTCATACTCAGTTCATCCCTTGTAGGGCATAACCGAGTAGACAATTTTCACCGAGTACCGAATCCGAGTATTTGGATGAACTATTTGCCGGATCCAGGTACGAACCGAATAGTAGCGGCAAATCTGGCCAGCGAGTACCATCCATAGGCAAAGCATAGTTAAACTGCCACGTGCAAAGCAACGGAGAACTATCAATAGTCAATGTAGAGTCTATAGCAATATCCTTCATATAGCACATCATAGGACTCTAGGTTATAACAATATATTTATTATTTAATAACTTTATTTGTGAAAAAATATAAAACCTTCTTATAAAATTTGGAATATGAAATTATCAACGATGTCTTTATTCTCTAATGTTTACCGGAAAGTGGGTGGAGTTGACTACCACATGGAGAATGCAACCAAACGAAATTAAATATATAAATTTACGTAATTATTTTAAAGAAAATTCAATGGAATGTTAAATTCTTGTTTAATTAATCAATAACTTTTAAGTAAGTCCGTTTGTCTTAAATTTATTTGATGAAAAAATATCATTTAAATAAAAAAATTATTTTTTCAAAAAAAGTTATTTTTAGCTATTTGCGTGTGTAATATTTGCCGAGGCAAATACTTACGAATTGTCCAATATTCGGCCGAGGCGATCTCCGGTTATGTCCTAATCCCTTGTAATGCATACTTTACATGCTTACAACTCAAGATCGTTCATGTAGCTGAATCCAATGAGCACAGCAGCTCAGGTCAAATTGAGATCAATTTTATCAAATTATCCAAAAACAGTCGAAGAAATCAACAGTTCTATACACAATCCAACAGATAAAATATTTAGTAAAAATATGATTCATTCAGATGAACCATCAAATCCAATTAGTTCAAGAAAGATGTCAAACTTTTTGTTTAAGTTTAGAGTTAGATGTACGACTTGTAGATCATCCAACTTCAAGGAAGCTGAACTGTTATGTTACTGATCAACTTCAACCAAGTGTTTCTTGCAATTCCATTTGACAACTGCACTGATTAACAACTAAGACGTAAGTTAACACGTTTATAGTACAACCTATTCTTGGTTATCACTTGCAATAATAAAGCCTGTAAACAGCAAATACCCAACCGATTACAGAGCTCATGTGTACAGACAAATTGTGTGGTGATAAAGTGACCTACTGCTAGACAGCCAGTGTGCTTTAATGGTTTGCGCTAATAACAGCTATTTTCATTCATAATTTTATAATAGTTTGATTTCATCCAACATGAATGTGGCTACAACACTTCTAACATTAATGCAAAACACTTGAAACTAAACAATCTGAATCTAAGTGGATGGAGTGTTTCCTAAAACGGTGCCAAAAAAGAACACATGAAATGCTTCTTATTGTGTGTGGAAAAGCTACTGGGACATCAAAATTTATAGCTACAGTAAGTTACTGTAGTAACACTGCCAGTAAGTAACACTGCCAGTAAGTTACTCAAAGCAATATTTATAATAAAAATCAAAACTAAGCATGGTTAGTGGCTTCTCTCTAGTATTACTTTATTTAATTTTCTTAGTATTTAGTACAGTGTGTCAACTTGATACAAATAAGTATGAAATAAGTAAATAAGTTTAACCAAGTCTCTATATATGCGATTAATCATACTTATTTACTTTGTTTGATAAGTACGTTGTGTAAGTAGCTACAAGTCATAGTTGTAGACTCGTAAGAAGTACAGTCTTAGTGGTTATTGTTAAAAATTAAATACAGGCAAGTAAATTACTGTATTTTACATTAATATGCTTAGCACTCGTAAATAAGCTCAGCGCCCATGAACAAGCTGGTGCCAATGCTCATTTTTCGGAAGGTGCTTTAGAAATTCGGAGTTTAAGATTATGATTCAGCAACCTCTGGTGACTGGTGACTAAATGTTAGACAGGCATGAACAAAGTTGTTTGTTACTAGTTAAAGCCGACTCACTGCTGGTACTTTTCCAATGAAGGAGTTAATCTTGTAGACTTTCTGAATGTGTAGCATATCTGTGTAATAAAATAATGAAAATGCACAGATATTTAAAAAAATTTCTACAGTGACTGGTCTCAACCCTGCTCACTTTCACTAAACATTAACAATACTATTGAAAAATGATGAACTGTCTCAAAACAGCACAAGTCTGTTCATCAATCAAGCTTCTACTTAGACCTGGACCGATATCACTTTTTGCCGATTATGCCGATACCGAATATTGCCGATTATTCATTTGCTGATACCCGATTATTTTGCTGATTATTTAGCCGATTAATTCATTGCGTTTCCCAAGATGTCCGGTTCCAAAAGATAGACCTACTGCTACTGCCTATTGTTGTGATACAACCAAATGCTTGCTCCATAGGAGACGTATGCATGTAGTTGAGGAATAATCCTAGGCAAATAATACAGATTAGACACACCGCCCGCCGTCGAACTATGCCCAGGGTAATTAAAGGCCAAGGCATGGCTGTCCTATTCACAGCCACCCATCTAGTCTCAGCCTCTCAGGCAACTGACATGTGTCGGGGAGATCTGAGTGGCAGCTAGCATGTATTCATTAGGCATGCCTCTACGATGTACATTCATCAGTTTCTGTTGGATTGGCCAGCCGTTCCTTGGCTTGAATTTGCCAGTCATTCCTTGGCCCTTAAGCAGGCGCTATGACTCACTCTGCACAAGACCTATGTTGACACGTTCTCACGGTCTACACTACACACTGGGTGGTCTCACGAAGAAGCCATTAGCTCGACAACACGATATGGGAACGGAACGAAATGCCGTCCTTCACAGACCCAGTGATGTTGCTGTCGTAATTTTGCTTTTTTAGACTGAAAATAATATTATTAAATTAAATTAAATAATTTTTAATATCGGCGCCGATTATCTTGCCGATATCCGATATTGCCGATATCTCTATAACCGGCCCGATTAATCGGCCGGCCGATTTAATTAATCCAGCTGGATTAATCTTTTCATCAATCCAGCTTCTGCATAGCCCTAAGCATGAACCATCGAAGCAGCTTCCATTTAAGAATTATTCTTTCCATCAATCCAACCTCCATTTAATCAGTTTTCTTTTTATCAATCCAGCTTCTGTATAGACCTAAACATAAGTCTTTTCATCAATCCAGCTTCTGTTTAAGCATTATTCTCTTAATCAATCCAGCTTCTGCTGAGCTATAAGCATGAATTTTCTTCATCAATCCAGCTTCAATTTAAGCAATGTTCTTTTCATCAATCCAGTTTCTGCATGAAATCTTTTCATCAAAATCCAGCTTCCATTTAAGCATAATTCTTTTCATCTTTTCAGCTTCTGCTTACACAGCCTTCTTTTCATCCCACTTCCATTCGATAATCTCTCATCAATCGAGCTTCTTCTTAATCATAATTCTTTTCATCGATTCAGCTTTCATACCTCATTTCATCGATCCCGCCTCCATTTAAGGTACAATTGGACATCAAATCATGTCAAATCCACCAATTGAAATAAATGCTAAACTAATACACAAGATATATTCAATGAAATAATTAAATATGCTAAAATACATGATATGAACTGTGAAACAATTTAATACGCTAAAATGCACTTTTACCGGCAACATTCTGAGGTATGAAATTTATAAATGTAGCCACAGCGTGGGAAGCTGACCGCACTTCTGAGGGGCATGGGTAAAATGCTGATTTGCTGATCGGCTCAGGTAAAATGCTGATCGGAATTTGCTGATTGGTCAGCATTTTACCAAGCAGACAATCAGTAAGGTGAGTGATAAAATGCTGATTGGTAAAATGCTGATTGGTAAAATTAACAGAGTGTTTATGAAGCCTTTAAGCCTGTTTAGTTTAAAGAGTTCATGATGCATTAATCAATGTACAAATTGCATTAATGACAGTTAATTAAAACTTTGTTGTCTTCAATATAGTTAAAATCAACAAACAGACAGCACTGTTTATGAGGCATTGGTCATCATAGGCCTACTAATGTATTAGTCACAGTTAATCAGTACATTGTTGTCTTCAATATTGGTTTCAATAATAACAGACTTAGTTCATGAAGCATTAAAATCAAACAGCACTGTTTATCAGTAAAGTCAATCAGAAATGGTTGACTGACCCTAGACACCATATGCCTATATATTTTCATTACCCAATGAAATGTTAAAATTTGGAAAGTTAGGATACATTTGATTTGAATATAGTGAAAATATGAGCAATATCTAGGAGTTATTTACTACTCAAGCAGTAAATGCAATTGAGACTCGACCGACAAGTGGAGCAATTATTCATTAAAGAAAACAATATGGGCCTACGTTCATGATATGTGCAAATAAAAGTTGTTCAATAGTTTCCTCACATTGCTATGTGCAAATAAAAGTTGTTCAATAGTTACTTCATATTGTTGTTTATAAAAGCGAAAATCATCAATCAGCGAATCAGTATTTTACCCACCAATCAGCATGACCAATCAGCAATTTCCGATGAACATTTTAACTGCCCCCGACCAGCAAATCAGGAGATCAGCATTTTACCCGTGCCCCTTTCTGAGGTGTCAATCGCTCTTTTAATAGCCGTAAAATACATAATACGTTCTGAATGCAGTTGTAACTTACGGAGGTAAACAGAGGGTGCTAGCAATGTTACAAATTTCAACCATACCTGAAATGTAAACTCCACATATAAACTACACAAGTTTATATCATTGCTTCAAATAATTTTTATTTCGCTGAGTAGAGAATTTATCCGAGTAACAACAGTGAACAGTAAAAGTGCGCTATAAAACTATTTAGCTTTAACTTATGAGCTTAGCAACTGCGCTAAATTCATGCGAAACAATAACACTGATTATACCCACAACATTTACGAAAATATTTCTAAATACAAAAAAGCAACTCACAAACTGTTAAAGACTATTACAAAAACCAAAAAGAAAACAAGTTTATAGTATGTGCGTAGTTTTCTTACTTGTGTGTACTGGCAGCCGAACGTTAACAACCGCGATCAACCATAGAAGTCTATGCCTAGAATCCAGTAATGTCCACCGCAAACAAGACTAGGGCTATAACATTACCTACGTAGATCAACGACCTGTACAAGCTGCTTCAAATAATGCGTAAGAATTCCCTAGATGGCACCACTGCTACCAAGCGTCACTCTAATGATCTAATCATGCGGCGGGATTCATGCCATTCTTCTTCTTTCTTTCTCTCTTCCGTCAAACCTGAGCCGACGATGAGGCCTTAATCTGATATCACCAGGCACGTGTGTCTCTGATTCATTCCGCTGTGTGACTATCTCCCATTGTTATGTTTCATTTTTTCGAGCTCTTGTTTTATGTTGTCTATCCATCTTCATGGCTGCCTCCCTCAGTTTCTGTTTTCCTCTACGAAGCAATGTAACTCTGCTGATGTTATTCTATTGTCGTCCATTCTCATCACGTGTCCGGAACAGGTGAGCCGCTTAATCCTGATTCTATCAATTATCGTCACCTCCTATCCCGGTGGGGAACGGATAATTGGCCCTAGACATTTGCCCCCCGGAACTTTGCCCCCCGGACATTTGCCCCGGACAATTACTCCCACCCGATTTTGCTTAGAAGTATGAACGGATGATGACAAGTTATATGTTTAACTGCCAATATGTAAAATACATGAAAGTAAGCAACTAATTATCGTGTCGTACACGAGACAAAGTGAGTCCAGTTCTGAATCTTTATTTATCTTGCTGGATGCATAAATACTGCATACAATCCGTGACGCGCCTTAAAAGACGGTGAAGGTCAGCTAGCAAGCAGCTACAGTTGGTTATCTCCCCGCCAGTGAGACGCGATAATCACCTCCCGTTAATAAGAGCGAGAGTGGGTGAATACCTGTATAGCTGATAACCTCAGAATATAAGCGGCGAAGGTCAGCCAGGAAGTATGTTTACAGTTGGTTGACAGTCAGTGACACGTGACAATCATCTCTCTTAGAGTGGGTCAATGTCGCATAAAAACACTCGTTATTTACAGCACTAATTACATACCAAGTGGTGTCAAATTGGTTTCTTGATTCGTCAACAAACTTTGAAGGTATTGGAACCGAACACGAAGAGTATTTATCAGGTAGCAGTAGGAAAACCCGCTATCTGGCGCCTTTGACAATAATATTGGTCAATTCGTTATCAAAACGAATTTGTAACCTATGACTAGGTTACAAAAACTAATTCATACAAAAACCTAAGACCTAGGTTAAACATCAACCAATACAGTCTAATAGGTCCGGGAAATTTCCATTAGTTTCGATGATGAGTCAACTTTCATGCACAAACCAAAGCCCTAGGTCGAAACGTCCACCAATAGGTGAAAAGTCACGGGAATTTCCAATAGTTTCGATGATGAGTCATTATCACGTGACCACCAAGTCTTCATTATCTACCCAAGAATTAAATGACTCAGGATAACCCAACCATTTCACCAGCGACTTGTTTCCCCGTTTCCTGATTATCTTTTCTATTCTATATATTTCTTGAGTAGACTTCTGTAGCTCTTGTTCGTAAAGTGAGCCCTGTATTACCTCACCATTATAATCAGTAATCTTATAAGTTGGTGGATCCGTATACTGAACTTGTGCAATTTTGAACATTTCCGCAGTCCATCTAGGTGCATATCCTTTTTCAAATATATTTTTCTTCTTCGTTATTCTAACTTTATCGTTATTCTAACTTTATCGTTATTCTAACTTTATCGTCTACCGAGAACTTAGGCTTAATGGGTTCTGGAAGTTCACTTCCATTTACGTTCATCCATACAGCCTTTTCATTCATTTTCAAACTAGCTTTAGAGGGTGTCATTTTAATGGAAGAGTGCCTAGTTTCATTATAATTACTAACCATTTCATCGAATGCATCGATATATCTTCTAGTTGAATTAGTTGTAAAATGCATAAAAAATTTTCCACGCATTGTTCTATTCCAACGCTCAACAACGCACGACTTTTCTTCGTTCTCCGTAGAATACAACTCGACTAATTTCTTAACGTCTTTATTATAAAATTCTTTACCCTTATCCACCCATACTTTACCAGGTCTTCTACCGCTCTCGAATATTTTCACGAAGCCGCTAGCCGTAGATTTTCCACTCTTCTCATTTAATGGTACGATCAAACCGTACTTGGAAAATACATCTATTACGGTTAGCAGGTATTTCACACCATCGTTATCTTTAGCAAAAGCCTGCATATCGACTAAATCAGCAGCCCATATTTAATCTATTCCACCAACGTACACCTTCCTTTTTCGAAAACGTCTTAACACAGGTTTATGTAACTCCTTAGCGAGTTCATCGGCCCATTGTAATTTTAGGCGTTTTTAAAACCTAACCCGAGACTAGCTTTGGTAGATAATATAGGTTTGACAAGACTTCTTTCTATTCGCTCTCGTAAGCTAGGATTAGGAATATTATTCAACTCATTAACCATCACTCTATCGGCGACATTCCTAGAAGCTGTATCGGAGTGCTGGTCGTAAGCTAAATCATGATGATATGCAGCGTTGTCGACTCTATTGACGGGCTTCGACCAATCCTTAGGAGCTCCATCAGAATTCAGCCACAAATCAAGTCTATTACCAGGACCAGTAAACGAATGTCCCGACAAATGCATCTCACCCGGATATCTAGCCCACGACAGCTTAATACGGTTGGTAACCGAATTTAAAGATCCAACTAAATCACCACCTTCAGAAGACTTCACGAATTGTGTCTTTGTCTTTCCACATATATCACATGTGCCTCTAAGCATTGACCTTCCATTCGTCGTTGTAACATTTTGAATATTTTTAGTACGAGTTTTACACTTTACGCGATACATCTTTTTTAAATACAATTAGATATATTTAAAATGGAAGTCAAAGATTTATCGTGGAACGACGTATTATCTAAGAGATTCAATAACCCTCTTTTACCTAGAAGTATAAGAGGGTCAAACGTAGAAAAGTCCGGATGCGGTAAGACGACTTTATTGTTGAACCTACTTATTAGACCTGGATGGCTAGACTACGACAATCTGCAAGTATTCGGAAGATCTCTCTTTCAACCAGAGTATGAAATACTCAAGCAAGCATTTGAGGAAAAAATACCGAAAGAATCCATCATCGGGCTATTCAATTGCCAAGACGAGACCATGAGACTAAATGTTCCGCCGGCCTTAGTGGTTGAAGCAGTGGCTAAAGACTTGTATAAAAATATGATATCTGCTGTAAGTTCTTCGAATCGTCTGAAGATGTGCCAGTTCCGAGAGATTTGAATCGTGAAAAGAAGAACCTGATGATTTTCGATGATTCACAGTTAGAAAAGCAAAACAAATGTGACACCTACTACATCCGAGGAAGGCATAGTAACGTTGATTGCTTCTACCTTGCTCAAAATTATTTCAAACTACATAGACAGACGATCAGAGAGAATGCAAACTTTATCTGCTTGTTTCCTCAAGACCAGAAAAATATTAATCACATCTACCACGATCACGCAAGTACAGATATACCTAAGGATGAGTTTAAGAAACTACGTGAAACAGCCTGGAAGCAACCTCATGGATTTGTAGTGATAGATCAGACTAGTAATAAGAATAACGGCAAGTATAGACGAGGTTTCGATGAATTCTACATTCCATTATAAATAAATCTTTTGTATTTTAAAAATGGAATCACTTCTAGAAAAGATTGCAGACAACACCGCTCGTTACACAGAGCGAGAGAGTTATCGTTTTACATACTATTAAATGATAAGAGTTCGCGAATAAGGACCCGATTCAATCCGTTGATTCAGTTCGATAAGGGTAAAAAGTAGGAAATGGCTCTTATCGATCTGGAGACATATTTTTCATTCCCAAACATCGACACGACGAACAACAGCTTTACGTATTCGCCGAATAATGGGGGAATGTGGAAAACTATAACCATTCCCGAAGGCTGTTACGAAATTACAGACACTGACGAATACGTCCAGAGAATCATGAAAGAAAACGAGCATTATGATATGGTTAATAAAGAATACAATATTAAGATAGAAGCAAACAGCAATACGTTGAAGGCTGTTGTACATATAGCAGAGAATTACATGGTTGATTTTTGGGCGTTGAACACTATCGGAAAAGTCCTCGGTTTCGATAGACGGCATTATTCAGCAGGGTACCAAGAATCGGAGAATAGAGTGGACATAATGAGTGTCAGTAATCTGAGAGTAACGAGCGATATAATCGGGGCTTCCTATAGCAACGGAACGACTGATAATATAATTTATTCCTTTTTCCCGAATGTAGGACCCGGCTATAAGATTATCGAAACGCCGAGGAATTTGATATATCTTCCAATCACCCTATCCACGATATCGATGATGGAAACGTCTCTCACCGATCAAAATGGCCAACTAATTGATCTACGAGGTGAGGAATTATCGATACGGTTTCATATAAGAGAGGCTTAAAAGTTTCATAGTCTTATATAAAATGAGTCGATTCACAAATGTCAAAGTTAATATTTCGGAAGGACAAAAAGACAAAATCAAAAGATCTTTACAAGCGGGAACCGGCGTTGGCATAGGATTAAAGCACAACGATTTAAATGGAAACCACGTGTTAGTTCTCTCCCAGGCACAGGTTAATAAATTAGCCAAAGCGTATCAGGGTGGAACGGGTTCGACTATAAAAATGAGTAAAACGCAGCTAATTCATAATACCAAAGTTGAAGGTGGATTTATCGGCGCCATTTTACAATTTCTAGCAACTGCAGGCAAATTTCTGCTATCGAGCGTATTACCAGGCTTAGCATCGGACGCATTAACAGGAATAGGTGCAGCGGCCGGATCAAAAGTCATAGACTAAGTCACCGGATCGGGTGGTGCAATATATCCCAATAGTCTAGGTAAAAACTACAAGATAGTGCAACAAGGGCATGGTCTTTACTTGAAGCCATACCAAGGTTCTGGACTTGATGGCGGAGAAGGTCTGTTTCTGAAAACAGGTTCTGGATTCGTAAATGGTGAAGGGCTTATCCTTGGACCAGATTCACCGTTTAAAAACATTCCACTTCTCGGATTGTTACTTTAAAAAAATAATATATAGTATATAAAATGTCTCATTATCCGATTCATAAAATGGGGTGGACGAAACATACAATTGAAAAATCTACGAGAAGACAACCGAGATCCGTCATGTGGAAGGCGTGTGAAGGTATGTAGGATGTTAAGTATAGACCGCAAAGACAAATGGGTGGTTTAAGATGGGAGTTTTTGCCCAAGAAACGATAACTATTCATTCTCATGAGACGGTTGTTTTACCGTTAGGCTTAGGTGTCCGAATGACGAAAGGATCGTGTAAGGTTTCGCTCCATCCGGATTTTATGGAAGAGGGGTGTCGCCTGCTAAGCGATACCGTTACTGAATTCATGGAAGACATTTTACTCGATATTAAGAATTTTAGAGATCTTGGAACTGTCACCATAAACGAAAGAGATTCGTTATGTTATGTCGATTACAGCGTCAACGAATAAAACTTGAATTCCATTAAAAAAATATTCGTCGATATTGTAAAATGGAATTGAATAAAGGAGACACTTATCGCCTTCAGAAAATATCTGAAATTCAGCAGGAAATATTACGAGAACGGGAAAAGAGAAAAATAATTTGTAAAAAATAAGAAAAGAGTGTTAAAGTAGTCGAAGAGTTGGGAGGGTTGTTAACCCTTACATCTTCAGGACTCGCCGCATTAGGCGTAACTTTTCTAAGTACCGTCGTAGCTGCACGAGCCGCTACCATTGTGGTATCTTTATCAGCTGGAGCATTGTGTTTGATATCTACCCAAATCCGTCGCATATTATCGCTGCGGCAAGAAAAACATGCAAAGGTCAGGACTATAGCCGAAAAGAAACTCAATTCGATCAGCGACCTTGTTTCGAAAACCTAAGATGATAATAATATTTCAGACTCGGAATAATCTGTTATTCTAAGTGAGTTCGAGAAATTTAATCAGATGAACGAAGAGGTTAGGAGTAAAAGCAATGCCAACATAGATGAAGCGACGAAACAATCGTTCATTAGGGAAGAGTTATTGAATAAAAAGTTAACGTAAATTTATGTTCTATGTTTTTTTACGTTTTAGGTTATATGTTTACGTTTATGTTTTAAGTTTTATATCTTACGTCTTCTTATGTTTAAATATTAGGTTTTATGTTTAGAAATGTCGTTTCTAAAAATCAAGGACCTATCCAAACGTGATTTTATCGTTGAGAACTTTCTCAAGATGAAGCAAAATATTAGACAAGACTCGTTATCCGAGAAAATAGGGGACATTGGGCTTCAGCGAGAATTGACAAAAGCGTACAAACCGATAATCGACTCTCAGTCTGGAATATCCAAAAAATTAGGTACTATGAAAGAGAACTCTAAGGCAACAGCTAAAGCACTTCGAGCATTGCTAGCCTCGATATCGTCATCGTTGAAAGCGATCCAATTCCCGCAGTATCCATCGATAGACGTGATCGAGGATGATCCCGTTTCAGATATTAGAACTTTGGAATTAGGTGATATCGATACAAAATATTTAAGAGAATATGCCTCGAACAAAAAGTTGACGGATACGACATTCGGAATTTACTCTACAGGCCGTCGATTTTACATCGGGGACAGCAAATCACGATCGAAGGTGATGATATAACTATCGGAGATGTTACCTATAAGGGAACTCCGGGACTTTGGGAGTTATTGACAATGGCAAAACCAGACAAGACGATATACCACATAAACGATCTCAAAGACTTGAGTGAGATTATGAATGTGACAAACGCAATCCGTCGACCTGATAATCCGAACAAACCCAAGTCGTCTAGAAGCGAAAAATATAAGGAAATCATTAAGCCGATATGGGAAGGGAGGTTCTCAACAGGCCAGGGAGTTGCAGTTCTTCCACAAGATCCTAATGCGCTAGTGGATATGTTAACTCTTCGATTCGCTAGCTTCAAAGCGGAAAATACAGGATTAAGAAACGAAATAGTCGGTATCTGCGATGAGTTACTTCGACAAAATGTGATAAATGCGTTAGAGTATAAAAATGTGATGACACAATTATAAAATGATTGTCATAACTAAGAGAAGATTTACTAAAAGATACGTCGTAGGAGGCGCTGGAATATTTGATACGATATCGGGATTTTTCAAAAGAATGTTATCTCGAATGCAGCGAGAACAACCGCATTGAGTGTTGGTAAAGACGCTGCGAATGAGATAGGAAAAAAGGCTAAAGATGTTGGTAAGACCGTTGCTATCAATGCGGGAGAGCGACACGTAGATAAAGCCGTGGCAAAAATGTTTAACCCACGGCAAGCAACTGTACTTAACCAACAGAGCAAGGACGCGTTAAAGGGTTTAATATATCCCCATGGAAATACGAATATAAATAATTTACTGTCTGGTAACGGTGGCGCCGTGTCGATCCAAGATTTAGTGCGTGGATCTCGAATGAAGTTGGATTTAAAATATTTTATTGCTATATTAAAATGCAGTCAGATATTCTAAGATATACTGAAAATATTATTATAGACGAGGCAGTTCGGGGAAATTCGCATCAATATCGAACTTCAAGGTCTTTTCAGCCATCTCTCCGAGTCATACCTGCTATTCGAAGGTAGACTGACTAAAGCAGATGGAACAGCTTACGCCAATGCCGATGCTGGGGCTATTACCAACAACGGGCTCATGCATCCCTTCAGCCAAATGCCGTATTCCTTATCTAATCAAGAAATTGAAAGCGTGTTTCATCCTGGACAATCCACAACTATGCTAGAGTTGATGAAATTTCCAAACGACTTCGCTCTCGCACATGAACTTAACCAATTATGGACTAAAGACACAGAGGCGACTGCCGTTATAGCCGAGAACTGTGGATTTACGATAAGCGTATCTAATTCAGAAACCAACTACAGAGGGTACATTTAGTTTCATCGTGCCTCTAAAGCACATTTTTGGATTCTGCGAAGATTATGATAAGATTGTCTATGGTATGAAACAGACTTTGACGCTCGTTCGCAAATCCGTCACTTACTCATCGCTGTATAAGGCGAGTATGGCTTTTAAAACCAGTATGAACACGTTGAAGGCTTACAATGGTAAAGTCTGGAGAAATAGATACGAGATTAAGATCCTGGTTTAGATTTTCAATGACGTTTCTCATTTAAAATCTATCAACACTTTAATAATTAAACCTTTGTGAAATTCTTAGCAAATAGACGCCTTTCTCACTTTCGTACTTCAGTTCTTTCTACTAATACAACATCCTCTACTCTTAATTGTACGTTGCGTACAATTGCGTTCGTTCCATCGGTTTTTAGAAATGTACTACTCGTTTGAGATAGAGTAACACCTCCAGAAATTATTCTTTGAGTTGATCCAGTATCAGTTCGTCCAAATTTATCAACAGGCATTTTATATACAATATTATTATTTAATACAATTCGTTCACGACTTCTTGAAATTTACAATCATCGTTGATCGTCTTCTTCAATACCTATAGACATAAATGACCGCAAAACACTTGGCCGTCTGGTGGTACTCGTTCGCTGTTGTAGAACAGCGGCCTTTGTAGATAATTTATCAATTCAGTAGGAGGAGGAAGTCCGTAGCTGGCAAAATAAATGTTATCATTGGCGTGCTTGATCCAACACGTCCAATGTGTTCCTTTACCGTCAGAATCATTCAGATTAAGGATGCCACACTCGTGCACTCTTGGCTTCTTCGGTAACTCGTCTCTTAGAAATACTCCTCTGAAATTATTTATATTTAATTTCCTCGCCGCTTCGATTAAATCCACGTTCAACAAAGGAGTATTAGGTAGCGTTATGCCTTCGACATCGATTAGTTTAGTATTCATTTTATATTTAGGGAATAATGTCCATATGCTAAAGTGTGAATTCCATCTTCCTGAGTAACTCGTTTATCATCGCCTGCTGAGAGAGCTACCTTGTTCATTTCTTCGGTGTAGATATCGTGAAGATGCGATCGAATGACATTCAACTTTCTCGATTGTTTTCTCTTGGTGAACAGGCAGTCTTTGTAAGCTTCGTGAGTGATAGATTTCTCAACGACATTCTTCTTCACTCCTTTACATTTCTTGTGGTCCACTCCAATCATCTTGTACGAATACAGTTTCGATCTCAAACCTACAAACTCTTCGATCTGTTTACCAGCTGCTTCATCTTTGAACATACCAATGACCTTTTTATTGATGCCTGCTTCTATGCCACAGGGATGGTCTTTAGGATAGTCGAACCTACTTCTAATGTCAGGGGCTATATCGGCGTAGAAGTCGTCGGTCTTAATTTCATAGGCTAAGGAATCCGTATCTGTAAAGAGTAACTTTACTCTATCTTCGAACTTTTTCTTGATGTCATTATAGTGAAAATCGTCAATTATAGTTTTACTCAAGTCTAAAATGCACATGCCAAGATATATAGGCTTATTGTAATATAGCTTCGTCCTTTTCATGTGAATGACAATTAGGTTTTCATCAAAAATAGTTCGAGTGTCCTACCTCGTTCTCGCTGCTAGCTTAATGGCTTCCTTCTCGCTGCAAACCAATTTTATGTCTACACGGGCCCCTATATTTTCACACGTCTTACCAAACTCGCTATTTTTCATTAGTTTTAAACAGTCTTTCTCGAAATCGTTGGTGGCTTTAGTCCTCAGGTTGGTATTTAGATCGATATAATTTTCAACCAAGTACTTTCTTCGAATTTAATTCCACGATGAATTTTGGTTATCTTCAACCCTAAGCTTTCATACTGCTTCAAATTTTCGTAATGGACTATGTACTTTACTTTATCGTTCAGGTTTGGGATAAGTTTTAGCACAACCGATCCTTCGACTTTAACACTCTCTGGAGCAAGAGGATAGTCATTGTGCAGATCGTGCAAGTTCCTCGGATATTCCAAGTCGACTTCCAATTTACACGGTGTTCCTCTCCAATCGTTTAGCTCATCATTGCTCATCCACTGGAACCCATGAGTTGGTAGATTTTTACACATACTGCATCCGTACAAATTGTTTTCGTCTAAATATATTATAAATGTTGAAGGCTTGCCATCGGTGAATGCTTCTCCCACCCATATACTTATTGTTTGCCTGTCCGTAACGATGTGAAATGGTGCTAACACCAGCTCTTATCCCATGCCTAACCATTAGTATCATATCGTAATCGCTCAATAACTCCAACTCTTCTCCGGTCAACTTCAATGAGGCATCCCAAGCAAGACCTGGAGAAGTATAATACCAAGCGGAATCTAGACCATAGTTCTCACTGCATACATCTCTAAAATTCTCAAATGCATCAGCAAGCAGGAGAACATCAGACACGTTATATAAATCGTGGTATTCTCTCAACGTCTTGAATCCGAATTCTTTCCATACCGTATGCGCATGGTTGTAGTCTTCGTCACTAATGCCTGAGTCGTTAAGTATTGAGTAGAATGCTGACTTTTGTGGTAGTTCTGTTTCGTTCAGTCGGTCGACGGCATCAACGTAGTTGTAAGGGTACACTTTTTCTTCTTCTAAGTATGAGGTCGAGGTGACCACCAGAGTAGTGTTTGCTTATATTCTTGCACTGATCTTTCCTTAGGTTCCTCGATAAAGCGTCGAGGCTCGATGCCATGAATCTAAAACTATCGATAGAACGCAATTCTCGTTTAACTAATGTTTTCTTATTTTCTTTATTCGTAAATTTATCGACTACGACTTCTCTGCTAAATGAGATATAATTTTCTTCGTTTCTAGGAATGCAGTTAATCTTTTCATTATCATCACCTCGTAATTGCTTTACGAATAGATGACTGTCGTAACCGGATAGATTACGAAACAATACTGGAAAAAACTTGGGGACTATATAATTTAGATTACAATTCTTATGAGCGGCGCCTCTATATTTTCCAGTGAAATGGCAATGGTCTCTAACTCGATCTTTACCCAGTTCGCCTTCGCATATGTGTCAAACGGTAGCGGAATCGAATAGCGCCTGTTCTGTCTTTTTGAATATAATTTTCTTAGGAAATTAAAATCGATCATAAATATCTTTTATATTTCCTACAAGACTCTCTATGAAAATCTGTGCTACCTCACCGTCTTCGCTCCTTGCTGTGAACGTCACAGGAGCTTGCGAATAAAGATCATCGTCAAAACATTTTATATAATAACAGAAAAAACTTGGGAAATGTTTTTGATATCTGTTGGTGTAAGACATGTTGGGACCTGGTTAACAAGTGTCTATAGGTTTAATGAAAGATTCAAAATCGGCGTACACGACGAAGGGAACTCTCATCTTTCTATAATAATTTTTAAAACTCAACATAGTTCCTGGTAATGGAAGTTCTATCTTTTGCGCGGCGTGTTGGGAACAGTACTCGGTGTGTTTTTTTAGTGACTCTAGCTTTTCGTATCCTATCAAACACCGCTTACAATAGCGCATCGAAGTGTATGAGTTTGCGTTATGAACCGCCATCAGTCTGTTGAAGTTCTTTATCCAGCAATAGTGCTTCTTTTGTTCTTTAGAAATGAATAATAGGCTACACTGATATCGCTCTCGTGCTTCGATAATTACAGTGGGAATAGGTAAGCATCTTTCTCATGATCAAAAACATTAATACTAATAGTATTATTTCTCTCAAACTTATCACGTTAGCATCCGCTGCGACCGGGAATTCAATGCTGGACCAATCACGTTCCTCAGACTGTTTGATTAATTCTTTCGTAATTCTTTCTGAATTTTTATCAACAGGATTTAAGGCTCTCGTTATACACCACTTGAGGCATTCTTCGTCTTCGTTCTTCATATTGATAATAGCATTTTAACTCGCAAAACATTTCGGTAGTGGAATGTAAGAACTACCTTTCAACTGTTTAGAAACAACCGTATTGATATCCAGCTTCACAACTGCTCTGAACCTCCAGTTAGTACAACGCATCTGGAAGGTAGCCAGTGATTCTATGATTTTATCTTTCGCATTGTTGTAAATTTCACTGGTATCAGTAGAGTCTAAGACCACTTCAGTTATCGAGCGGAATGGTATATCTCTAGAATCAACTTCACCAGATTTCATGTCAACGCACTCCATTGAGCAGGTGAGGATAAAATTGACCTTAGTCTATCGACTTCTTGTCAACAGGTCTACCACTTGTGTTTGAATGATGTTGAAAAAGACGTGGCGTTCATTCCATCTACCCCTTCGACCGTGTATTGTTTCGTGAAGCCCTTGATAGCTGTGGCCTTCTCTTTTATTTCGCGTGTTTTCATAAGAATTTCACCGAATACAGAATTCACTTTTGCTTTCAGTTCTTCTGTCTTCTCGTTCACCTTTCTAGTTGGTTCTTTGGGTATGTACCCTTCAATCCACTTTGCGAATGTATTAATCGCTGATTTTGTCTTAACGAATATTTTTCGTACCGCTGAGACCGGTACGGGAGCGAGTGTTGGGATTCCAATGTCGGGAACGGGTGCATCGAGCAAACTGGCATTGGTTGAGTTTGGGGTAAAATATGAGGTGATGAGTGTGTTGGGCACATTGGCTTCAATGTTACCAATCAAATCTGCTTTACGCAGTCTCGTATAACCAACCATACCTTTCTTTCTGTTTCGCAATTTTTCTTAATTGGATCAGTCTTCTCCGAGTAATCCATTTTATATTGGGATGACATTTCTTTAAGCTGTTGTGAGGAAATATTTTCATTCATTTGATATTATGCAAGATTTTTTTGTTAAACTGATCATCGAAACTGCTGACTCATCATCGAAACTATTGGAAATTCCCATGACTTTTGATCTATCGGTTGATGTTTTGACCTAGGCCTTTGGTTTGTGTATGAATTGTGACTGATCATTGAAACTATTGGAAATTTCTCGTTTTTTTAACCTATTAGACTGTATTGGTTGATGTTTAACCTAGGTTTTAGGTTTGAGTATGAATTGGTTATTTTAACTTAGTTATAGGTTAATAATACGTTTTGGTAACCTATTAGGTGGGCGAATTGACCAATATTATGGTCGATGAGCCAGATAGCGGGATTTCCTACTACTTATGTGTAGTGGATTTGAAGTGTACAATTATATACTATAGTCGTTTTATGTTGAACGTGTGTAAAAGATTGAGTGTAGCGAAATGCTAGGTTGTCGCGTTTAAAAAATTATATTTGAAAGCTTTCAAGGGTGCCAATATGAATTTATCAATAGTCACGCATTACTAATAGTTAATTATTTATAAGTTGCAGTTGGAAAAGCAAGTTCTAGTTTGGTTACTGAGTAGGTCTATATGAGAGATGTGAGACATACATGCACACATATATGCAAAAAATACATACATAATACACGCATGCGCAGTTTCACCGACCTGTACAGACTGCGTGAAAGTATACCCACAAGACATTGATCCCAGTCTGCATTAGTAGTTTTCTATCCGGAGGAGCATCATCAGTCATGCGGATGAAGTGGAAGGAATCTCAACGAAGCGTTGATAGATAGGAATTGTTTACAGCGACGAAATTTCTGTTCACTCATCCATCATATCCGACTTTCGAGAATGAAGAAGAGCTGCGAGAAAGCGCTTCACCTCAACCATTCATCTTCATTCGGTTAATACATTGGTGTCATGGGTCTCGTAACATAATATTACGTACAACAGTCACCGACGTCGCCTCATATTGTCCTAGACTACATGTTGCATAAATTCTCCGCAACATGTAACATGCGTAGCCATTAACATGATATAATGAGCATAAGAAACAAATCTCAGCACGATTGATATGATTTGCTTTATGAACAGCGAATGTGATCAATATTATACTTGTTTGATGAACAACTAGAAATCCACCGACGGAACCTGATTGAACAAGCGTGAATGCACTGCATAAGCGGATTGCATGTGCGTTGAAATCAACGACCTAAGATAAAAAGACAGAGCTTCCTGAGTTAACCTGCCCATGACGTTGAAGCCACTTGAAAGAGCAAAAAAGAGTCCAACACATGAGGTCGCACTCTTACACCATTAGCGCAAGCGATGTAAGCAAACGGTTATATTCAAAACAAGCGCTTCTAATGCTGTGATTGGTCAATCTTCTCCTAGATGGCCGCTATGTTGTACACCCATGAGGCTTCAGCAAAAACCACGTGATCTCATCGGCCTGGCTGAAATACGAAAAGACCTATGATTGCGAGAAATAAACGTTCGCGATAATAAAAGTGTATTGTCTATACGAGAAAGAGAGAGATTTTTGTGAGAGTGAAAATTACAATCAGTTACAGGGACAAAGAGTTGTTGATTAGACTATGACGCTAGAAATTGTTCCGATAGAATTGAAAGAATCGTAGGCTTATGGCCAAACTGTATCTTCACCTGAAGATAGTCGGAGCCAGAGCATGCGTTCTCTTCCTTAACAAGTGCACTTTTTGCTTAAATAATTAATATCGGCTTAATGTGACTCGTGCAAATAGGATGACAGAATAATGCGGCCTATAATTATATTCAATAGCGCACTTGGTCTGTGGTCCAACTATTGCGGGTTCGAACCAGCTCAACCGGCTCCGTGTATCAATCTTTGACAGACTGCTGGCGTCTACTTATCTCTGTAATAAAAAAAACAGTAGAATTCACTATACGCGTGTGTTGGAAAGCAAGTGCTGGAACGCACTCGGTCCTTGTCCAGCACGTTGGGATTTGTCAACAGCCACTCGACGGGGAGGAGCAAGAACAGATCGCCATTCAGACGGCCAACGGTGATACTTAGGAGATCTACTTTGATTAAATCGGATGATACGGACGGAACAGGTGAGAGACACGGGCGGAACAGAAGAGAGACATGAGCGGAACAGATGAGAGACACGGGTGGAACAGAAGAGAGACATGGGCGGAACAAATGAGAGACACGGGTGGAACAGATGAGAGACACGGGCGGAACAGATGAGTGACACGGGCGGAACAGATGAGAGACACGGGCGGAACAGATGAGTGTTTTTTTTGTCATGATTCTGAATGTCTCCGCTTTTCACGTCGTCCATTAGAGATAGTGAATAATGAAAGATGATGATGCTCTTACTCGATACTTGAACTTCCATCGTCGACATCAGCTACTGAAACTGAGGCCGAATTGACCATTGCAATTGTTTATTTATTGCCCTATGCAAGATATTTAGCCATTTGTACGTTTAATGATCTGACGTTTTATGATTCGTTTCGAGGTTCGCACAAGGCGGTCTATAAATAGCCAGATGCATACGAAACATTAAATTTAGACAGCTGTAATATTTGAACCAATGAAAAGCTTTCAATTAAATTTTCAGGGATTGTTCGCAGATCTTTCCTCTGTAAACCTTAAATGTTTGGTAAAGATTGGTATCGGTTGCTGAGAAATTGCATTTCTTCTGGCGGGGTAATTTTTATTGAGCCATCCCGTATTTAAACGTGTAATATATATATTATTATTATAAAATATATTTCAGCATGAGTAGGCCTATGTTCTTCTGACTCGGTCTGTTACACGTCGATGGTAAGCCGCAGAGACTGATGTCTGCGATTAGTCGAGAGAAGGAATCTCTCTGATTTAGCCAACTCCGATCAACATCCGTGGTTGGCCCCTAATGCAGACGATGCTGTTCTCGCCCTGCCTCTCTCTCTCCCTCAGACCAGACGTTCATCTGTTGACTTATCGTCAGTTGAATCCCTCCCTCCTTCCTACCTTCCGTCGTCAGTCGACGACGTCTTAGCACGATCCATCCAGTTGTCAAGTGCAATGTCATCGGACCGACACGTGACAATCGTCCTTTGAATGGTCATCACACTCACCGACCGATCCTCCGTCTCCAGCATCCAGTGCAACCGTCTGAGGAGGCGATCACGACCCAGTCACGACAACCCAGTCACGACCCAGTCCTTATGCCGAGCGATCACAGCCGAAGCGACAGACGATGACGACGATGGACCAACGGAGACCAATTGCCACATCTCTTCTCTCTCCATGAACCCCAACTGCACACCTTCGCATTGGTCACCATCCACTGTCTGCCTCTGTCTATGCGTGCGTGCACCTCTGTACGTTACGAATGTGTCTTTGTATCTGTGCCCCTGTCTTTCCGTGTAGGTCTCTATACGTATCCCATTTCATCGCTCACGTCTCAGTATTTTACATGTAGAGTCTATATTTATATGTTATTTCTCCATCATCAGGTCCTCTCTCTCCTTCTCTCTTCCTCATTCCATCCATCCATCCATCCATCCATCAGTGTCACAAGCGACCAAAGTATTTCTAGCTTTCTCTGTTTCCAATTCCCACAGTCTATCATTCGCCCTCCCTTATTCCTTCGCCACCCTTCCTCTCAACCTCTGAGCACCCATCATAGCCTTTCATTTGCTATCCACTCCTATTAAGGAACTGTGAGTCTGTCACACGCCTCTTCTGCACTCGGCCTCTCTTCGTCTGGCACTGAACCGCTCTTCATTTCGTAATTCCATTTCGTTCACGCTGTTTACACGTAATGGTCGGCGTCAATTGTTCGTCCGTCAAACCATCCATCAATCTCTGCTGTCGTCCGTCCTTCCGTTCAGCCTCCATTTATCTCTCTCTCTGTGTCTGTGAATACACAGCTTAAAACCAGAAGTGCTGAGAAAAAGAATAGGAAGAAGAACATTCTTCTCACTCCATCTGAACAGAGTGCATTGCAAAAGATCGGAAATCTAGTTGCTGCATATCACATCATGCTCCCTCAACTGCAGACTTACTAGAATGCATGATGTATATGCATACATGTATATATATTATATACATGTATATAATATATATATATGAATATAACCTGTATGCATATATACAATGTATAGAAATACAATGCATAGCTATACAATGTGTAGATATACACTATATATATTCATATCAGAGGTGTAACAAGCGGGGGGCAGGCCCCCAGTTTTAGTGCTCAGTGCCCTCCATTTGCCCCAAATCGGTTCTTTTTATGTTTCTCCAATGGCTTTTAAGATGACTTTTGTTAAGATAACTTGTGCCCCCCATTTTTCAAATTTCTGGGAGGGCAAAATTCGAAAAGTAGGGGGCAAAAATATAATATTTTACAAATTATTTCCCCCACTTTTCAAATCCTTATTACACCCCTGATACATATATATATATATATATATATATATATATATATATTCGTTAAATCAGAAACCGTCTGAAAGACAGTTAATTCTGAACCATTGTATACTGCTCTTCGATGTGAGAGAGAGCGCATGCAGTACGTGTTCCTAGGTCCATTGTGAAAGATCAGCGAAAGCATACTTGATGTCATTTGAACTATTTCAAACTGTCACAAAATGCCTTTTCTTGGACCATTAGATTTTCATGCTTCATTGTTTTGTATTACCAAAGTGCGATATATAAAAAGTCTGCAAGGCAAGTATAGGCTAATTACACCGTGGTTCCATGAAAAGTAAGCAAAACTGTTTCTTTTAGATTTTGTAGCAAAGTAGGCTTACTTCTAACATGAAAACAGTCTTTAATATTTTTGTGAAGAAGCTCTCAGTAGTATGATCTGAATATTTAATTAAAGAAGACGTTCAAAATGTCCTCCTTCTGCTTGCATGCAAGCCTGAAGGTGCTGGCGCAATTGGGAAACAGCATCGTCGATTATCGTCTGATCCAGATCCAGACCATCCCACACTTCCAACAAGCGTTGCTTCAGATCGTTTACATCATGGATTGCTGCCTGTCTAGAAGACTCGCCATTGCATTACGCTGCACACTTTGTAGTCGATAGGATTTAAATCTGGGCTGTTCGGAGGCCATAATGTGGGAGTAATGAAGTTTGGTGTTTCTCTTGTTAGCATTTCGATGGTGTTCCTGGCTCACTGTATTGTTGAAAACAGAACAGCCTTCTGGGGCTAGATTTCTGAGAACGGGTAGAAGATGTTGTGACAGCAGAACATCGCGATATAGGATCAATGAAGACCAGATGGGAACGACCAAGCGTTGAAACAGCAACGAACACCACAACAGACTTGCTGAAATGGATACGTGTATGCAACAGTCTGTTTGTAGTGACCTGCCTTCTTTAATGCCACTCGTGACGTACAGGCGATCATTCTGGGTGTTGCTTGGTCGTGCAACGGTGAACAACTTCTCGTCAGCAAGGAAAATAAAGTCAACGAGACGACGAGGATATTTTCTCAACAGTTGACTTGAAAGAGATAATCGGGAGATTCAGTTTAGCCGAGATTTATTTTGGCAATACAATTGATTTAAATAGTGTAGTAAATGTAGTTAATAATGAGTACAATCGTGGATGGCAGAAGATGGTATGCTCTTAAATCCACCCAGAACTGAGTTTCCACAATTTGACTGCTTGCAAAATCTTATCCGTCAAACGTCTAAACCACAGAATCCGCGTTGGCTTTGAATCTCGTTGACAAAACATCCTCTTTGAGACTCATCTTTTCATGGACTCATATCCTCCACTACTGAATGTTTCTGTCTTCTCGGACGTTCTCTGCTCTCTCGGATAATCTCATTATTTGATTACGTAAGAATGATGACAATGATACCCAGATCAATGACGTAACACAAGGCGACGTCACAAAGAATTGAAAGATCAATGATTGCCGACAGACGACATCGATAGTCTCCCACTGGCTGTTTGTTATCTGTACTGTATCTGTCCAATGGCTACATGCAGCACATTATATGGATTTCGTGATGAATAGCAGGACTAATGCTTCCAGTGTCGTCTGTCCAAGTCACCAATAATATTTCTTAACGGGATTGACCTACGACCGTGCTGGCTGGAATCTCCCAACCGTCGGCAAATTGAACCTAGCAATTCCCATAACAAAGTGTAAAACAAGCCCTAATTTGCATGTCTTGTTATAAATACATAAGCCTATATATATATATAATACTATATGACACACATACTATACACATATACAACAAGCATTTATACATACATGCAGGCATATAAATATCAAACCATTGTCATTTGAGAATGTTTCACATGCGGTTCTCACAATACTTGTCAACAATGGATATTGTGCTAACTAACTCGAGAAGTTCCTTCGCCCCTAATTAAGTGACGCGCAGTGTTCTCAGGAATTATACGAATCCGTCTCATGTTCTTCATTCTCTCTTATATCGAATCAAATGAACCTTCTGTGTTGCAGTACAATTCAATCTGTGCATGATATACAACCAGCCATTTTTACACCATGCAGCATGGTATATGATGGATAATTTAAATTCTTTCTTTTCTATTCAATTAAATCTTATTTCCTAACCAAAAAACATGAGAAAGTGACAAACAACAAGTTTTCCTAAATGAAAAATCTGGTTACACAGAGGAACCTAAAGAGGTCATAGACCTCGCTAACCAGGGGCCCTTATGTAGAATTTATAGACTGGCAATGGATACAAATATTAATAATATTCACATATCAGGTAAGCAAAACTAGATATAAGTTAATCTTAACTAGTACCTTAACTAAGAACTAAGGGCTCATTGCATCCACTGAATGGACACACACATTCAATACTTAGAGTTGTCTTCAACCAAATAGAGGCAAAGTTTATTTTTAAATAATCTAATCTAATGTTGAATATATGTTGGGAGAAGAGTCCATAAATGGGATCCAGTACATTGAATGGAAAACATTCGAGTATTTGTGTGTGCATAAGGAGGGTCACCGGATGTCGAGTTTGTTTGTTTGATAAGTGTCACGCGCGACACTCTAGACGATGGCGCTACATAAAAGTCATCGACCGACAGCAGAGGCGTAGGAGGACTACGGATTAAGCTGTCTACCTGAAAGATGGGATGGGAGACATCAATGGGTTTCGCCGGAGGCAAGCGGCCTCAATACAGACGGCGAGAATTATGCAAAGATCATCGGGGTGTCAAACAACGAAACCCGACACCGCGAGGCAGATGTCAGAGCCAACTCCCCCTTCCATCTCTACGACCCACATACAAGAAATGCATGAATCAGTTGAAGATTTAGTCTGGACCGGCTGGTTGACACGGATAATGAACAGGGGACAATTCCAATACGAATGGCGCAACCCACTAGGCGGTATAACGTTAATAATGAAATTCGATCCCTGGGACCTGTTGCCCGTCTATGACACGGGCAAGGCCCAGCCGCTAGTCAAACATTAACTGTACGCCCCTAGTGATTGACGTTATGCTAGGGACATCAAGATCCGACCAACCCGGTTTGGGAATAGTTTCAGCAGGTGATTTGTCGTCCAATAGAGATACGAGTTTTGCGTTTGGGAGGGCGAAGGAAATCGCCTCTAGAAGGGTTCTTATATTGTAGCAAGGGAAGGAACAGAGACTTGTTTCGGAACTGGGGGAGACGCTAGGTCGTTCTGACGACAAGGGAAATCGATGTAGTTGGGAATCCCGTCTCACGTAAACCAGGGAAACATTTCTAACAGGACACTAATAACTCCAGTAACTGTAGATAGGATGAGTGGTGTTTATATATATAATTAAATATACATATTAAAACCATCAAGTGTGTCGTGTTGCTGAGTTTGGTAATAGAGGAAAGAACCGGCGTTACTCTCGTCATCTAGAAGAAGGAGTTGGCGAGACAGAAACCCGCGACAATAGGGGTGGCGATCAGAGATGAGGCCAAAAAGTTATTGAAAACATGTGGTAATAAGCCATAATTATAGCGATACATTATAAACTCTCCTATTTGCATCCACCTGATTTTATCAACACTCTACAGCCCGTATTTTTAAAAATACTGAAAGGTGTGTGTTCTAAAAGGAATGTTTGCAATATATCTGAGAACCTTTTTTGAAGGGTGGTGCGTTTCTTAAGACTAGAACTATAGGTGGAGGTCCAAGTTAGATTGCAATAAGTTAAGTATGGATAGATGAGAGAGTAATAAAGTGTAGTCCGGATAAAGAGGGGAATTAATTTGGATGAGCGAAAGAGTATTCCAATATTTTAGGCAATTTTATTAGAGATATTATTTATGTGTTATTTCCAATTCAGGTGCTTATCGATGTATACTGCCAGGAATTTGGTAGAGACTACTTGAGTGACAACAAGGTTACAACAATTAAGATGGAATTTTCTGGGTTACATTTCTTTCTATGAGATCTAAACAGGATGTAATTTGTTTTATCTAGATTGAAGGTTAGTTTGTTTGACCGAAACCAATTATCTGCTTTGAGGAGTTCGGAAGTAACATTTTGAAATAAAGAATCAATTGATTATGAGAATGAAACATATTGGAATCATCGGCGAATAATACAAATTACATAAAAGGTGACACATTGAGCATATAATTGATTTAGATTAAAAACAGGAGCGGGACAAGATTGGAACCTTGAGGTACCCCATGGTAAATGGGTCGTAATCATGAAAGACAATCAATAACTGATACAGTTTGAGAGCAATTTTCAAGATAGCTTGCAAAGCAAATTAGATCTACGCCTCTAATTCCATGGGTACTGACTTTTCGGATTAAAATATTGTGATTCACCGAATCAAAGACTTTAGCCACATCGAGGAATATTCCAAGGAAATACTCGTTATTTTCAATTGCCTCAGAAATTTTAAATGACACTCTGCAGTCGGATATTTTCCAACCAATTCTTCAAACATGTAGTGACATATAGAAGTGTAGAGATGTACAGAAGAAGCAGTAAAAACAGAAGAGACAGAGAAAGAGACAGCGATAGAGACAGAGAAAGATAAAGAAAGAGACGGCGAGGAAAAGAGAGTGCGAGTGGTACGTGGAGTGTATCTCTTATTTATGACCTACGAATTGTTGTAATTAAACAGTTTAGACATACGATGAAGAGTAGGCCCTATGCCAGAACATTATTATTATTATTATTTAGTATTTACATATAATATATGATTATGTCTATATACTAAGTGTATTGAATTTACTATTATACTATATACTATTATATTCTCTGTATGTATCATATAATAGTCGTGGCGCGTGGAAGGTCGGTAGATTTTTGCAAACCGCATTGTCGTTGCGACCTTTACATAAATCTGGCCTCTGCAATGATTCGTCACCAGTTCTTCACCGTCGGTGACAGCGGCTGCGCTGGCGAATGTTGCTGACTTGCATTTCTTACCCGAAAGAGTCTTATCGACTTGCATTTGTTTTAGCCGCACATCTTCGACCGAACAGAGTCAGAGTCTAAGATATCCCGCACACAGGCGCACACCCACTCGCGAACGCTTTGGACGGCGTCTGTTGCTGATTGGCTGAGTAGATGCAGCGGAGGAGAGGGGGTGAACATTCGATGGGCGAAGAAGGGCTTAGCGGGTATTTATTTGGCGCAGAAAACGACCGGTTTTTCTCGGACAGTTCGCAGCTCAGGTCGTTAACGGGATCACGCTCGACACGGTCGCGTGGTCTTCACAGTCGAATGAATTCAACGTTAAAGACGCTAGATTCCAGTCTGCAGTCATTTGGTAAGGACGTCGTCGCTCAGCGATCGTAGTACGCTCGAACAAACTGATGCAATTGAAACAATTCAGATCAATTTATCAGAACATTAAACAAGACTTGAAATTCATTTAATTCGACTTAGACTTAACTCATTGTTGTAATTAGCTGCCTAACGCCTCAAAGAATCGACGGGAAGTTGATGAATTGTTTGAACAGCTTGCAGATTTGATCGATTGATTGCGGTTTTTGACTCTGCACAGACAACAACAGACGCTTTCCTACGTTCAAAAGAAAATCGTTGCAAACAGAATCTTTGTAGGGACGAAGAACCATTTAGACGAATGCAAAACTGTGAAAGCAAAGAATCGGCGATGATCGATATTTGGTAAGAGCTTTCAACCAGAATTTTTTAGATTAGGTTTTATCATCAATCTGATGATGTAAGGCGGTGAACATTAAATTAGACTGAATCAGGTCATATTAGATTAACCATTGAATCTGACACTTAGACTGTTGAATTTGTGTTATCCGAAACGGTTGCCAACAAATTAGGTAACACTCGAGTAGACTAGACGAAAATAACAGCAAAGTAGCTTACAACAGAGTGGACTAGAATTGCTCTCCTAGATTAAGCTAAGTCTAGTTTGATTTCAAAATAAGGAAACGGAAAGGCATTAGAACATCTTCGACCATGTAAACAACTTGTCTAGAGCTTTCATGTAAGCAAAACTATATCACAAATACAGAGTATGTACATACTGTTTTCATTTGATTATATGATATCTCGCTTTATCGCGTCAAAACTGTCTATGGGGGACTCTGTAAACATGGCTGCTTAGATGGCGCCAGTGTCAAATGTGGGTAAGCTACTCGAGGTACCATTGTGTGTGATGTATGTTTCTTCATGCAAAAGTAATCTAAAAATAGCCAGATTATAAAATGCCGTCGCATTTCTTCGTGCCACAATTCAAAGGAAAAGAAGGCGGTAACCTATTAGATCTGAAAGTGTTAACCTGTATGCGATATTTATAATTTTCTTGTTCGCGCAGCGGTAAATGGAAAGTCCGCTGTGATTGGACGTAAAAATGAGACATAGGTTGTCCTCTCATGTCTTCTATTCTAGTGTTCAAACTTATATATTTATCCATAATGGAATTACAATTTAATTCTTACGCCAGCCATCGATCGGAACAACATAAACATACAACGCATGGCCAATATCGAAAAAATTTCTTAGACCTATGTGCCTACTGGCGCCATCTATTTTTACTTAAAGGAACTGCCCACAGAGACCCCATTGATCCCTCGGGGATCAACTGACGAGGATTAACTGACGGGGGATCAAAAGAAGTAGAATCCTTGCTTCTGATGTAATCAACGAAGAATTCGCATAACATAAAGCGCGCTGTAAAGCCTAACATTGTCTTAGAGTGAGGCATTGAATAGTTAGTGTTGGAAGGAAGTGTCCAAGCAAACAGTGTTCGTAGAGCGAGGAGCAGAGATGACAATTGATTCAAGTGTTACACTCCCTTTTGTACCAAAAGATGCCTGTCCCATGTATTTGGCGCCAGCTTTGCAGTCTATGGAATTTCCAACTTATCATCGCTCTGTGATCACCGCTATACCAACAAAACATTGCCGTCCATCAGTGAATGCAACCCTTGTCAGAGCAGTGTAGTGCTCCCGGGCTCAACGGACGATGGCGATGACGATGACGACGATGACGATGATGATGATGATGATGATGAGGAGGAGGAGGACGATGATGACGATGATGATGATGAAATGAAGATTGAGAAAAAATGAAGATGATGATTTTGAGTGTGATCGGAGCATGGTACACTAATGATAAGTAATGTGTATGCATGGTAAGAAAGCGGAGAAAAATTTCGATTATTGCTGAGGCTGAATTTGATTACGGTTGGCATCTGATTTCCTAATTTTAACTTCGTATTGATTACTCTCTCCACTTTCAAATAAGACTCAAAGAAACAGTGAGTCTCTCTGATTGATATCTAAAGCCTTTGCCTGTGGTAAAAAATGACGCATTTCAACGAAAGTGTTCGGTGCTTCCCTTAAGAGAACAAAACTGCATTGTCACAAAGACAATGAATTTCCAATTTCAGTTGATACTGAGGCAATTGTAAGTACTGGGTTAAATAAACAGTTAGTCAAACATCCAAATAATAGGTCTACATACAGGAAGCACGACATAATTTTATGCGCAGTCAACTGAACGCTAGGACATGTATCATCGTGTTTCGCTAAAATTGCATAACCGGTGTCACCTGCAAAGCGTACCATTCAAATAACATTAAAGGACAGCGAAATATTTGGTCTATCTGCATAGAAATAGGTCATCGACCGTAAGGAGAGTAGGCCTATATAACTGCATCGTGTCTTTGAATGACCTCTGATAGACATTGTTTTTGACTGACCTTAGATAGACATTGTCTTTGAATGACCTTCCTTAGATAGACATTGTCTTCGAATGACCTTAGATAGACAATGGAACACAATCGAAGTTTTCTTCTTATCTCGTGTCACTTGGGAAAACCGCAGAGAAGGAAACGCTTGATGAGGTCTACTGTAGTCTATATTGATTCGTATAAGGATAAGAAGACAATGTATATCTTTATTTTCTCAGCAATTCTGAATCGTCTGGTCAGAATGTCTCAAAGGCGTTGACATAAAGATTGCTCCGCGAGTCTTTGAGTTCACAAGAAAACGAAAGTCTTAAAAACTTTCCTGATTTGACAAACATCTCGTGATAGTGAATCAACATAGAAGCATTTCTACCATTAAAACAACATGAAAAGCATTTTATACCACTTATACAATATTATATCATTTTTTAAGCCACTAGAAAAACATGAAGCGATGGTAACAAACGATGTTTAGATTCTCTAGTTGTCGAAAAGTAAATCAGCCTGAAAGTATTATTGCCACTTAAACAATCAACATGAATGCATTTTCTTCCAGCAAACCAACTTGAAGGCATTTTTTAAACCACTTTGACGTCATAAAGCATTTTCGACCTGTAAATCAGCATGAAAGCATTTTCAACCACTAATACAATTAGTATGAAAGCATTTTTGACCACTAAAACAACGTGAAAGCATTTTACACCAGTAAGTCAATATAAAGGCCTTTGTTATGCCAGTTAATCAACATAATAGCATTTTCTACCCTTAAATCAACCTGCCAAATTGCCGGCCAATGCTATTAAGTAATTAAGTATTAGCTATTAGGTATCCTGGGTCAATTGTATGCAAGGCATTGTATCAATCGTCATCAAACACATCTCACATAAATGTCTCAGTAACCAATGGTTCCTCTCCTACCTCCAAGCCGTTTAAAACCGTCCGAGGGCGCCTTGAGCACACCTACCACCGCACCACTGGTTTAACGTCTAGAGTTGTAGCCCTCGCTTCCCTAAAACCCGACGTGCAGGTTGGGTCAAGATTCAGACAGACAAAAAGACAGACAGTCAGACGGCTTAGGTGGATGGTGCTTACAGTGAAGCACAGAAGGAAGTGAGGGAGGGAAAGGGATCGGGGTAGATTTTTTGAAAATTCAGTGTTTTCAGTTTTGGGTGAAAGACCTGTGGTGGGATAGCAAGGTTTAGATGAGTGCGAAAGGCGCTACTAGGCTCGTGCGATGGTGCAAGAATTTAGATGGGATAGTTTGAAGAGCTCGTTTTTAACCGCGGGTGAAAGCAGCAGATGAGAGTGCAACCTGAGGAGAGGTTCAATGAGGAGACGAGATAGGATGATAAGCCAATTGGCGGAGATTTGTTGTGACCAGCAGCATCGTCTAGACCTGCATATGAATCATAGATCAACTAATGTAAGATCATCTGAGGTCTCCGAAGAGCATTGACTTGGACTTCCTCTGCACGTTGGTGTATTTTCGGCTTCGATTTAGAACCTCGTAGGCCTATAGCATTCCATGTTAGTTAAGCCCATTCTGGAAGAACTCACTAAATGGGATTTTGGTTTGAGCTATGTAAGTCGTGAACATTCATATTATGGGAACACAAAAGCCAATCGCAATGCAGCAGAATCCTTCCTGATTAAGCGCTTTTTTAGATCAAGAATCAATCATAACAAACGACTAAGATTTTATAAACCGATTGACATGCTAGATGATTACTCCTGGATTAGCCGAGACCGAATCAGTGAATAATGGTGTTAACAATGGCGCAGATGCCAAAGGAGTCCGACCGCACAGGCAGGAAGTGCTAGCGAGGTCTCTCAATTACCTCTCCTTTATTACCGACATTTTATCTACAAGATTGACAGTGGAAAAGAAACGGTTAGAAGCGACGGTTACAGAAATCTTGATGCAGGTGTCAGATATTATTTTCTACTCTACTGAAAGCAGGAATAAGAATTCGTCAAGTAGCCGACAGATTATATCATCCACTCTTCGCCATTCACAACAAGACGTTCTTTCTCTCCTGCTGACTTGTTATAAGACATATCAATGTGCACGTCCATTGAACAATTGGTCGGTGATCTATGAAATTCATCTAGAGTTTTCGATCAGCTAAAAAGATCCTTCAGCTACAGAGGCACGCCTAAGAATGACTGGCGAGTGATTTATCTGTTACACTCTCTTACAATATGCAATGGACATTTACTCAGTCAAGGTCCGAAGTAGTATCATTTCAAAAATGTTATCGCATTCACAGATAAAATTGTTGCTAAATATTTTTCATATAATTGTGTCGGATTGAAAAATATTTTGCTTTAACCTGCGTTTTGAGGATTTAATATTTATTAGAACGTCATGACTAACCCTAAAATATCCCCGCGACTTAAACAGAAGGATCTTTTAGTGGACAGTATAGCTGTTTGCTTTAAATGTTGGATTAGTGCCTAAGAGCATGCTTTAAAATGTATTCCGGTCATTTGGCCCTTCTGTGCATTTTTGATCTGCTACTGTGTAGGCCTACAGATGCGCGTCTGTGTGTTGTTTTGTGTTAAGGTGTATATATATATATATATATATCAAGACACCGATGATACCAGAAGTGTTGTGTAAGGCGTAGAACTGAAGATATTGTTAGCAAGAATGCTCGGAATAAATTTTTTTAACATGTTCGAACGATAATATGAGTATTGAGCATGGGCCCTATGTGAGGCTGGACTGTCATAATTTCTGACTGGATGATTTTCTCGCGCGTGTAGGGATACAGAAGGATGGAGATGCAAATAGGATGGACATGTTCATAAAAGAGGTAGGGTTACCAGGTGTCCGGTTTTCAACCGGACAGTCCGGTATTTGAGCAGACTGTCCGGGATAAAATAAAAATAAATACCGGACATGTATATGTCCGGTTTTTCTGAAATTTTCTCAATTTCTGTTTGTGTTGGTGCTCGCTTTATTATTTACACATTATTTTTTTCAAAAATCAAAATTTCTTAAAGAACTACGCTCGTTGTTGTTGTTGTTGTTGTTGTAGTAGTAGTAGTTGTTGTTGTCTTCTTATTTATCGTCGATTTCACTTAGGCAGCTGTGACTGGGCTGTCGAACTGCCTGTTACATAACTCTTTGCTCAAAATTTTTGTGTCGCCATCTATCACTTGAGTAAGTTGAGTTGGTATTTGTAACGTGTCACATCCGGCGAGAACGCCATTGGCTCATTTCGTCGTTCGCTGCTATCCACCTATATTAAATTTAACAACTCTTGAAGAACATTATGTCACATGATAATGTGCGTGTGTGTAGAATACAATAAACACTTGATTACACACGTTATTAACATTTTAATTTATCATTCATTTGCAGCATGTTCATTAAATTTGCAAATTGCAAATTATAACCTTTAAATAGTATTGAACTAGAAGTTTAGAACTATTCTCTTATTATTTACTTCAAGTCTTATAATAATAGTCTAAGTCTTATTCATTTTCTGCCCACGAAGCCCTGAGGGAAGCAGAACGGGTTTTGAAAATGGGGGAGGGGGGGAGGGGGCGGAATGAGGACTCATGTATTTAACCAGTTTCCTGACTTTTGACTCCACAGAGTAATAGTGTTTAGGAGTAATAACCGTTCAGAGCTTTTGGGGGCGTTTGTGATGGCCCGATGGGGAGGGTTCAGAGAGGGTTTTTTACGGTTTTACCCCCTCCCTGTGAGGAAGCCCATGAAACACAATCAATCCTATGATTCCTAATGCAAAAAATGCACTGATAACAATAATATAACAATATACACAATTTTCCCATGGGTAATACTCTCGTACCCCTCCCCTGCTTTGCGTGATACCCGGGAAGGGAAGGATGGGATTGGGAAGGTGTCCAGTATTTTCAGAAAAGGTATCTGGCAACCCTAAAAAGAGGATGGGGAAAAGTGGTTTGACATGTGGTAATTGATGAGTGGTTGGGAAAGAAATTATGACTGATTGACAGGTGGAGGTGAACTGTGAGAGCCGAAGGAAAGAACTTAAGAGAGTTGGAAGCGAGAGAAGGGAATTCGTTAAAGATGATGGTCAAGCGAGCAGTATCTGCGTCGACGAAACAATACGCGCAATACGCGCATATTAAAGCGGCCAACCAATCAAGGTGACTGACCGAAGCGAACCTTAAAATTTCCTGTTTCAGACGCACATCTGTGGGAATGAGGCTTTACGTTTTTCACATGGGACTCACGTTCGCTCTTCGTAATCGTATACGAGTGTTCTTCGCTAGCACAACAAATGATCACGAAACAATTGTTCGCTTCAACCACGGCCTCCGTTGTCATATAAATACAATCGTATAAGAATTAAAAATTTTGTGAAGTGAACACCGCAATCAAATCGACAACAGAATTAGAGCGGTTGTCTACACATGGTGGCCTACTCTTATAATTACCGAGCAAATTTGCGTTTGCAAAAGTGAATTATGGAAATGACACCATTGGCAATACGACGGCCATCTTGACCACAATCACATGCTGCGAAATTGGTGTGTGTCTGCGGATGTATATTAGCGTGTGAAGAGCGTCAGTCCGTCTCTGGGTGCAAGTGTGGGTCCGTGTGTAGGCCTATTAGTGGCATTGTATCTGTGTGTCGGGGTGTCCAAATTGAATGTCATTGCATCGCTTTGTGTGTCATAGTGTCATAAGTCAGGTCAAAGGTCATCTGCTGACCTTTTTGTCAAGCAACGAACAATAAATAGGCTTATGTCTTAAACGACATGTCCTATGTATATTCTAACAGCGCCGCCTCACCCTTTTCCGGTCATAATGATAATTTATTCCTTTCGAATTGTGGGCCAATGGATTTCCAGGTGTCTGATTTTCATTTCTCTTTCGACCTCGTCCAGTGAACGTTCTTCTCTTACAGGAACCGAAGAATTCGTCGGTGATTTAAGGGTGCTAGGACATTTCTAGGACATTACGCTTCCAGACAATTGGACCCAAGGGAAACTTCGATTGATTTGATTTTACAAGTTATAGAATATCGTTAATTAGATTCTTGTTAACTGCTTTCTTTATCGTGTCAACGCTATTAAAATCAACATCTCTGCCGAAAGATTTAAATTACAGAGTAAAACACAATTTGATGAGTTGATTGTGGGCCTAATCGGTTTGCGAAATTTCATAGGCCCCTACGTGTATAATGGGATGGGAAAACGAGAACATAAAATCACAAAATATTATGTAATGTAGGCCCTACAGCTGAATATAACTAAGGATATACTATTATACATAGATTAACAAAACTACTGTTAAACTGTTCAGATTTAACAAAAAGTAGCATGAAACATGTTTCATGCTACTTTTTGTTAAATCTGAACAGAACATCTGCGCCGAATTGCCTGGAGTCGAATTGTCACTGCGCCGGATTGTCTGAGGCCGAGTTTTCTGGTACCGAATTGTCACTGAGACTGATTGTCTGAGGCCGAATTTCTGGTGCCAAATTATCATTGGGCCGGATTGTCTGAGGCCGAATTATCTGGTGCCGAATTGTCACTACTCCGGATCGTCTGAGGCCGAATTGTACGGTCACCGATTTAAGCGGACGATTTACGACCGAAGATTGGTCGTCAGAACGAGATTAAAAGTCAAAGAGGCGAATTACAATTGTCGTGTTTTGTGTTTGGTTTGATTGCTACGCGGCCGCAATTTCAACCGAAGAGACGAAGACGAGGACGACGACGATGACCACGATGGCAACGGTCGAGATGAGAGGAACCGACGAAAAAGAAATATGAGCGCAGAAGGACAGCAACGAACGCCGTCAAGGGCATACTCATACATGCACCACGAATACGACGCAATTCAACACATGCAAACACACGTAACAATCATATGTATGTAACTATATATATATATTTATATATATATGTACATATACCTATATACACAATGTATACATGCACATTATATATATACGCATATGATGTATACATGTACATAGGCCAATAGATCGGCATATGTTGGTCGTTATTCGTTTCCGCGGTCAATCGGGCTTCGACTTCTCTCTGGCTTCTCCAACCTATTAATATAATTCCTAGTTACGATTCTGAAGCGAACGTCGACTAAGAAAACTGGAATATTTTCGCTTTGTTGCTTTTTCATAAAACTTTATTCGTTTACAATAGAATTTGACTGAATTCAATGATGTTCTCAGAACTTTTGCATCACGTAAGGATTTTTGGACAATGACATGCAAGATTTTTAAAGAAACTCCCAGAATTAAGTTAGATAAACTGTAAACAATGCGGTTGTAATATTATTTCGGAACACATTAAAACTTACATTAAACTGCCGCTGATTGGCGTTTGTATTCGATGCGAAAAGCCTCTCTGATCAAACTCCAACAGAAATCATTCGGCATAACGGTGCAACACACACTCTGGGGCATTATTTCTCCATTGCAGCAATATGAAATCGATCGTCATCGCTGACGTCTTCATGATTTGCTGGGAAGAAATCGAGAAATATATTTTTAGTCACATCATAAGCTGAACTGCTTGAAGCCTCATTTCAACCAGTTCAACTTAATTTGATGATTTTTTGCTCAGAAAGTTGCCTACAATGTCATTGAAAGATTGCTATTTATTTAACTCGACTTTTTCAGCAGTTAGTCAGGGTAAATGTGATTCATCAGTTTCTCCAACCGCCTCTTAAGAGATTCAGTCTTTGATGATTCTTCTCTAACCATCGAAGGCTAAATTTCTGTCATTGGTCATTCTACAGAAACTTAATAAATTTGTATGGCCTAATCTGTTTGCTTCATTGCTCATGTAACTTGATCTTTTGACTTTACTCTGTCTAGATATAATTGAAGCACTTAAATAAAATCATAGCTGTTCTTTTTACGAATGAGCATTTTAGGCTGCTGTACCTAGATTTTGGAATAACAGTCTTGCATCTTTTTATATTCCTCAGTCACTAATATGACATTTCCCTCTCAGCTTAAGACTTACTTCTTTACAATTGTTAATCCTCCATAAATTATTTCTCTGTGTTGACCTGATTGTGGTTGTGTGCGTCATCCGACTGCTGCTGCATTCTGCTGTAGACGCCGACGCATTATTGTAGAGGTTATAAATTGCAGTTCATAAAAGCGAACTGCAGCGAAGCCGGCGTAAATTGCGATAGTAGTTTGAAAATACAACGACAACTTATGGAAAGCAGGTGGCGCTGCTGATGAACAATAAAGGCCAGTCCAGAAACACAGTCAGAAAACGTACAACGTGTCTGACGAGCGGAGCTCATATAGTCTGAAGAAGATGACGATGAAGAAGAAGAAGAAGAAAGAGAAGAGAAAAAAAGAAGGAGAAGAAGAAGAAGAAGAGGAAGAGGAGGAGGAAGAGGAAGAAGAGTAAGAAGGAGAGGAAGAAGAAGAGAAGGAGGAGGAGGAAGAGGGAGAGAAGGAGGAGGAAGAGGAAGACAAAGGTCAATCACTCTCAGGAGCCCAGTTATTTAAAGATGTGTTGTTGCTGAAATTCGACATTTTGTACAAAGTCATAAATGTCACAAATGTTTTTAGCTAATAAATTATGGTTATCTTTGGGTTTGCGTCAGAATCATTAGATTAGGATCTGATGTACTAGATCTCAAGTCTAGATATCTTTTGATTCGTTAGTAATTCTACCCTTCGCATTTCCATAATGTCTAAACGAATCCATATGAGAACAAACACAAGCAGATCATTTCCAATTTATAATGTGCAATCAAGGGCCGCCCGTCCACGACCACGACCACGACCACGACCATGACCATCACCACCACTATGACCACGACCATCACCATCACCACAACTATGACCACGACCATGACCATGACTATGATCACAAACATGACCACGACCATGGCCAGACGGCTTGTCAAAGATAATATGTCATCAAAGAAACACTAGGCAGTACATGAATATCATGGATATGTGAGTTTTTCATTAAAGCATATAACAATGATAATCACATAGGGTCAACATTAACACACAAATTTCCAGTATAATTATATGGACATCGTATAAAATATAGATTCGAGTCTGCAATCTGAATACATCTATATACGCATATCATCCTCGAATTAGCAATGGATATGAGCATCGGTCCAGATGTTTACTCAGGAACTGCGGGAGGTCACTTAGCATAAGCAGACCAAAGACTTGGCGAACGTCCTAAAGAACGTTTTAAGCGTTTGCATGACGTAGTCTTAACAGGAGGAAGCACTCCATCTGGTTCACTGCATTCGAATTCGACATCGCGCGACCACATGCGATGACATTCGTCTTCATGACCCTGCATGCACCTCTCAATATTATGCAGCTGATTTCGATTCAGTGAACGATTCATGCTTTTAGTGGAACAAAAGGGACACGGTTATTACCTGCGGTCTGTGCTTGAGTTCCATGGTCCTGGATACAGGCCAAGCGTAGGACCTGTCGCTCACTTCACAGCTTGCAAAGTTTACTTCTTCGTTACATATGACTTAACTTGGTTGCAAAGAGCTTGCCAGCGATTCGTTCAAGAAAGACCATTGGCAGCGATCGCTAGAGCATGAAGGCAGGCTCGGCAGCGCTCTACCGAAGGACCATCGTTCCACGCAGCACAGCGGGGATGAGAATGGAGGAAAATGTCACTCTTCCTTTCCCACAAACCTCGTGGCGCCTATTCCCAGTCACACGAGAACTGGAATATATATATTTTATTGGCGTAGTGGTTAGTGAACTGGACTGTCAATCGAGAAGTCGGATCTTCCAATTCACATAAGAACTGATTCACTTGGTTCGAGATCGCCAATTCAACTCCAAGTTGTACACTGACCGTATACATCGCTGTGTTTCTGGGGATGACACGCGTGGCTCGTTCCAGAACAGGGTTAATACTGCGGGCGATTAACTAACTTAATAGGCAGATATCAAAGGGAATCGCGGAGTCAACGCATTGAATCACGCGTGTCTGACCCATGATGTGGCCTATGCTGTCCACAATAACACTCCTAAGAGCATCCAAGCTGACAATATATCACGACAGTGGGACCATGACCTAAATAAACGAAGAACAACGCTCACTTCGGCGTTCACTTTGTTAAAATTGAGGTGCAGGTGTCGCACGGGCCTTATACTAAGGCCAGACACTTCTCCATCCTCCATCTGACCAGTTCAGCTATTACTGAGTAACTGACCGTAGGTAGGCATACACTGTCGCTTGAAAGATCAGACGGCGAGGATGAAGACTGGTCACCCACTTACACTAGCCGAGTCTAAGAAAGTGCCTAACACTTAGTGCGAGTGGTTTGCCTCTCAGTCTATCATAAAGCACTGCTTTAGATTCTTTGCTCGCTCATGTTTTGTGTGGTCACGTTGAGATCGTCAAATAAATGCATATGCAGTATGCAGGTGTAGAAGTTAAATATTATATATATATATAAATATATGGTCAACCACCCTCACTATATATATGTATAATTGTATATATATATATTGACAGACTATGCTATCGTGATAGGTTAGCAATCTGCTAGTGTTTAATATTTATGCTCTTTAGCAACAATATACGTTTAATAGCACATACGTGGTGTACAAAGTGATCAAGTTATTTCTATCGTACTAATGATTAACAAATGCTTCTAACCATCGTTGTAGATTTATTTTATGAGAAACGCGTTGGGCAGCGATACAAATAGAAGCCAACGTTCACTGCTCTGTAATACTTCAGTAATTCGATCTTGGCTTTTTATTTGTATCGCCGTCCAGCACGTCTGAGATCAATGGTCTTGGTCTTAGTAATGGTCTTCAGACCAAGACTTTGAAAGGCCATAATCATGCCCAGACTTCCATTCCTCACAAAAATTGTCAAGTCAGAAAAACCGATATCTTCATGAAAAATTATTCTTGAGGGTTAGTCAAGCAAACAGCTCCTAATATGCAGGCTGCTGAGAATTCCGAATGCGTACTTACCATAGTCCTTCATATAATTCCGAATGTCTGTTATATTCATGAAAACCAATTTGCCCCGTATTTGGACCAAGATGTGCTTTGTGTGGCCTCATAATAATTCTGGCACGTTAGAAATACATGCAAATGTACAAATCATGAGTCTTAAACAAATGCTCCCAGGGTTAATCAGATCGTCTGGCTTCTGAACCAAGTCTTGTCAAGGTTTTCAAGCCAGCACAATTGATAGCACTACCGATGAGTCGATGACCATCGATAATCGTATCCGTCAGCTGATACTTTCCATACGATACAACGGACTCTTCAACGACGTTTATTAATCACTGTCAATATTAACAGTCGAGGGTTGGTCTTGATCTTGCAGCCCTAGGACCAGGACCATTGTCTCAGCCAAGACCACACCCTTTAAAAACGAGCTCGATTGCACTGGAGACCCAGACTGGTTTCGACGACAACAAGGCTGAAAGTCGCTTTCGTTAAATTAGCATAGCATGAAAATCAATTTAGGCATATTTCAACAGGAACACTTCATGGATTCTGTTCATGGTGCTGCAATATTTCTATAGCTACTGAGATTATATTATGAAATCATGAGCCTAAGAGATCAATTTACGAGATCAAATTATTCTGGACAAGTGCCTATCAACCATGGTGTCGTGGGTGACCTACCCGAGGGCTACATTGGGTTGGATGGCAGAATCACAAAACGATAACATTTGCAGACTTTCTGTCAAAGATTTAATTTGAAAAACTACTCATTACCCCCGATTGACGTCTGGCATTTTTTAAAGCCAAAAATAGGTCATAAATAATTGCAACACTGCAGTTGAACGCAGAATCAGCATCTTGTCAATTAAATAGAGAACTTATTTGAAAATAGACGACGTGAAGGCCAGAGTTGCCGCCGATCTGTCTTTGGTTAAGTGTAGAGGGTGTCGTGCTCTTAGAAATTTTATGATCTATTGCATCAGGCCGAGTAACATAAACATCACATGCTTCTTCTAGCGTACGCAGTTCATGCCCAGCCAATCGGAAGCGAGATGAAGGTTCCATCAGTGAAATGAGTTTGCGGACAGAAATCGGCAATAAATATATGTACATATAAAGGGCCTACTGCCGCTTGCAGTGTACCAGAGATTCACAGGTCAATCGCTCGTCTCCCTTTGCTTCCGAGTTATTCATAGGTCAATCGCTCGTCTCCCTTTGCTTCCGAGTTATTCATAGGTCAATCGCTCGACGCTATTTCCACCAGAGATTCACAGGTCAATCAATCGCTCGTCTTTCTGTGCACCAGAGATTCACAGGTCAATCGCTCGTCTCTCTTTGCATCAGAGATTCACAGATCAATCGCTCGTCTTTCTGTGCACCAGAGATTCACAGGTCAATCGCTCGTCTCTCTTTGCACCATAGATTCACAAGTCAATTGCTCGTTTTCCTTTGCGCTAGAGATTCACAGGTAAATCGCTCGTCTCACTTTGACGAGATTCTACGCACAATGATCCAGACCCTCTTCCCTTTCGGTTTGGTGCACACCGAGGAGTGGCTAGTCACATTTCCTGCTGCTCACCCATACTCCATGCCGAAATAACTGTCATGTTCTTAACAAAATTGAGAGTCTTACAGAAGGACGTTCATGCGGGCAGGATGTGATTTACCATAGTATATTTTGTTGGAAGAGATATTTTTAGTAGCCTTGGGCTGTCCTCTTTCTATGAAGATGAAGTGACTTCAAACACACACACACACACACACACACACACACACACACACACACACACACACACACACACACACACACACACACACACACACACACACACACACACACATATATATATATATATATACACATGTATATATATATATACATATATATACACACACACACATATATATATATATATATATATATATATATATATATATATACACACATGTATATGGCTGACCACCGGGTTGGATGCAAAGGTCTCGAGATAATGGTTTCGATATAATGGTCTTGAGATAATGGTCTCGAGATCTAATGTGCGTGACGCATGGTGAGTGACGCCAATAAGTCGTACGTGGGCCAAGAAAGATAAACCTACCACACGAGGAGGGCACACTATTCTGCTGCCCTATACAGTCAGAGTTGGGGGTTTTGTGGAGAATGTCCACACATTCTGATATTCTATTCGGATTTGAGATGCCCTTTGTTAACAACACAGCGGAAATAAAAACTAGCCGCGTGTCACCTCTTTGGCCAAAATTTCCAGAAGGTATTATTGAAGTTAATATGACCAATATCATTTTTATAGATTAAAAGAAAAATAACCGTCAAAATGAAAGCAGTGATTCATCGCAATTAAAGTAAACCCTTAATGGCAGCAAATTGATTAGAACGTTTTATTAGTTTTATTTATTTTGTTTAGCAATGAGAATCATGTACAAAAGCACCGAAAAATTAAAAATTCATTATTTTTATCAGTCATTAGCACTGTATTCCCTGTATCAAAATGCTGTTAATTGTTTCAAACTGCTTAGTATTAGCTCCATAGCTTCAGCTACATGTATGAACAGTTAAAGCTCGATATTATCCGTGACTCACTGGTTGCAATGTCATTGACTATAGTCTAAACATGTAATCAGCATAGATCACTTCTCTGCACAAAATGCTCAGTGGATAAAACTCTTCTTTACCAAGCGTTGATCGAAGGTCATTCTTGATCCTTTTTAGCTTGCAAAATGACCTTTCTGCCGAACAGTTTGTTACCTTTATGGTTTTAAAAGCCGCAAGATGGATTTAGTGTTTGAGAAAGCCAGCTGAATAATAATATCCTTGAAGATATTTTGAAACGAGTTTAGAAAGTTGAAACCATTTTTATCTTCACGTTATCGTAAGCTCTTAAATTCTAAAGCACCATTGGAAGGCCAAGCGCAGAGCATCAGCTTACTCACGAGCGCTGCTACCTTATTCACGAGCACTGAATTATTCACTTGAGTAGGCCTAAGCAATTGCTTCAATTCTCCAAAAAGGCTCCGATAAATATTCGTAGGATAAGCCTTTCGTCGTCAACGAAACACCCTCACACAACAACTGCGCTCAATCTCTGATACTTCTGTATTAGCAATGTCTTCTTACCTACTACTAGTCTGCTCAAACTAGACAGCAAGTGATCAATAATTGGAAGGAAAGGTTGTGTTCGAAACCTGGCTCTGGGTGTCAGTAGGGTATCAGTTAAATCCACATTCACATTCAGATCCACAACGGTCGATAGTCTTTCCTTGGCTTTTTGGTTCTATTTCTTCCAACTTTGTCACGTGTTTCAGTGATTAACAGCAAGGCTGTTGGACTCCTATATAAATAAGTAAGTTGACCTTGTAAACCGGTGACAATCTGCACTTAGTGCAGCTTGCAAGGCAGACTTGTTCCGGTTTAATCTTTGAGAGTCTTGGGATGTATAAAAAGATCGCCTTCTATCTATGGTAACGGGAGTCTTACAGTCACAGTCCGCCGTCTGCGTATAGCTAGAAATGAGGTTAATGGCAATCCGAGGCCCTAAGCAGTGGGTTATTGTGAATTTGACACTGGTTCTATCAGATCAGATAATATTAGGTCAGATAAGATTAGGTCAGATCAATTAAGATTAGGAGAGGTCAGATAAGATTAGGTTAGATGAGATAAGACTAGGTCAAATCAGATAAGATAAATCGGAATAGATAATGTCATTTGAAATCAGATTAGGCTTTCAACGCGTCCTTAAGCGTTAGTACATTCTAAATGGTTCTGATTCAGCTGATTCTGTTGCAGTTATTGTCTAAATCTGTTGCTATTGGTTTTCTGCTATTGTCGCAACGAATGATTTTGTTTGTTTTCTTGTTAATGACTAACTTAATTGTGCGCGGAATCAATAACAGCCGCCTACAATCACGTATGTAGATCGGTCTCGGCGAATCAAAGCGATGACTGAAGAATGGCGAAACATTTCCTCCGCACGTAGTCCACATAAAACACCGTTCATCTCGTTCCAGTCATTGCAATCACGTGCTGATGACGACACCCGCGACTCTTTATGACGTGACGAAGGCGTCATAGGTGATTCGTTTCAGTTATGTCGTCGGTGGCTTTTCGGTTCAGCCACAGTCGTTCGAGGTGGAAATGGAAAAAAGACGGAGGAAGAGATACGACGCATCTAGGAACATTTCTGTATTGTCACTGGATGGCGCGGCCTGCTTGGGCTGGTGGAACTGACGCCACGGGTCGACTGTAGCTGTGTTATAATAATATTAGTCTAAATTGTAAAGACAAAATTATAAATTACGATATGGGTGGTCATAATATAACCATATCGCAATTTTTAGTCTTCGGTCTTGCATTTTAAATGTAACATTTAAAATCTCATACTATGTGCTTTTTTATAATTATGGTTCTAATCTATCGTAGTTACGGGCATTGATGCTGGTAATGCAACCTACATGACTGAATAACGGCTTTAGCTTTGTTGTTTGTATCAGTTTACTCCTGTCTTCAATACCGCGCCGATCACAACCAGCGCCGTATTTACTTCTAGACCAACAAGGCCCAGGCTTAAGGGCGGAAAAAGTTGAACTTAAGCTGTTATATGAAAAGTAAATGATAGCAAGTTAATGGACTAATGAGGAAATGCTTAATCATTGTTTTTTTTTTACCTCGGTACTGTTATTAAAGTTTAAATTAATGCCGTACACTCACTAAGTTCCTACATCTTATTTATTTTAAGTTTTTAGTGGAAACATATTGGTAGTAAGTTTCTCTTCCTACAATAATGTATGTTAAGTTTTGTGGATTTCAATATGCAATCTTAATTTGGGGAGGGGCAGCATAGAAATCTTGACCTAGGGGCGGCAAATTCTTAAATCAGCCTCTGATCACAACCGCGCATATCGTCATGGTAATTAACGGCGCGGATTATTGCGCGCCGTTATTGAATTATACCATTTTTATCAGCACTACAGACAATTGGAAAGTTCTGTATCAAAATGCATGCCCCATGGTTATTGTTTGAGCTACATTCTCTACCACAGAAGCTCGACGATTAGATTGCCTCATTTAACCGCATGTTGACTTGAGACAATACAGACTGACAACTGCCCATTGGCTTCCACGCTCGAAAACACGAGATGAGACTACATACGGAGCTGGCTATCTTCATTTCGTTCTTTGAGTAGATCCGCTGACCTAGGGCGATGGTTTTTGATCGGTTCAAGCGAGGGCTGCATCTACATTTGATTATAGACGCAAGCAGACAACGACGACGTTCAGTAGAAGCAGCCAGACAGACATAACGGGCGCATTCGACATTCGTCTTCAGTTCTCCCCGGTTATACTTCAAACTGCAGAGGAACACAGGGTGAGTGTACTTAAGTCCATCCAGATTCTATTCGTTGATCACTGTTTAGAAGCACACTGCAAGTCTGTCCTTGTCTGTGGGATAATCCAGTGTGGACAATTGTTTTTTGACATGATCTATATTGATTTTCTCCTTGTTTGCGGATACATCAATAGACCTACGTGCATCCATAACCGGAAAGTAACGTTTCCGTAATCGATCTCATTGCGATCCAGTCAATAAATTTATCGTCCAAGAATTTGCTAATTGCTAATTATCGACGTCTGTTGCGCCGGCGTCTAATAAGTCTACGTAGGTCATTAGGGGAGACTCAGTCAGTAATCAGATCAATGATGATCTGAACCCAGATTTGAAATAAATCCTTTGCTGAGCAGAGAGATGACGATTGTATTAAACCACGACAATAATAATAATTAATTAATCACTTTTCAGTAACAAGTCTACTGAATAGCATGTGGTAAGCAACAAATTCATTTAGCGCTGCTGTATTTAAGCCTTGCGATTACAATTTTTGATGTAGGCTAGTAGTTGCGTCGCTACATGCAGACAAATATTTATTTGGGGATGTAAGCACGTCTCACAGCAAGAAGCAAGTTACAATAGCAAGGGTGACCAGAGAGTTTGAAAAAGTAGAAACATGATGTCCAATTCTGCATCATCTCGGCGAGAAAAACAAGAAGGCAAAGAACACCGGAAGTGGTTTAATGGTTTTGAGTTTATGGTAGAATTTGTACATATAATTTTTAATGTTATCGTAAATGTAAAAAAAATTGGCAGAAAATTCGTTTCAGTAGGCTTAGATGAAAAATTTCATTTATAACAATTAAATATGCAAATTGTTATTATTATTATTACTATTTTTATTATTATTTTATTATTATTATTATTATTATTAAATTTGGATTAAGTCTAGAGAGAAAGTAGCCTCTTTGAACAATGTTATACTCTTGGTCTCTTTAACCAGCGATACACATTCTTATCAGTCTACTAATAAAATAAACCCAGACCTATGTCCAGTGGAGGTCCGAGATCGATCGCTATCCTCAGTCGCACGCCTTACAAAGACGGCGCGAGCGCTAAATCGCTCGCCTAGCCGTCGTTAAATAGACTTCGACTTCAAGACGATCCTCCAACTATACTCTCATTTTATTTAAATAATGTACATTCATCAAATTCACTTACTTTTGGTGAATGCGTTCCGTAACCGATGGCCGCTGAAGGATCACTCCAATTTCGTTTATGCAACTGACCAGAATCAAATACTATGCTACCAATGCCTGTCATAATGACAGCCACTGACAGTGACAGTGATTGAAAGAGTGAAAATTTGTGAATGTGATTTGAGAACACTAGCGAGCTATGGCAATAGCTAATGTTAGAGGAACATTGTTTAATTAGTCGGTGTTGCTTGGCTCCATTAGTCTTTTCAATTTTATCTGATAACAAAATAATGAAATGGCTTGCGCTGTCGGTTTAGATTCTGCTTGGGAATACTGTTATTGTATACTCTGTAATTATAGTAAAGTAGCACGCTAAAACGTATTGCAATCGTGATGCCTGGTGGATAACAAAACTTAAATTAGACAGGCCTAATAGATTAGTAATAAAATGCAGCTAAACAAATGCGACACACAAAGTACGCTGTACACAAAAGCTCTCGGGGTCGATCGTGCATCGCTCGCCTGTTCGGTAAAGCGCGATCTATTTCCAGATCGCCTACTATTTTAAAATGGGAAGAGGCTCTGCATCCTGCGTGCCTCACTGCCTCAACCTACACTGAGTCTCAGTCGGAAGTGGGCCGTGCAAATCGTTTACAGTATGCTCTTAGTATACTCCTAAATATTGATAAAAAGATGCCATATACAATAAAGTCACTGATGAAACCGGGACGAGCGTATATGTATACTTCGAGTTCACGTATATTCCGATTAAAGGCGTACTCCGATTACATGTATACTCCGATCACATACATACTGTGATTACATGTGTACTCCGAATACATATATACTCCGATTGCATGTTTACTTCGATTACATGTAGACCCCGATTACATAATTGTATACTAAGATTAACGTGTACTCCGGATACATATAATACTCCGATTACATGTATACTCCTTTTTTATCTATACTCCTATTTCATGTATACACCGATTACATATATACTCCTATTTCATATTTACTCCGATTACATGTATACTCCGATCAAGGATTATTGGTCCTTGACTCCGATTCTAATCCTACGCAAAGTGCTCCCGATGTCGATTGTGGAAAAGCAATCAGAAGTTCATCGACAGCGTTATACTACTACAGCGCATCGGAGAAACACTGCTTCACTGTCTACAAAGTGTCTCAATATACACATTCGGTTGATGTGCTCTTTACAACTAAAGCATCATAATACAAAATAATTGTGAATAACTATATACAGAATACGACATAAGGACAGACATCGGAAGGACAGAATACGACATAAGGACAGACATCGGAAGGACAGAATGCGACATAAGGACAGACATCGAAAGGGCAGAATACGACATAAGGACAGACATCGGAAGGACAGAATACGACATAAGGACAGACATCGAAAGGGCAGAATACGACATAAGGACAGACATCGAAAGGGCAGAATACGACATAAGGACAGACATCGAAAGGGCAGAATACGACATAAGGACAGACATCGGAAGGACAGAATACGACATAAGGACAGACATCGGAAGGACAGAATGCGACATAAGGACAGACATCGAAAGGGCAGAATACGACATAAGGACAGACATCGGAAGGACAGAATACGACATAAGGACAGACATCGAAAGGGCAGAATACGACATAAGGACAGACATCGAAAGGGCAGAATACGACATAAGGACAGACATCGAAAGGGCAGAATACGACATAAGGACAGACATCGGAAGGACAGAATACGACATAAGGACAGACATCGGAAGGACAGAATACGACATAAGGACAGACATCGAAAGGGCAGAATACGACATAAGGACAGACATCGAAAGGGCAGAATACGACATAAGGACAGACATCGAAAGGGCAGAATACGACATAAGGACAGACATCGAAAGGGCAGAATACGACATAAGGACAGACATCGGAAGGACAGAATACGACATAAGGACAGACATCGAAAGGGCAGAATACGACATATGGACAGACATCGAAAGGGCAGAATACGACATAAGGACAGACATCGAAAGGGCAGAATACGACATAAGGACAGACATCGGAAGGACAGAATACGACATAAGGACAGACATCGAAAGGGCAGAATACGACTTAAGGACAGACATCGGAAGGACAGAATACGACATAAGGACAGACATCGAAAGGGCAGAATACGACATAAGGACAGACATCGGAAGGACAGAATACGACATAAGGACAGACATCGGAAGGACAGAATACGACATAAGGACAGACATCGGAAGGACAGAATACGACATAAGGACAGACATCGGAAGGACAGAATACGACATATGGACAGACATCGGAAGGACAGAATACGACATAAGGACAGACATCGGAAGGACAGAATACGACATATGGACAGACATCGGAAGGACAGAATACGACATAAGGACAGACATCGGAAGGACAGAATACGACATATGGACAGACATCGGAAGGACAGAATACGACATGAGGACAGACATCGGAAGGACAGAATACGACATAAGGACAGACATCGGAAGGACAGAATACGACATGAGGACAGACATCAGAAGGACAGAATACGACATATGGACAGACATCGGAAGGACAGAATACGACATAAGGACAGACATCGGAAGGACAGAATACGACATAAGGACAGACATCGGAAGGACAGAATACGACATGAGGACAGACATCGGAAGGACAGAATACGACATATGGACAGACATCGGAAGGACAGAATACGACATAAGGACAGACATCGGAAGGACAGAATACGACATAAGGACAGACATCGGAAGGACAGAATACGACATGAGGACAGACATCGGAAGGACAGAATACGACATAAGGACAGACATCGGAAGGACAGAATACGACATAAGGACAGACATCGGAAGGACAGAATACGGCATAAGGACAGCCATCGGATGGACAGAATACGACATAAGGACAGACATCGAAAGGGCAGAATACGACATATGGACAGACATCGGAAGGACAGAATACGACATAAGGACAGACATCGGAAGGACAGAATACGACATATGGACAGACATCGGAAGGACAGAATACGACATAAGGACAGACATCGGAAGGACAGAATACGACATATGGACAGACATCGGAAGGACAGAATACGACATGAGGACAGACATCGGAAGGACAGAATACGACATAAGGACAGACATCGGAAGGACAGAATACGACATGAGGACAGACATCGGAAGGACAGAATACGACATATGGACAGACATCGGAAGGACAGAATACGACATAAGGACAGACATCGGAAGGACAGAATACGACATAAGGACAGACATCGGAAGGACAGAATACGACATGAGGACAGACATCGGAAGGACAGAATACGACATATGGACAGACATCGGAAGGACAGAATACGACATAAGGACAGACATCGGAAGGACAGAATACGACATAAGGACAGACATCGGAAGGACAGAATACGACATGAGGACAGACATCGGAAGGACAGAATACGACATAAGGACAGACATCGGAAGGACAGAATACGACATAAGGACAGACATCGGAAGGACAGAATACGACATATGGACAGACATCGGAAGGACAGAATACGACATAAGGACAGACATCGGAAGGACAGAATACGACATAAGGACAGACATCGGAAGGACAGAATGCGATATAAGGACAGACATCGGAAGGACAGAATACGACATATGGACAGACATCGGAAGGACAGAATACGATATAAGGACAGACATCGGAAGGACAGAATACGACATAAGGACAGACATCGGAAGGACAGAATACGACATAAGGACAGACATCGGAAGGACAGAATACGGCATAAGGACAGCCATCGGATGGACAGAATACGACATAAGGACAGACATCGAAAGGGCAGAATACGACATATGGACAGACATCGGAAGGACAGAATACGACATAAGGACAGACATCGGAAGGACAGAATACGACATATGGACAGACATCGGAAGGACAGAATACGACATAAGGACAGACATCGGAAGGACAGAATACGACATATGGACAGACATCGGAAGGACAGAATACGACATAAGGACAGACATCGGAAGGACAGAATACGACATGAGGACAGACATCGGAAGGACAGAATACGACATATGGACAGACATCGGAAGGACAGAATACGACATAAGGACAGACATCGGAAGGACAGAATACGACATAAGGACAGACATCGGAAGGACAGAATACGACATGAGGACAGACATCGGAAGGACAGAATACGACATATGGACAGACATCGGAAGGACAGAATACGACATAAGGACAGACATCGGAAGGACAGAATACGACATAAGGATAGACATCGGAAGGACAGAATACGACATGAGGACAGACATCGGAAGGACAGAATACGACATAAGGACAGACATCGGAAGGACAGAATACGACATAAGGACAGACATCGGAAGGACAGAATACGACATAAGGACAGACATCGGAAGGACAGAATACGACATAAGGACAGACATCGGAAGGACAGAATACGACATAAGGACAGACATCGGAAGGACAGAATACGACATAAGGACAGACATCGGAAGGACAGAATACGACATGAGGACAGACATCGGAAGGACAGAATACGACATATGGACAGACATCGGAAGGACAGAATACGACATAAGGACAGACATCGGAAGGACAGAATACGACATAAGGACAGACATCGGAAGGACAGAATACGACATGAGGACAGACATCGGAAGGACAGAATACGACATAAGGACAGACATCGGAAGGACAGAATACGACATAAGGACAGACATCGGAAGGACAGAATACGACATAAGGACAGACATCGGAAGGACAGAATACGACATAAGGACAGACATCGGAAGGACAGAATACGACATAAGGACAGACATCGGAAGGACAGAATGCGATATAAGGACAGACATCGGAAGGACAGAATACGACATAAGGACAGACATCGGAAGGACAGAATGCGATATAAGGACAGACATCGGAAGGACAGAATACGACATAAGGACAGACATCGGAAGGACAGAATACGACATAAGGACAGACATCGGAAGGACAGAATACGGCATAAGGACAGCCATCGGATGGACAGAATACGACATAAGGACAGACATCGAAAGGGCAGAATACGACATATGGACAGACATCGGAAGGACAGAATACGACATAAGGACAGACATCGGAAGGACAGAATACGACATATGGACAGACATCGGAAGGACAGAATACGACATAAGGACAGACATCGGAAGGACAGAATACGACATATGGACAGACATCGGAAGGACAGAATACGACATGAGGACAGACATCGGAAGGACAGAATACGACATAAGGACAGACATCGGAAGGACAGAATACGACATGAGGACAGACATCGGAAGGACAGAATACGACATATGGACAGACATCGGAAGGACAGAATACGACATAAGGACAGACATCGGAAGGACAGAATACGACATAAGGACAGACATCGGAAGGACAGAATACGACATGAGGACAGACATCGGAAGGACAGAATACGACATATGGACAGACATCGGAAGGACAGAATACGACATAAGGACAGACATCGGAAGGACAGAATACGACATAAGGACAGACATCGGAAGGACAGAATACGACATGAGGACAGACATCGGAAGGACAGAATACGACATAAGGACAGACATCGGAAGGACAGAATACGACATAAGGACAGACATCGGAAGGACAGAATACGACATAAGGACAGACATCGGAAGGACAGAATACGACATAAGGACAGACATCGGAAGGACAGAATACGACATAAGGACAGACATCGGAAGGACAGAATACGACATAAGGACAGACATCGGAAGGACAGAATACGACATAAGGACAGACATCGGAAGGACAGAATACGACATAAGGACAGACATCGGAAGGACAGAATACGACATAAGGACAGACATCGGAAGGACAGAATACGGCATAAGGACAGCCATCGGATGGACAGAATACGACATAAGGACAGACATCGAAAGGGCAGAATACGACATAAGGACAGACATCGGAAGGACAGAATACGACATAAGGACAGACATCGGAAGGACAGAATACGACATAAGGACAGACATCGGAAGGACAGAATACGACATAGGAACAGACATCGCAAGGACAGAACAGGTTTATAAGGACAGACATCGGAAGGACTGAATACGACATAGGGACAGACGTCAAAAGGGCATTTCGAATGGAAATGGCCTCTGAATGGAATATCGTCTGTCGATGAACTTCTGATTGCTTTTCCACCGTTGCTAAAACATCTGCGTTCACGCTACCTCAGATAATATTCCATCTGTCTATTTTTCCCTAGGGAATAATTACTAGTTTACAAGTGCTTTCTTATAGTTGCATTTTTGTACGTTTGTACTCCGTTCATTTGTCCGTCTTTTCAGACTATCGAGTTCTTCTTTGCATCGCCAACCGTACGTCTGTCCATCTGTCTATATGCCATTCAATTCACTTGCCTTCGGGCCTTCGTCTTTTCCCGTCTGGTCATTCAAACCACGTATGCTCTGCTCCTACCCGGCCTACATCCTGGCATTCTGGCCCTTAGTTTTTCTCCATTAATTCTTTTGTGCACTAGCTGAGAAACTCGGCGTTGCACGAGTTGAGGCAGGTTTTTGGGCCATGTTTTTGGGCCATGTATGTAAATAAATAGTGTTTATATACATTTATAGACACTCATGTGTACACAGAACATACCCACCAACGATGGCAAACCACTGTATACGGGCTACCTGTATGATATCTCCCAAACCGTCCATTCATTCATTACGGTGTAAAAGAAGAACAGATGTGGCAGACAGATATTATGTGCACATGTGCGGCAGATGTTTCGTCGACACGCTCCTGGCGACTGAGAAGGAAACTTTCTTGAGGGTCCTGAGACAGGTTTCGAATCAATACCTCTAAAACTGTGCAAATGCATAGCCGGACAGACAGAGGCACAGAATCTTGACTTTATCTCTAGAGATAAGCTTGGTAAGAAATAATTGTACAAACTATTATTCTTCAATAACGTTCGTTCTAATTGTCTCTGTTCTCACTCTTTCATGCTATGTTTATTCCAATTCTATCTGTTTCTATTCATCTTCCTCATATAATTTTCCATTTTAATTCCCTCTGTCTTACTCTTCTTCTTCACATTATGTCCATTAATAATTCTTGCTGTTCATACACTCATCTTGCTCACATAATGTCCTTCCTAATTCTCTCTGCGCTTACTCTTCTCTCTCTCAAATAACGGACATTCTAATTCTATCTGTTCTTAATCTTCTCCCTCATAATAATACCCATTCTAACTATTTCTGCTTTTACTACTTTCCCTCATATGTTGTTCATTCTAATTCTCACTGTTTTTACTCTTCTTCCTCATAATCAGAGTTGTATGGTCTCGAGACAGTTTTTAGTGTCTCGGTCTCGGAAGCCTGCTGTCTCTGTCTCGGTCTGGAGGTAGTGTCTCGAATTTTATAAACTGTCTTGAAGTGAAAGTCTTGTTCTGTCTCGAACAAGCGGCCTTAATAACTTTCGCGTTAACTGTCTAAAAATGTTGCGCTAGAAACTGAAGCCGGAATTTACGAGAAACGGTAATTCTGGTTAACGCGCGAGTCACTGAAATCAATTCAATTGTCTTAAAGTGGAAAAATGTCTGACAGAGAACCTGAAATTGTGAAGTTTGCGTTTACTCAATTTGAAGTTTGACCTATTTACAAACAATAGCTATTGGCTATTAGTTTGTTATTGATCTAAAACCACCATAACCGAAACGATCGGAACAACTTCGAGTTTCTCAGGGTGAGTAAGAATATGCGCAAATTTATAATTTCGTTTGGTATTTGGTATCAAATTTGCTTGTTTAAAATCGTCTAGAAGATTCCAGACGTGCTTTCTTTATAGGCTACTATTAAGAAGATAGGCCGAAGAAGAAATATCGAAAAGATAAAACTCTGCAATATAAGAACTGTTCTTGGGAATTGATACAATATACATTATAATTAAGTTTCAAATTAAAATTACAAATGAACCTTATTCCCAAAAACTGATGCAATTAGTATTTTACAGCTTTTTACATAGGATTACTTGTCTTTTACTGTCTCGAACTGTCTTGAACCTAGTGTCTCGGTCTCGGTACCTCACTGTCTCGGTCTCGGTACCTCACTGTCTCGGTCTCGTCTTGGTCTTGAAGGTTAAGGTCTTGAATACAGCACTGCTCATAATGTACATTCTAATTCTCTCTGTTTTTACTCTTCTTCCTCATAATGTACATTCTAATTCTCTCTGTTTCTACTCTTCTTCCTCATAATGTACATTCTAATTCTCTCTGTTTCTACTCTTCTTCCTCATAATGTACATTCTAATTCTCTCTGTTTCTACTCCTCTTCTTCCTAATTATCTCTGTTTCTACTCTTCTTCCTCATAATGTACATTCTAATTCTCTCTGTTTCTACTCCTCTTCTTCCTAATTATCTCTGTTTCTACTCTTCTTCCTCATAATGTACCTTCTAATTCTCTCTGTTTCTACTCTTCTTCCTCATAATGTACATTCTAATTCTCTCTGTTTCTACTCTTCTTCCTCATAATGTACATTCTAATTCTCTCTGTTTCTACTCCTCTTCTTCCTAATTATCTCTGTTTCTACTCTTCTTCCTCATAATGTACATTCTAATTCTCTCTGTTTCTACTCTTCTTCCTCATAATGTACATTCTAATTCTCTCTGCTTTTACTCTTCTGCTTCATAATTCTCTCTGTTCTAGCTCCTCTCCGTCATATGATATCTTTTCTAATTCTCTCTACTCTTGTTTTATTCGATCATAACATGGCGAGCATTATAATTCTTTCTGCTCTTTCTCTTCTCCCTAGTGTCACATCTGCCATTCGCCTCTGTTTATGATTATACCGTATGACTTCTTTTCTATCTTCTTCCATCGTTGCCTCCACACTGCCTACTTCTGTGCATATGTCTATACCTGTACTGTCTGCTTGGCTATGTGCCATGTCTCGCTACCTTCGTCTCTCCGTAGATCTGCCTCGATCTTTCTCTGACCATGTTCACACATCCACGAACTTCATGTCTCGTAGTCTGCCATGTGTATTTCTTCATGAAGCAAAATGCTGTCGGCTTCTGGGAATCATCACAATCGACCGATCGACGCCGACCATTCTTCTCCCGTCTATCATGATATGACGCAGAGAAACTCTCTGGGTTGTCGAAACAAACGATGTTGTATGAGATAACATCTGCTCTACATGTTATATTTTGCGTCGGACGGATTTGCTCATTTGCTCATTTGCTCCAAAACAGCTTCGGTTCTGCCTTCCGTTGGTCGCACCTGCGTTTTGCGCCAATAAGCCGTCGTCTGTTTTATGAATCAACAGCCCCTTACCGGCAACTACGAAAAGCTCTATTGATCTTATAACAAGATGTATCTGAAAAAATTTCGTTCAATCTAAAGCCGTGTATTTTTTTGAGCTAATTATCCGCTCGTTGAAGCAAGACAGTGAACGCCTTCTTGAAATAATAGATCTCACCAAATACGGATTTATTAGAGCGGGAATAATCTGTTCAGGACCAGAGCAGAGCGATTGAAGAATTAATTACCTGTGTCCATACATGTATATTACTTTTCCAAAGAGTAACGGTTTTTGAATCAGAATATTGACGTAGCAGGAGGTTGCCAAAGTCACTTCATCCGAAAATCTGATTTAAGAGTTACTAACTGACTTATAGTTACTATCTGACTTAAAGATACTAACTGACTTAGAGTTACTAACTGCGTGAGAGAGTCAGAAATAAAATTTTTACGAAATAGACGCCTGAGACGCTTGATTTTTTTCATATTTTGTAATACGATTAAACGAATGAATGAACGAACGGAAGAAAACAGAGAAAACAATGAATGAAATCACAAAGGAAGGACATATTTTTATATAAGCATTAAAGAGTTAGTGTGAACCCTGGGAACAAAGCTCAGCGCCAACGGGAACTCTTTCCAGAGCGATGGGCCAACCACTGAGAAGGTGCATTTCTTGCCCAAACGACAACGAGGACGTTAGAAACAAGGCTGAACGTAAGCGTCTATGTGACCCAGTGCAGGGGTGGCAGTAGCGGTGAGGTAACCGAACTCAGAGGTTTAAATGATGATCAAAAAGGGACTTAGAAGCAAGGCCGTACCGAGTTATAATTGCGCCCTGTGCCAGTGTGCCTAGGTAATTGCGCCCTGTGCGTAGCATCAACTTGGCGTACCCACATTTTTAAAATAGTGCGTTTTTTTAATAATAAGTTATTCCATCCAGAATTTTGCGCCCTTTCCACATTTGCGCCCTGGGCCTAGACCTAGACGCTGGTCCCTCCCTCACTAAGGCCCTGCTTAGCAGCGAGCCCCGAGAAGGGCTTTAAGGGGCAGCGACCCATGACCCATGAAACTTGGCAGACCCATGGACCACACAGAAGGAACGGTCCCTATGAGAAGAACCAGTCAACTAAGATAGTTTCCATAGCATCGGAAAGCGGCACTGACGTCAACCACGGCCTGTAGAGCAAATCGCGAATTACTTACAATCCCTTAAAATGTCGGAAAGGAGGCGGAGTAATTACGTCTCAGTGGATCGAGTGGTCTTTTCAAAAGCCAGATTGGCATTCCCGAGGCAACCTATTAGCCTCTAAATAAACAGCGAGCTCGTAGGCAGTCACCTTTTCAACGATTTTCGACAGAAATGAAACATTGGCAATCGATCTAAAATTGACGCCCCTTGAGGACAGGAACCAGGATTGAGCGTTTCTACGACGGCGGTAGAACTCCATCCCGGATAGACTGGCTGCAGGGAACTGTGAGAATAGGAAGTAGCACGTCGACAACTTCCTGCCGAAAATGTGTGAAGAATATTTGTCAGTTGGAGTGGAATAAAATGTGCGAGTAGTTGTGTGTTAATTTATGTGTGAAGAGATATATATCTGTCAAATTTTGTGTTTATTGAAGCATTAATAGATGCGTGTTGGTAAACGAAAATGATGAAAGTAAGAAAGTCTTTTCAGGACACTCTGACGAAGTACTTTTTTATGTCCCCCCAAATCTCAGTCAGATGAAATCTAACTATAATTTTAAATTAAACCTACGGATGAATGACGTCATTTCTCCGGATTTGAAGACTTACTTTGGAGCCATAATTAGGTCCAGTGGGTAATGAAACAGTTAGGCCCTATACATGTAGTAACTGCTCTAACAGATTCGCGGGTTGCGATATTGATGAAGTGTCTTTAATATCGTAATAAAAAGTCGACATCCCAAGCGACGGGCAACATGGCAGCGGAGTATCAATTCCGCGGAAGAATAGATTTGCGTTTTATCCCGAAGATAAATGGTATTTACAGAGGCGTTGACAGCGCCATCTATTATAAGACGACGTCGGGGGTAAATTAAAGTCGAGGTGCATATTTGTAACCGAGAGTCGAGCTGACACCTGTGATACAGAAGGATTCGGAAAATCTGATTTTAATAACGACCAATCTGTCTCAGCTAAATCCGCTCGATGGCGTCGATTTAGAAAGGGAGCCGCATTAGATTTGGTGATGGGATATCTGCCACTATGGACAGGTGATTGTGAAGATAATCGTCAGAGAGAATTCATTGAATAGAAGCCTCGGGTTCTGTCTTCTGAGTAGTAGAATATAATCTGCATAGCAGTTGGTGTCTAATATATTGCAGGTATACATGTAACACTGAACAACAGAATGTTCAGCTACTATAAATTTATGTTCTCTTGAATAATTTGATCTTATTGATTTCATCTTTTAACTCTGAATTGATCCTACAGTCTAAGGAACTTTGTTATTGTACTATTATAAATTATTAAATTACAAATTTAATAATTTCACTTGCACGTGCAAGTGTATAATTTAGGCAATGCATTAAAAATCAATCCATATGGCGTCAATCAGTGTATAAATTTAAATTCCATATAATTCAAGATATTGGAAGAGAGAAAATGTACATCGAAATGCTTTTTGAATTTGCTCTTTGTACTCATGACTGGCTAACAGTTGTTTCAGAATATTGTACTATATTCTAACAATTTTCAACAATCATTTTGAAGTCGATCGTTCCTGACAGTGATTCTGCATTGTAATACCGCGATGGAATCTCTAACCATGCTCATTGCTAACAATGCCGAAGGTTGTCGGGATGATACAAATGCGTGAGGGAAGAATTGCGTTTTCATATATATATACGTCAACAAATATTGATTAAGACCTCCAGCATATTTTATGACAACTCGATGTAGCTGCATAAAGCGTTACGAATGCCTAGAAAATACCTTATTACTTAAATTAATATTGGGATAGTATTAAGCCATATCATTAATTGAGTCGTTTAGTCAGAAAGGATCGGCGCAATAAGATAATTATATTGAGTGTTAAATTAGGACGTTAAAGATCAATCCATATAATACGTTATCATTTCTATCAGTTTGGTATTACAGTGCAGAACCATAGTTTGGGAGGGTATGCGTGCTGTCTATGGTGATTGAGGATATCAACGATTCAGAGCGCAACGATTCAGACCGCCCCGTTTCTTCGAAAAATGGTAGGATGATCTTTAATATTATTGATGTTTTGAAATAGGACTTTACATATGATATGACGTGATTATTCGCATCAGCCATGGATGTGCAGCGAGACAATAAAGCCATCTTAGATGAGTCTATTTGTGTTCTCCGAAGAATTTGTAAACGATATAAAATTTATCTTGTTGAAAAATTCTCAAGCAGCCAGATTCAGCTGGCTGAGTGTTGAAGTGAAGATTATATCAGATTATAATATACAGGATAGTGTGAGTTTCCTACCCCCAATAAAACAATTATAAGACCTGTGTGTGTCACTTCAATGGTCTTAATCCTTTAAAATGCTTCCACATGACTTAGTTTTAGATGAAATGTCGACGTCATAATTACATGTAGGCCTATGCCGCTGGTTCAGATGGCTTTTCCTTATCGTTGTCTAGGAGCATTGCCAAATTGGTTTCACTTGAATAACTAAATAACTTCAGTCACTAGTATTTTTCTTGAGTGTAGCCTAAAATTGTCTTTCGTTATAACACTTCAGCACAGAAACACACAGCCTTCATCTGCTAGAATGATGCCAATCGCCCTACACGAAAATAGGAAATAGCCTATAGAGGGTCTATGTGCCCCGTTGTGAACTTAGCTACACACTTGCAACCATGATCCCAGCAAAAATGCCATATTCATGGACATATTCATGAGGCCATTTTGCTCAAGCAGCCTAAGTTGTTGAAATGAGACTGTTTCGAGGCATCAAATTCTGGCGGAGCACAATAGTATCAGGCGTCATTTGTACTTTCAAATTATCAGCGAAGATTCAAGCGTAATTGCCATGCGGGCTGTGAACCTGTGCTCAATCTAATCTTAGAAAGTTCCGTGTCTCAGCCAAATCGATTCCTGGCTGTGGATTTATTTGTTCTGCCGCTGCGTATGATTTGATTGTTTTCCACAACCGGAACATCTACTGTACATCATAGAAACTTCGCCGTGGTCGGTCCAACTTTCTGGAATTGCTTAGCAGCGGTCTTACGGCACCATGCAGTTCCCAGGACTTTCATTAATTCTAACCCAAAAGCGCTTTAAACTGCCGTCGAACTCTGTCTTGGTTTCGCTTCTTCCTCTTTCATCGTCATCGTCTCTTTCGAAACTTCTGCGCCTGTGATACACTTAATTATGATCAGTTTCAACTTTCAAGCTGGCTTCCTGTCTAAATTCTCCTCAACCTTGAGTCTTATATACTTTAATTACTTAGTATGTTCTTTTCCACTAATCACTCTCTACCCTTTTGACGCTCTCCCCATGTCCCTACCATATGCATCACACCCTCTCTCTATAATATATTTTCAATAAATTTATATAGATATATACACGTGTGTCTTTTCCTCCTCTATGTATCTGACTATAATATTATGTCTTGTATTGCCTTTCTCATCCATCTTCTTTGTAAGTCATTTCCTACTTGACTTAATACACAATGAAATCTTGTTTCCTCCCTGGCTGACAATGTGTCTCATTATCGCCCCTTCCTTTCTCCCCACCGTCCCTGCCCGTCGCTTCGTCCTACTCTCTTCCCGATTATTTTGTCCTCTTTACTATCCCGTTCTTCATCCTCTCTCACTCCTCCGTCTCTTTCTCGAATATATTTTTGTTTCTTTCTACTTACTATATTTTCCAGTGCATCATATCTGTATCATCCACTCACACAATTCCTACCGTGTGTTTAATAAATTCCGCAACTTTACTCGAACCCTTCTGCTCCTTTCCCTGCCCGCTCTCATTTCCCAGAACCACCTCTGCATTGCCGAGAAGTTCCGAAAACAATCGTTCTTATACAGCACCCGTTTTTGACAATTGAATTACTAGCAACAAACCGCGGTGTTATATATGGCGTCTGAAACATTTGGCGGACATAACTCCAAAGAAGCACGGCTCTAAATCTGTCATCCGAACTGTCGGCTTTCGATCAGCGCCAGAGGAATCACTGCGATGCCAGCGGGTGAGCAGAGAGCAACCTCAGCGGGTGAGCAGAAAGCAACCTCAGCGGGTGAGCAGAGAGCAACCTCAGCGGGTGAGCAGAGAGCAACGTGCCAGGCAAAATGAAGGTGTTGCTAATTACGACCTATGCGAGCGATAATAAAAGATCTCAAAATAATATTTCGAGCGGTCTCTTATTTATGGCTCCCAAGACGCCGTTTCACTATGGACGGCATCAGGAACGGCAGTTGCCAGTTGCCAGTCACTAGGACTATTTCGGTACGACGTGCCATCTTTCATTTCCATCTCTTTTTCTTCCACCATTCTGTGACTTCTCTTTTTCCTCGACCTCTCCTCTCCTATTCCGCTCCTTTTTCTTCATCACTCCGCTTTCCTGTTCATTCATTCCTTCTCTTTACTTTCCCACATCCTGTCTCTTTGGCATTTTTCAGTCGCTACATGCATACGATAGAACTGACATTCTCACTTAATTACGAGCTGTTGGTCACTGAGACAATACCTTATCCTACAAGCAGTGGACATTCGAATTTCTAAAGTTTTTTAGTTGTTATGTGTTATCTATTCTTCATTTTCTGTCTAGTTTTAGGTCTTTACGATAACAGAACTTAATGATGTATACGCTTGACCAACTTCAAAGCTGATCTAATTTAGGAAAACTTTTTTTAAAATAACAATAAAAAACCAATTCGCACATCTTCTGTTTTTCGTTTACTAATTGCTCGTTCACTTAATATTTTTGCATCATGTTTGGTAATCGTAAAACAAATGAATGTCCAGTGTTGTGACCAGCCGGTTTACGAAATAGATGTGAGCGATAGTCCCTGTGAGCAATCGTCCATATGAGCAATCGTCCTATGAGCGAGCGATCGTCCTCCTGTGAGTGAAAGTCCTACGACCATGCATATAGGGCCTACATATAAGGAATAAACTGGTAAGGCTAGGTGTGCATATGTAAGAATAGGTATACGGTAAGGATAGCTCAGGTCTGGTTAGGCAAGGAAAAAACAGATTCATTAAACGGTCTTTGAACCACGGTTCTCTGTGAAATGACCTCTCTCGCTCTCGCTCTCTCTGTCTCTATCTGTCTCTGTCTCAGTCTCTGTCTCAGTCTCTGTCTCAGTCTCTGTCTCAGTCTCTGTCTCTGTATCTCTTTGTCTTATTCTTTGTCTCTGTCTATCTGTCTGTTTGTCTGTCTGTCTCTGTGTCTTTCTCACTCTATCTGTTATAGGTCAAACACAACAAATCAATAGATCTAGCTATGTGGCCTGATTTATGAGAGGTCATGCTTCGTCACTCTTTGCTTCCTGGATGCGGTGCACGCGGTGACCTGTTGAGGAGACAGAGAGAGAAGATGCTTCGTCGGTTGCTGCAGCTGTTCGCAGGTGCAGGAAACGGTTGACTGTGATGCTGTGCAACAGCCTTTCACGTCCGAATAGCAGGTTTTGCAAGTATCACAGCCAGTCGACTGCATGACACGCAGCCACGCTTCAATGACCATCACTCAGGAACCATCGCCGCCGCCTCAACAACACCATCGACCTTCACTGCCAAAACGAATTGACCTTTGACACACACACCCACACACCCACACATGTACACCAGGAAAAGATCTTAGCGAGACGATGTGCGGTGGATGCTGTGTCGTGCGGTATAATTGGACATGCATCTTATATTAACGGACAGCAGCGCTAAGGGGTGAAGGAGGAACAAACGCGTCTACCTTTGACCTCTGCGATCAACGTCTTGAATCGGGCATTTGACGCACATACGCAAAGTGAAACACCTGTTGAACCTGGTGGTTAAAAACCCATTAGTTTAACATATAGGTAGGGTTTTAGTGGTTCAGTTGACGTGTGTTCTGTTTTAGAACCACTGCAAATTCAGCATGTAAAGCTCAATAGCGAAATCTCTCCTGCAGAATTCCTCTTAAAGGTTGCGCTGGTGTCCACTGAGACTAACATTCCACTAAGTCTACAAATCTTTAACTGAAAAATGTCTGCCCTACACATGTATGTTCCTCGGCCCGCTAAATAATTAATATCAGTGTCCTGGACTTGCCTTGATTGGTGCCTGTACTGTCAATACACCTCTCACACTGTTGGCCTACTCTGTAGGCCTACTCTCTCCTTTTTGGAATGAATCTCATTTAGGCCTCAGTTAGGTTTCTGCTGCTGTTTCCTTCCAATGTTGTGTATCTACAACTTTTCAGCGTTTCGTAGCGTCTCAAATCATTTCAGAAGCTTTTCTTTGCACTTTCTCCAGTTGCTGAGTGCGATGTTTCAAGTAAAGATTCACGCACTTGGAAGCTTTATTCCAACCGCAGCATTACCAGCGATTTGCACGGTATCGCGTCAATTGATCCACCGTCAGTTGATCCACCGTCAGTTGATCCCCCGTCAGTTGATCCCCCGTCAGTTGATCCCCCGTCAGTTGATCCCCCGTCAGTTGATCCCCCGTCAGTTGATCCCCCGTCAGTTGATCCCCCGTCAGTTGATCCCCCGTCAGTTGATCCCCGTCAGTTGATCCCCCGTCAGTTGATCCCCCGTCAGTTGATCCCCCGTCAGTTGATCCCCCGTCAGTTGATCCCCGTCAGTTGATCCCCGTCAATTGATACCCTGGTCAATTGATCCCCTGGTCAATTAATCCTCTGCCTATTCGTCCTAAATGAATGTTTAGGCTGCGCGTCACTGACTTGTAGCTGAGACCGTTAGTAAACAAAAGATTGCTTTTGGAGATTTGGAAAATAACAAAGTGATGCCAAGTGTTCATATCGCTCGTCCAGGTTTCGTGTCACTTGTCCAGGACGAACAACAGGACATGTTTTGCTGGTTTAATTAATTTCAAATAAACACACGACTTGATTAACTTTAGCTGAGATAATATGAAAACAAATAGTAAATAAGAGAAACGCATACAAGCCTTTGAGAACAAGTGCATGAGGAAACTGCTCAGAATTCCATGGACAGCAATGGTGACCACCGAACAAATGTATCAAATGGCGAAAGTTGACTGTAAACTGTTGGGTCACATCAAATCCAGAAAACTGCGGTACTTCGGGCACATCGTGAGACAGTCTAGAAACAGTATTGAGAACAGTGTAATGTTGGGTATAGTGGAAGGAAACAGAAGTCGTGGAAGACCCAGAATCTACTGGTTTGACAATGTCATGGCGTGGACTGGTTTAAGAGGCACAAGCTTAATGAACATCGTACGAGACAGAAAGCATTGGACATCACTTTCCCATTCATGTAGTCAACCGTTGCGTAGCGACGATGACGATGTGACATGACATGACATAGTAAATATTCGTAGATTTAAAAAATTTTAAAATCGTTTTAATCCTGACATATTTATTCACAAATTTGCAATTTATAAACTTCCTGGATAAAAAAGTACGTCACAGTGGCGTCTTTTAATTAAAAGGTCAATGATGAAGAACATGATCAGCTGCATGCATGGTCATTGACGCTGCCATGTTCCGTCACAGACTTGTGTCAACCGCGCTCTAAACGCTTATACCCGGTCAGAGATTCTTTTATATCTCTGAGCAATGACTCATTTATCTCGTGCATGTACACTTATGCTTAGGACTTTATGCTCATAATTTAATCATATTATAACTTTCAATTACGCTTTTGTAATTTCTTATCCTTTTAAGATTTCGTGCTCTGTTACATCGTTCTTTTAATAAATGGAAAAGGTTGCAAGTGAAACATGAATGTTGTATCCATTGGGCTGGATTCAATAGGCAGATGATCAATTGACGAGGGATCAATTGACCAGAGGATCAACTGACGGGGATCAAAAGACGTAGAACCGATTTGCACAATCTCGGTAGTGTGTGACTATTGCCCTATACCTATCACAGCGAAGGTTGAGTTAGCCTTTTTAAGCTTCAGTACATTGCCATGAAGGTTTTTGACTCTAATATTATGCTCTTATAATAGAATCATATGCATAATCACTTACAAAATTTTTTCTCATCGCTCAATTTCAATGTCGTACTCTTATTTCTCACGAAATCGCTTTGTTTGTCTTCCATATATGCATATATAATCCCCAGGGATCAAGTTTCGGACCACTCCCTTTTTTATTATTCATTAACGACCTGCCAAATAATTCATCCATCCTTCAATTTCTCTTATTTGCTGATGACACTAACATTTTTGCATCTCACAAATCTTATGATAAATTATTTTTCTAATTGTCGACCAGGAACTTGAGCATGTCAACGATTGGTTCAGAGCTAACAAATTGTCCTTAAATGTGACTAGAACTAACTATATATTATTCAGCTCGCATCGAAAACAATTGCCTCAGCTCCATGAAGTTCTTACTATTAATAATGTTCCTATGCCAAGAGTATTATCAGCCAAATTCCTGGGTGTATATATAGATCAACACCTTACATGGAAAGAACATATACAGCATATCTAGTCAAAATTGCAAAAAATATAGGAATTTTGTCATGAATTTCGTACTTATTTCCAATTAATATACGTCTAACTTTATATTACCCTATGATTAACCCGTATTTAACTTACTGCAACCTCATCTGGGCTTCAAACTATCCAACAAGAATGAAGAAATTAAATGTCCTCCAAAAAAGAGCCCTCCGTATGATCAATGGCTCCCATTACCTTATTCCGACTGACCACATCTACAAACAAACACGTATTCTAAAAGTTGAGCAGCTATTGATCTTTCAAACCAATGAATTCATGAATTACCTTCAGTATTCGACAATTACTTCTCACCTCTCTCTGAGGTCAATCCCTATAAGTTACGATCCTCCTCAAACAGTAGGCCTAATTTTTCGAGAACAAACACTAGAATGCTCTCGATTAAATATACTGCCCCTAAAGCATGGAACGTCATTCCGGATGAATTGCGCTCTCTAAATAATCTTAATTTATTTAAAATAAAATTGTGAAAGTATTTGATGGATCAATAATTGTCTCATTGTGCGTGTTTATTGTCTTCATCATGATTGTATATAATAGCTAACTAGATAAGTGTCGTACTAAATGCTAATGTATTTTATACATAACCGACTGCAACTATCAATCTATTGCAAGGGTGACCCTGATTACAGGATTTTTTGTCTTTTATGGGTTTCTGTTAGTCCCTATTGGCTCCCAGCTAATTGTCAACATTTTGTAATTTTGTTTGTTATTTGGAGACAATAAAAACACTTGGTTATGGTTATGGTTATATATAATTATACACTGTGTCCGGAAATAAAGGGACCTCCTAATGATAATATGAAAATGAATAGTAAATATTCCTCGATTAAAAAAAATCAAAAGCCGTTTTAATCCTGACAAAATTCTCAAGTAGTGCATGAAATATGGCAACACCTGTCATCCACTAATGACGTCATAATGACGTCGTTTTCTTCTAAATTCAAGTTTGAAGGACTGCCTAAAATATATCTGCAGAATTCTCAAGCTTTGTGCCATTGGTCAATAGCAGCGTCAACGACCATGCATGCAGCTGATCGTATTCTTCACATGCATTGACTTTTTAATTTAAAGACGTCACTGTGACGTACTTTTTTATCCAGGAAGTTTATAAATTGCAAATTTGTGAATAAATAGGTCAGGATTAAAACGGTTTTTAAATTTTGAATCTACACGAGTATTTACTATTTGTTATCATATTATCATTAGGGGTGCCTTTATTCCCGGACACAGTGTATATGGAAGAAAAACAAAGCGATTGTTATGTATATATATATATATGCATATAAGAGAAACAAAGCGATTTCGTGAAAATTGAGAGTACGACATTGAAATTGAGCGATGAGAAATATATACATAGATAAACTAGGAAACTATATATATATAATATATATGTAATATATATTATTTTATATATATACATATATATATATATGTATCCCTAATCACTTTTCAAAAATTAAATGGCACTTGCCAGTTCTTTGACACTCTGAGCATTCTCCTAAGAGGGTCTCTCGTATTAGGCCTATCTGGACTTCTTTATTATCCGCTGTGTCTACATGTAAACACCAATGACGTCAAAATATCGCGTCTATTATTATGTTCATAAAAAATTATATGCAATATCTTTCCATTTAATAATCTCAGTTAGAGTTAATCAAGTCGTGTGTTTATTTGAAACATGTGTGGGCTTAGCAGATGGCAATTTTGAAATTAATTAAACTCAGCAAAACATGTCCTGCTGTTAGGGTCACTTGTACAAAATTTAATTTAAAAGGGAATTGCTGCCTAATAATAAATGAACTCTTGTTGTGTAACGCCTTGGAAAGTTGCGCAAAATTATTATTGATGCAGTTTTGTGTATTCTTGTCGATAACAACGACTACGATGAAGTAAAAGTAACAAATGACGACATCCTGTTATTTATCGTAATCGCATAGTGATTACAAATGCCGTTAAACTATGACGGCGGCCATAGTAAATATTAAAATGCTAATATGCTGTCAAACTTTACGTGCTATTATGACGTTCAAACAGGTGCTATATAAATGTTTCGGTGATATGAATAGAAACCAGCGAGCTCTGACGATTTTCGTTTTAGACTCGTAGGCTGGATGCAATGTGCGCTTATATCGGAGATTCGCCTGCTCTGAGTATTTTCCATCAGTGACATCATTTTCTAGACCCGCAATCAGGTCAATAACAAAATGGAGGTCGATCTGGAAGGCAACGTCTCAGTCATAAGCGGCAAAAATGAGACAGACTTTGAGATATCCTCCTCCTCCTCCGACCAACTGACTGGATCGGACAACATCAACGAGTCCCAGCTGGAAAACGTGACCTTGTTTCGGCTTGAGCAGAGCATGTTCCTCGTGTCGATCAATGGCTACATCTCTCCAGTGCTAATCTTCGTCACCCTCATCACCAACACTCTCATCTGCATCGTCCTCCTCCGCCGCAACATGCGCAGTCCCACCAACGCACTGCTCGTTGCCATCGCCAGCTCTGACATGCTCACCGGGATCTGGCCTCTGCCTTCCTTCGTCTACTTCTTTGCGATGGGCAACTACCGTGACTGGGTTCCGCATGACTGGTGCTTCTTCTACGTCTGCACGACTGAATACCTGCCGACGATCTTTCATACAGCCAGCATCTGGTTGACGGTGGCTCTGGCTGCGCAGCGTTACATCTACGTTTGCCACGCACTCAGAGCGAGGGAACTCTGCACGATTCCCAACTTCATTCGTGTCATCGTCTGCATCTTTCTGGTGGCTTTCCTGTCCCAGGTAAACTGATGTTGTCTACATCGAAAGATGAAAGAGAATGTTAAAGATTTTGGTCTATAACGGTTGACTGTCTCGGTCGCATTGCAGGCTACGACACAGACGATGAATAGGGTTCGATCTCTATATAATGTCTACTTAATGTTTGAAACTACATGTAATCAAATACTGAAAGCTTTGCTATTTTCGGATTTAACTTGGGCAATGTTCATCCACAACTACAGCTGCCACCACCACTACTAGGTCTACTACCTTTATTACTACATTACTACTACTTCCACTTCCACTACTACTACTACTACCCCTACTTTCACCACACTTTCCCTTCCACCACCACTGCCACTACTACTGCTACCACCAGTACTACTACTGATATGTTTATTACTCTAATTAATTATTATTATTATTGTTATTCATAGCCAATAGATATCTTTGTGCTGTTGTTGATGTATAACTTGTGTCGTCGTCGTGGGTCGTAGGTCAGTCGTTTCCTTGAGCAAGACTACCATCCTATTCAGTCTGTGTCGCTACTTAACCCATCTCGTGTCGTCGTTGCCTGTCACATGACCCTCGTTCCATTCGTCCAGCTGAACGATCAAGCCTACTTCGGCGTCTACTACTGGTTCCGTGTCATCTTTATCCATCTCATTCCATGCACCTCTCTCGTCGCCCTCAACGGTCTGCTCCTCAATGCAATGAAGATGGCGCAGGTGAGGCGTGAACAGCTGCTCATGCAGAACCGCCGATCGGAGTCGCGACGTCTGGCGGAGAATAACTGTACTACGATGATGCTCGTCCACGTCGTTGGAGTCTTCCTGCTCGTTGAGTTTCCTCTGGCCATCGTTTTCATCATTGTGATCGTTCAGAACACGTTCGATCTAACGCTGATCGATAAGAGTTCAGGACAGATCGCCACCTGGTTCATCAATCTCTTCATTCTACTCAGCTACCCCATCAACTTCTTCATTTACTGCGGAATGAGTCGCCAGTTCCGGGCTACGTTCAAATCGATGTTCTGCGGAACAGATAAGAAGAACGCTGATAAGGACAACACGCTTTATCTGTCGCTGGTCAGTGACAATGGCGGCGGTGGCGGCGCAGGAAAGACTACGACGATGTAAGACACGAAACTTATATCATTATTATTTCAACGACCAACAGATACGTGTGTATACATAGGTTCATTATAGACGACTTCTATTCTGACGGTATTAACGCTCTAAGGAGACACTCGACTCAAGAGTTTGTGTACTGAATACGAGTTAACACACAGTTTGACATTGTTATCTGGGTCGATTCACACGTGACACCACGTGATTTGAATGTGAGTCATCAGATGAGAAAAGCCGACGCGATAGCCGCTCAGTCATCCTGCATCTTTGTAAAACATAAGCCAGTGATTGAATTTGTCGGGGGGATTGGGAGGGTTCAACCCCCCAGTCCGTTCTTCAACCCCGCCAGTTAATGCTGAAAAATTGCCTTGGGTCAAGCAAACTCCAGATCAGTTTTCAGTGGCACCCACACCGACAGTAACCCTCTACAATGTAGCGGCAGCCCATACTATGCCGATAACAGGTTCATACAAATTTTAGTCGAGAAATCTCGACATTTGAAATATTTTAACCCCCCCTCCCGTTCAGATTTTACAATTCAAACTCCGACAGAAGCCTCTTATTCAATATAATGCAATAAAATACAATATACTTGTAATTTTATATGGCGCCTCTTAAAATTTGTTCGGAAGTTCACACAAACCTCGATGTCGGAATCGCAAGCATACTCCTCGGTCGAAGATCGAACCCGCACTCTCCGCGTTACAGGCCGATCGCTCTGTAGCCAATTGGTCAACTTACCTAACTATGCTATGCTACAATGGAGCTTGTTGCTCCATTGTAGCAAATAATCTGATATAAACGTGGACCGAGGCACCAATTCAAAATTTGAACCAACGTCTGAACGCAGGTTTATTACTACAGTGTCTGATTATCTAGTGCGATACGTTACAATGTCTCTCAGAGACAGCATTACGAGAAGGTCACTGCAGTGTTGGTCCATGAGAGGATCTCAACTACAGGTGATTCAATGTGTAGAATGTCGTTTGCAATAATCTGCTGTTTTAGCAACAATGAATCATTGATTAGCAATTATTGTGAACTGTTTTGCAACAGATTGACGATTTAAATTTGATTTATCATTTTCCGATGTTCGAAAATAATTAAATGTCGTCTTCACGGTTGATTGGCAGATTCGGTATTTCGTTGTATAAAAGACACTTTTATTTTGTCATTGTCAATCAAAACATACAATAATTAATTTGCTAGCTGAATGATGTCATGATTTCGATGTACAGCTGTGTTAGACTATCAGCGCATGATTAAGAGAGGCACTCTTAATAACAAAGATAACAAAGATAATGCAATGACTTAGCTGTGCGTCACGTGCGCCTTATGCCTTGCTCCAGCTTTTCATCTTATTGCAAATCGCACCAGAGACTAAAATTTCACTGCACACATCGTCAGCATTTAAAGTTCAACTGATGGTTTTCAATTGGCCTCAGAGTTAAATTTGAAGTTGAAAACAAACATAAATAAATATGTCGTATTTCCTTCAAACATCAGCGCATATTCATTCGACCCTTTCCTTTATTCAGGTTTAGTTATAAATGTCAAAGCGAGTATGACGCTCAAATATTGACTAAATGGTCACTGGGTTCTTGTTGATCCGGTCCATGTTGCACAAAATGGCCCTCTGTCGATAGGTTAGTTATTACTTTCACCAGTGATTGCTTGACCTCAGCCGGTACTCTCCTGTACTCAACGCTAATCCTTATAGAGCCAGTTTTTAAGAAATTATTGACTGACGTAGCTACTTAGTCGACTGATTCGTAGACCTGTACCGTCTTTAGGTCTACCTAAGAATAGCTGATCTATACGTTGAAATAAACAAATTTTCAACGCGACGTTTGCTTATACGAACATTTGAACGAAAACACTCGTTAACAGTGTTATTTTCGTTCAAGATATCATTTTTGTTTTAGTTTTTATTCAGTTTGATGTGATTCATTTAAGTTTACTTCTAGTTGTAGTTCCATTTCTCAGAATCATTTTAGTGTTAGTTTAGTTTTATTCATCCAATCATTTTAGTTATGGTTTTAGTTCCCGATTGTCTAATCTTTCGATCTTGTTTTAGAAAACCACAATAAATCAGACCCTCGTCATTCATTATCCATGAGTTATTAGGAATGATGCTTATCGAGTATTCTTCTAACCCATTAAAATTTAGTCTAAGAAAAGCTCGCATTCCCAAAGATTATAACATCCTGTTGCGTCTGCCTGCTGTTAAAGGTCTACATAAAGAAAAGATCCTTTCAACATTAGCCTGGAAGGCAGGAGATATGAGAAGATCTTCAACTAGAAAAGCTATAATGTTGGATAAATCATCCTTTATTCGGACCAAAATCTAGAGGCGTTGTCTCCACTATACTTTGTCACCTCTGATAAATATCTGTTCATTTCTTTTTGGATATTTTTCCTATTGTGATATCAACATTATGCCTTCTTAGTAGTTATATGTCTCGTCCATTCAACTTTGCTGCCAGAAATTTGAACTTTTTAATGCTCCAGATCCTCATGCTTCAGTTGGATTTGACTTGAATTAGCATGGAAGGAAAGAAATTGATACTTGTAATTTCTATAGTTTTCGTTCACGATTTCAATTTCGTTTTAGTTTTTATTTAGTTCTGCAGAAATCTTTTCCGTTTTTATTTAGTTCTAGTTGTTAATTTATTTCTAGTTCTTGTTTTCTCTTTCGTGAACGATCACCAATTCAATTTTGTTCTAGTTCTAGTTGCGTGAACGAAATTAACACTGCTCGTTAATAATTTTCTAATTTAGATATTCGCCAAGTCTCACGCGACGCTTTCCCGACAAAAACTTATAACTCGTTTTTCTGGGAATTTTCGATTTTGGAGATTCGCCAAGATGATTCTCACGAGGCGAAATACTGTGTAGCCTACTATTTATATTTCTATAGCGCTGAGCGATTATGTCTTGCGCCCATTTGTCGGTTTTCTTGCGCGCTTATGTCGGCGCGATTTTGCTCTGCGATCTTGTTACGGCACCATTTGATCCATCTTGGCTTTCCATTGAGGGCTAATTATACAACAGTTAGATATCTTTTGACGGTAGATCGGTCACTCAGCTCTGACCAATCTTGACCGCGGGTAATAGTCTTCCCGAAGTAATATCTGATCTGGTTCTCTGTCTCTTCCGCTTTCTCACTCGATCTCTCGTTTTCTCTCACTCTGGCTACCTCTTTTAATAAAGCCACGTGACCGATATATACACATGATTGACTGTAATCCTCTGTTTTCATGTCTGCTGTGATAATAATTCTTAGTGTTCATAATACAATCACTATTAGTCAGTTGACATCCTTGAACTTTAGTCCTTCCTTCATTGGATAGCTAGCTGTAAGTGCATCGCATTTCTATTTAAATGTTTTATACTGTCTAGACGATTATTATCTTACAGCGGTTCCTCGGCTATGAAAACAGCTTGTGAACGATTTAAGACAGAGTGGGTTAAAACGAAAATATCATTTGGCAGAAAGAAAACCGGGATCTTTGCAGATCTAGGTAATTCTGATGACGTAATATCAGGCATGTAGGGAAACTCTCGTGGCGATTTCAATCTCTGGTAAACGATGCGACAAGTAGAAGTTGGATTGTTTAAAACAACATCTGACACACAAACACTGGTCGATTCCGTTACAAATAGACATAAAGGAGGCGCTTTGAAACTGTTCAAAGAATCAACCGAGGAAAGAAAAGTGAGATTGGAGTTAGCATAGATGGCGAAAAAGTCTAAGCCAGAACGGATGAACTGAAAAGCATATTGCTTAGACCCTTATATATTTAACTATAGCGCTATAACAACTTAGATCGCTCCACAGTCTGTCCTGTGAACACTTGTTTACTTGTCTTAAGAAAATAATTTTAAACAAGTGTGAGCTGCGCGCTTTTGTCGTTTCGCGCTTTTGTCCTGCACGCTATTATTGTCGACGCGCTTTTGTCCTGCACGCTTTTGTTGGGTCACCGGATCAAACATATCTTCCTGTACAACGGATTGTGTCGTATTTACCGTGGGCAAGACACCCCAACACATTAGGTAGTCTAGACATACATCATGCATAAATATGTATACAGCAGCTGTGTTCCTGTGTATCAAGAAGCGTCCGTGATAACATTATTAAGTCTATATATGTCATACTGGGGAAAGACTTAGGCTACTGGCTATTCTGGAGCGTTAAACCTTCTCCTGCAGCACGCTCCATATGCTATAGTCGACTGGGTTAAGATCCGGTGAATTCGTCGGCCAGTGGCCACAGTTCGCGGGATGTCGTCGGGCGTTTCTCGCTCCAGGAAAGAGACGGCGTTGCGTGCTCGATGCGTCGGGGCGCCATTCTGCTGAAAGACAAAGAACTCGCCCTGGGATATCCGTCGTATGTATGGCAGTAGCTTCTGGGCAAGAAGGTTGTCGCGATAGTATGCCCCAGTCACTTTGACACCCGGCTCGATGAAATGGCGTTCTATGTTTAACAAGGTAGTGCTGTGATATGAATCAGGAGAGGTGGAACATTTATATTAGCATAAAATTTCAGCCATTTTTCCATCTACCTACCAAAAGTTGTTAAAATTGGTGGAAATTTGACGAATTTCTGACAAAAACAATTTTGCTTGGTTTATTTTGAGACACGGTGGTAGTGGTTTTGACTTGAGAGTTCAGCGGCGGTGGGTGACCGCGGTTCCGGGAACTACCCACCGCCCTTCACTAGTTCATGGCGATGTGGGAAATAGGACCCCAAATCGATGTTTGAAGATGTGGTGTTACATTTACTGCACTTTGAGACTGTAAAGTAAACTACGGTTTAGTGTCAGGTAGCGACATATTATTTTCTTGCTAACTCAATGTCTAGCGAATGCCTCCAATTAATTATCATTGTTCAATGCAGCTCTAGGTAGTCAAAGATGAAATGTTTCAATGCAGTATAAAAACGGCCGGAACACATTTTTTTATCGCTTTACATGAAAGTATTTGCATAATGAATACATCAGTGTAATAACAATATTTTTAGATGAGATATAGGTCGTATACACGCACCTAATACATATAATAGAGCTATGAATTGACTGCTGGGTTAACGAAGGTATCGCATTCTGCGATTGTATGACAATACTTTTGATATATGTATATATCATTATAATATATGTAATATATATGTACATATTATGATAACCGGACAATTCGACGCCGACAATTCGACGCCGACAATTCGACGGAGAAAAATGGACAATTCGGCGCGGACAATTCGGCGCGGCAAATTTCAATGTATCTAGCCTATGGTGTCAATGAGAGGTAGTTAGCTCTCGTCAATTTAGTGGATTAAACGATCTACCCATCGTAACGATTTACTAAAGTCGAACAATTTCAGAGAGGATTTTTCGAAAAAATTATTAACATTTATAGTTGACAATACTTAATAGATTAGAATACCTTCAGGATTTCATAGGCCCTAATTAGAGTGCATAGATTCCAATGAAACTTGATATTAGGCCTAAATATTTTGGAAAACTTGACAGTCTACTATTATTTAAGTTTTAATATTGCTGTTTATATGTTTGGTTGCATAATGAAGCAGTTACCATTATTTTCATATTATTACTGTCCGCGACGAATTGCCCTAGAATCATATATAATATATACGGATAAAACAGAACATAAAACTGTGTATTACATGTATATTGTCGCTCTGTGTATGCATAGTGCAGTAAAATGTTGTCGATAGTCTGTTGACCCTTTTCTGACGTCCTCGACATGCGTCATAGATCAAAACTTATGTTTTTCTATACTGACACTGCATGTGTCTCGGTGACCCGTGACTCCTCGGTGCCAGAAGGGTCGTCGGAAAGCTATTCATCAGCCACTTTATTTCTTATAATATGTATCCTGGGACGACGGGAAATGGCGAAAAGACTATCTCGTTCAAAAGAGTCGTTGTAGTAAAAGAAATGTTTTGATGAAAACAAAACAAAACTTTGTTGAAGGCTATTTGTTCTCCGGATGTCCGCTGGACTGCATCCATTGTTATTGCATTCATCTGTGTCTTCCTTCGTCTGTCCCATTCCTACATCCATACTATCCGTCAATTCATCCCTTCATCAGCCAGTCCATCCATCCGTCTATCCTCCAATCCTCCCAATTGTTCCATCCATCTATTAATTGCCTCATCTCTTCATCCACCATTCCACTCGTACACCCATCCATTCATACCTTCATTCATCCCTTCATTCATCCATCTATTTACCAAGCCATCAATATATCCATCCCTTAATTCAGCGATTCTTACCTGCATGCCAATCATGCTGCTTTCATTGCATCTTGCCGTCCCTTCCCATGCCCACTCTTCTATCCAGCCCCATATTATTTCTCTCGGCTGATCAGCATTATACTTAGTAAATTACGTCACGAACAGGCGCTATAAAAGGCTTCGCCTTCTGACCGCAAACGGCGCACAAATCACGACGTGTGGCTCCTTGCCAAGATGGCGACTGCTGCGAGCGCTGAGCAGGCGCTGAGCAGGAGCTGGGCGAGACGAAAGCGCTTGATTCCATTATCCCGCGTGGCGGGGATTTCGCTGAGAACAGCGCTCGATAAACAATCGTCTCATGCAAAGACCTCGTTCTATTAATCCAGTCAAAGCCGCAGAAATCTCGATTCTTTGCGGCCAAAATCTCCTTAACTTGAAAAACCATTCTTCGGCGCATCAATATAGCTTAGAAGGACGCTGGATGCCCCCCTCAGCGTCGTTTGGGTTCGGAGACATACCGTCGAGAGGTCCCAGGGGTGTACGTCCGTTGAGTCGATTGTTTTCGCCTTCGCCTCCTCCTCCTCCTCTTCTCCTTTCTTTTCTTCCTCCTTCTCTTCCTCCTCTTTCTCTTCCTCCTCCTCCTCCTCTTTCTCTTCTTCCTCCTTCTCTTCCTCCTCTTTCTCCTCCTCCTCCTCCTCCTCCGCGTCCTCCGCCCTGTGCAACGACCAACCGACCACATCATCGTAACTTCTCATTAACGTCACGTTTTAGGTGATCGCTATCATCGAAATTTACCGTCGGTTTTAATTGGAAGGACAACAGACGTCGAACGGAGGAACTTAGGAGGAAAGAAGTAGATCTACACACGAAATATCCATTCAGTCAACGGACGCAACAGCAGATTCGCGCGCTTTTCTTTATCGCACAAATCAACTGTCACATATTATCAGCGTAACAGTGACAAGATTCCCTATGGAACGATATAATATCATGTGACTATAACTGAAGATTTCTTAGAAAATTCCTCAAAGTTGGTTTATATAGATAAGTTGAAGGGCATTGAAACTAGGCCTCTGCCTTATTTACTATAGGGCTGTGGCCAGAACTCTTCATTTCAACGAGTATCCTATTGCCAAGGTATACGAAGTAAGCTATACATAGATTAGGTCCCCATCAGATCGTTTATATTCATCCAAGTCCGCTTCTATTACAGAAACGAACATGGACGCAACATAGACCCACGAATAAGACTTATCCGAAACGTTATAAAGCAAACGGATTAAAATCCAATAAAAGTACAAACTCTGCACAAATGCAATTTTGCGGCGATCGAACGATATTCACCCAGAGAGATCCTGAGGCTTGATTGGCTCTAATGATGAACCAAAACAGAATAGCCCATGCCATTGGGTTCCAATGCAAGCGCTACAAAAAGAACCCAGATCGAGCATTACAAAATTGTATATTCTGCAATTCATTCTGTCAAGTGAAACTGCAATGATCCATGGTCAATATCCAGAGGGTCATGATTGGTCCATGGCCAATATTTAGATTCAGAGGATCATGATTGATCGATTCATGGTCGTTTTCCATGATTTTACTAACACCTGCGATCCTAAAATAAAGGTCCTTAAATAAAAGTAATTGTGAGGAGGCATATTTAGAGCACAGAGGACTTTGGAGTATGGATGATCTGCTGGATTATTCATTCATTCCTTCATTCCTTCATTCATTCATTCATATATTCGTTCATAGATTCACACATTTATTCGTAGATTCAAACATTCATATATTAATTCATAGATTCAAACATTCATCCATACATGTACATTCATTCATAGATTCATTCATAGATTCATTCATAGATTCAAACATTAATTCGTTCATACATTAATTCATACATTAATTCATGCATTGAAATTGAAATTCTTGAAATTTGATAGTGCCCTTCTTCCAGCATCTTTTGCTCAGAAATGCACACGTCTCGATGGCACAATTGCAGCTCTACTGCAGAGCAATGGTGTGCGAAGGACTTGCTCAATCAAGGTCCCTACACAGTGACTGACGCCTCGGACGAGGGTCGAACCCGCTCACTCAGCGCACGCTGAGCGTTACGGGCTGACCGCTCTAACCGATCAGCCACCGTGCCACACAAACACACTGTCGTCATAATTGACTATAGGCCCCTATACGCGGTGATCACCTATCATAGCCTAGCACATAGGCGGATTTTAGTCATCTAATATGCGCCATTGTAATTAATAGAACGGTACGGGTATGTCCACGCAGTTTACTCAATATGTGCTCTTCTTATTCGTTTGTCGTAGGCCTATTCTGAATATACTTGTCTTTGAATGCACCCTATTACAGGGGCGTCCACTTAGGGGGGCAGAGGCAAATGCCTCCAATTTCACGGAGGGGGGTACTTTTTTAGTCTTATGGGGAGGACATTTTGCCTTCCATACCCTTGGGGTCGGAGGTTTGCCCCCATCATTCAGAGGGGATTGACGCCCCTGCATGATTAAGTTGACTTATGTATAATGTTGCTTTAACTCAGAATGCGGTCTGCAACTGTGATTTAAAGTCGATACCTACTTAATTACTTACTTACATAATTTCGCACTTGCTAACTTACTTAGATATTTAATGCGTGGGGACCTTGAGCAAGTCTTTCATAGCTAAGTTTTAAATGAGTGATGCGCTTACATTTGGGTCAATGGCACTTACAAAATCAGCGGAGAAAATAAAGACGTAGGCTACTTGTAGGCACATAATTATTACTAATAGACTCAGCTGTTTAGACGCACATGTGCATAAACACCGCCTACTTACACGCACAATACTTACCTATACATTCATAAGTACAAACATTCATAGGGTCTACATGTATTCAGACATATATCGCACATTCACGCATCGATACATATGCATATAACATATGTATGCAACGGTTGCACAAGAGATGATGATTGCAGCCAAGGCAAAAAACCTTCAACCATAAAAAAGCGAGAAACATTCAAGCAGTGCAAAATGCAAGTGTCGTACTCTGCTAACTTATCATGGCTGCCTAGAATCAGTTTACATCAAATTAGATTGGATTTCCTGCATTAATTATGGACGATTTATGAAGCCGTCTGAAGAGAAGACGTATACAATCTGTGGCTACTCTGTAAGTCTACCACGAAGACGCCAGAGGAACTCGATCGCTGTCTCTAAATATGTGTTTGATTCATGTCTGCCACTATATTGGGTGCTGTTCTCCCGACGATGCTCTTACTTACCGGACTCTTCGAAATTTGCTCCATAAATCTTCTGTTTTGTGAGTATTTCTACTTCGACTGCGTGAGCGACGTTGTGGAGTTTTACTCCATTCGGGCGCCGTTTGAATGGGGTGCCGAAAGATGTCCTGCTGCATGTGATCGATACCTAAGCGCCATATAAATGGTCTTCCAATTGGTAAGTGGCATCATTAGAGCGGGGGGGGGGGGTGAAAGGAGGATGAACTGTCCATCGTGGCTCAGGCTACATGCATGTAGTTCGTGGGATTCGTATTAATCCGGTAAGTTATCGCCTCTGGCCAGCAGACAGTCTTAGACCCAAATACACCTGTAAATTCCTCCTAAATGTCTTTCCAAGGAACATCCCACCAACATTTTCTCTCTTCCCTTCAATTGGATATCGACCTGATTGACTGGGCTCTGCACTTCTAAGCTTTCTCTTACAGCACCTAATTTTATAGTTGCAGCCGGTGAGCTTTTGTGTCCCCTCCCATAGGCATACCATTTTTATAGGCTGCTAAAATATATGCCTTACTCTTCTATGTAGCACACACACGCACGCACGTGTATGCTCTGACATGGCACCTTTTAGCGGATTAATCCGTAGAGCTGTCTCTGCTGCTATACGAGACGCAGCTATATATATTCACTCAACAGATCGATCTTTTACAAGGACATTGTTTAGTATAGCAGTACGTCCAACTCAAACGCCAGCATTAATCAATGCCATTTTCTTACTCTATTCAATCTGCGGACTAACTGTGCTGTGCTTATATGAAGGGGCCCACTAGGGGCGTTGCTATTTTCTCTTAATTAATATCGGAGCGCACTGACCTTTCGTTACCCTGATTTATCTTTAAAAATAATCACGCACGTGCGCAAATTTATTGAGCACACGCTCGTGTTTAACCTAGAGTCTACTCTAAATAGTATGGAAGTTGGCTGAGGAGTCTGCTTCCAGTTGTTGGAATATGAAGGGCCCTATACCGCGAGAGAGTATCTGACGCAAATGACGCTGCTGGGTGCGGAATGGAGGAAACGGTGTGTGTGATTCGATGAGATTGTTTGGAACCAAGAGGTTAAAACGGTTGTAGATCAACAGTCTCTCGTCCTTCAGCTGGTTGGGACTTGCATCCAACTGAAGTTCATCACGCATGACTACAGCTGGCGAAGAGTTTGCTCGTTCGAGTCTCCTAGTCTAAGACATCGACCTCGACCAGGAAATGATTTCATTGGTTGATGATCACGTGTCAGCGAATGGCTACATGTAGGCCTATGTGATAGTATTCATAAATCCTGCTATTTAAAACAAACTCGACTTTCTAAAGTTACATGCAATTATATTTTCTTTTGCCCTGAGGCTTCGATATTTCATGCACCAAGAGGCTCCGGAATTATCAAAGCGGCATCATCATTATTATTAGTCGTACTACCAGAGGCGGCGATCTCATTTGACAGGTAGAGGACACTCAATGAGAGGAGTAGGAAATGTGGGGGGACACATGCATAGCTTGTCCCCTCACTGTAAGAGGTGGGGGGACTTGTCCCCCTTGAGGCCCCGGGACTACTACACTTATTTTTTTCCTGAGATGCTTCATTATAATTATTAATTTTTTTCCTGAGGTACATATGATCCTCGGGATTATTATTATTTTCATTATTATTATTATTATTATTATTATTATTATTATTATTATTATTATTATTATTATTATTATTATTAGCCTACAACTTATTATCGTATAATTATTAGCTTATCCGAGATACGCTAGTTCTTAAGCCTATCCCTAGGCTTTTAAAACGATGTTCTAGCAAGGTGTGGTCAGAAACGGAGCATCACATGACAATTTAATTTTTGGATTAATTATTATTGCGATTATTGCGATTATTATTGAATTATTATTATTATGAGTTGATTTCATCTATTTAATGGTGATGTCGTCCGGAGTAGCCCTGCTCGTTGGACTCCTGAGCAGCGAAAGTTCCCTTGAAAGCAACTGCGTTGTAGTGTTGAATAATCATCGAGATGCGCTGGTAGAGAAAAGTCGTCTCCCTCTGCTCCCCAGTGACAGCGCTCAGTCTGTGTCCCAGTTCTGAAAGGAAGCTTTGGCCTTCGGAATTGATGGGGCCAAAGGTTTCGAATGCCACCGGTGTGAAGACGTACGTGGAGGCTAGCTCGGCATATTTCTGAGTTTTGAGGTTCGCCGCCCTCTCGGCCGCAGCGCCCGCTCTTTGTGATGTTTCTGGCAGATACGACGTTGCCATTGTATCTGAGACTGTCGCGTTCCATATCAAACACCGCCCCGCCCGCCATGGTATATGAGTGAGACCGTCTGGTCTTTTACCATCAGATCGGGTCAATCCCACCGGCTCTTTGACAGTGGGGATCCCTGCACGGATTAAACTTCTACAAATAAGGTCGTTCAGGGCCGCGTGTCTGGGCCAGCGTCCCAGGCCCAGGCCACATGAGAGACCGTGATATCCGTTTCTCTCGACCAGGGCACCGCATGGGCAGTAATGAGGTAAACAGACAGGTAACCCCAGTCTGTAACCCACCGCCACCCTCAGGAACTCATCGTCAAGTCTCAGCCCGCAGTTTGTAATCGGTAGGGTTAAGAGCCAGTCGCCTGCGTGTGGGGCTGCCACTGCTCTAAGACGTGCCTGAATCTGGGAATCAGGCATTCTGGAGGCGAGGTCTGCCACTCCGACCTCGATCAAAGGGTCGTCCCATCTCGATTGTTTGTGAGCCAAAGCTTCTTCCGGCTCTGGTACTCCCCTGGTTTCCCTCCATTTGGCCTGAGGGATCTTTTTAGGCTTTCCTCGCAGAATCCTTTTCTGGAGTATATCAGCGGCTGCGGCCGATGCCAAGAAGGCTGGAAGTGCTAGCGAAACCACTGATCGGATGCCCAGTCCTCCTCTTTTGATGGGCAGGGTGGCTTAGAGCCATCCCTCGTCGGTGAGAACAAGATTGAGCACCTCAGCGAGGCCCAATTGCGATTATTATTATTATTATTATTAATATTGTTTTCATTATTATTATTGTTGTTGTTATTATTATTATTATTATTATTATTATTATTATTATTATTATTTGCGCCAGTAGGACCATGCCAGATTTCTCGCTCAATAATATTGCGCGCATTAATGCAGCTCTGAAAAGAATCTCGTCATGTGACGATCCATATAATAATTATAATGGAGAAGAGACGATGGCGAGAGCAACGCAGTCTCTTCTATCAATCACAGTTCATTGACGAATGCGTCTTAAAGTTTTTGGTGAGCACAAGACCAGTAGACCTAGCCTACATATTTCCCTGCATGCTGTCGTTTGCTAAATAGAAATTATTTTAAAGCTGTTTTGTTAAGCGATGCATCTTTTGTTACATATAGTTGGGCAAATTTTACTTTACAATATGCTGGTTTTACAGTTTAATTTAAATGTGTACATCGTTGTGCATGTGCAATGCATGCGCGCTTGTCAGATGCAAATAAAGACTACTTACTTACTTATTTACTCAGCATTTGAGTTTCGCATTGTTGTTGTTATTCTCCTGCTACTGCGAGGACGTGCGCGCCCAGGTCAGAAATAATATGGCCATTGCGTCAACCTGCTCTTGGGGCACCTTGACTTTATGACAGCACGGGAAGGCCTAAAAAGTTGAGTAATTACTGAATATCACTGCTCGGTGCTCACTCAGACCCAGTATAGGCTACTATTATTTGACAGTAGAAATAACATCCAGTGCAGAAGTTAGTCTCTTAGTCGCCCTTGGGCTTAGTTTTTCAGTGCACCCTTTTGGAAATGAGAAGTGAATAAAACATGTTGATTCTATCATGTGACCAACTCATTCGGCGTTCTCATTAACGATAATTGCCGGCCTACATTCTCCAATTGGTGCTAATCAGTTTATGTCTAATTCTAATGAAAATTGTGAACTCCAAACTTCTCAGGGCACCGTTTATTATCGAGATCAGCGTCAAATAAGAGGGGTGGTCCAGAAGGGTTGTCCGCATGAGGTCCGAGTCAGGCTGCCAGAGAGTGAGAGGAAGCAAAGCAGCCGCTAATTAATGTAATGTACTGTAAATATTCGAAAATTTCGCAGCGCCCATAATAACCATATCAGGGAGACCTGCTTATTCACCAGCGCTATGCCAAATCAGGTCCGCAACACCCAATCCTCTCATTTCTTTCCGCTGCCAGGTCGATATTCGAAGGGTCAAGTCGAGGAGACAGCATTGTGCTACGGTGGTAGTCGCTGATGAGGATGGTCACTGGTCATGTGGTGGCGCATGCAGGAGTACAGTCTGGATAGGAAACCTTGAAGAGTTCGGTTTTCAGTCGTGAATGGAAAGTAGCAGATGATAGTGAAAGCGATGGGGAGGTTATATTTTGAGACAAAATGTGGGTATGAGCAAACTGACGAAGTTCTTTGGGAGTTCGTTCCCACGGGCTAATGTAGCAGAGACCAGGGAGCGGTTGCAGAATTTCAGGGACGATGAGACTGGAATTGAAAAGTGAAGGATCGAATGAGGCGGGGTAGGAATTCTTGCAGAGTTCATGCACACATTTGAACTTGCAGTCGGGAGTTGTAGGTTGGTGATAAGACTTGGTTGTGGATTCACTAATTTTCAGCAAACGCAGAGATTTTAGGATAGTAGGCATATAGTGAGTGAGTCTTAGTGACACGGTCACGATGCTGCCCGGGCATTCTGGTATTAGCTTGGACTGGGCTTAAAGTGTGCCTGGGCGGTCATGGACAACGTCCAGGCACTTATTTTCGAGGCTGGACGCCGTCCTGCCACTTATTTGGCCAGCAGAGCCGGGACGCCGTCCATGAGCATCCATGCAACAGTGCAATTCCTCTATATGCGTACGTTATTATCAACAGAAAAAAGAGGAGGGAAAATTTTCGCACTTCGCGCGTTTACAAACTTTACAACTTCCAAAACGATGCCGGCGCCACTGGCCCCTTGTTAACAATTTCAAAAAGGAAAGCAATCCTATGTAGGCCTACGCTTTCAATTACAACAAATATTTCACCAAAAAATAATTGACGTCTAAATAAGGGTTGATGGACAAAAAGCCTAATGAATGATAACAAATTTTATTTTTTACCCATTGTATTTTGTTAAATAGAAGTTGGATCCATAATAATAATGTCTGCAAATCCAGCTTCTTGTTCACCGAGAAACATTTTTGTCAATTCAAGTTCTATTTAGGCAAATATTCTTTTCAATGATCCAACTTTTATTTCTGTAGGCATTATCTTCATCTAAATAGCATCTATTTTGGAAGAATTTCGTTCACCCATCCAATTTCTATTCCAGCATCATTAATATAACCAATCCAATTTCTACTCCGACGAATACAGTGGACCACAGTGCACGAACTCTCTGTCGTCGACTTAATATGTTGGTGCTCTGCCTTTACAATCTTTAGTTCGTAACTTTTTGACATTAGGGGCCGTCCATAAATGACGTCACGCGCCAATGGGGAGGGGTCACAAATTTGTGACGATGTGTGACACGGGGAGAAGGTTCGACGAAATGTGGCGTCACATCAAAATACGTAATTTTATTAAAAACCTACTCACATTTAAACAAGTTCCATTTAATTAGCAGTAGTTGTTACCACAATTAAGCAACACTAATTATGACTATGATAGTCTTCCATCCTGAGGAATGCATAAGATTGTGATCGTTATAGCTACTTATTTCTTCTCTCCTCTCCATTTTTCTTCGTTCTACTATTATAATTTCAAATATTCTATTGTCATAATAAAAAATAGATACTTATAAGAAAATTTGCATTACATTCTGGACATCTGGTTTAATTTGGGGGTCAGGACCTTGTGACGTGACGTCATATTTGAGGGGGTCATGGCATTTGTGGCGACGTGTGACGATGAAGAAGGGGTCAAAAATCGTCCAAAATTGCGTGACGTCATTTTTAGACGGCTCCCTAGCGTCCAGGCACTTCCTTTTTTACACTTTAAGCATTGGCTTGGACTAGTAAGCTTTGGATAGGGCTTATGTTGCAGATGCTTGAGGTGTGCGAATTCTAGGTTTAAGTCCTATTTACGTCATCGCCGTAGTGCTGCACTCTGCCATTATCTCTAATTTTCAAAATGATCCACTTACGTGATTATGTGACATTTGCCTTCTTCAAATTAGAGTTTATAATTTAAAAAAAACTTCAAATAGATACTATTTAGTTAAAAAAAATATCGAAATGGCTTTCAGCTGGGTTATTGCACTGATCCCACTGAACCCAGCTCCCAATTGAATTTTATATAGGCCTAGATTGGAGACAATGTGGAGTCCTGGAATGGCAGAAGAGACCTATTCAATCTAATCCTAGAAGCAGTGATGAGTCTTGCACTAAAATCCACAAAGGTGGGGCTTGTAATAAACAGACGACGACTCAGAGACCTACGCTTGGATGACGACATAGGCCTAGATTTTATAGCGAAAACACCGACTCAGCTACAGGAACTAACGGACAGCGTAGATCACAGCAGCAGAAGATTGGGAATGAGAATCAATGCAGAAAAGACTAAGAAATTTGTTGTGGAAATACAAACACGAAACGATATAATTCCCGACTAAAGAATACAACGTCCGAGCAATTAACAGAGTTCGTCTTAGGTCTATATCTCGGATGCCTAATAACAGAAGAAGGCCAACAAGAGAAGGATCAACTTAATTGGCAGGCGCAATGTTAGGCAGGTTAAGCAAGGTATGGAAAGCAAAGGAATATCAGTAGTAGGAAAGTGAGCTACCTGGGACAATTGACCAATATTATGGTCAATTCACCCACCCAATAGGTTACAAAACCTATAATTAGGTTACAAAATCACCAAAAATCACAACAACGCACATCATGGTTCTAATACCAACCAAATAGGCCACCATAAAATTGAAAAATGAGCCACAAGTCATGCACAAACCAAAGCCCCTGATCAAAAGGTCCGCCAATAGGTCAAAAGTCACGGGAATTTCCAGTAGTTTCGATGATGAGTCATCACGCGGCCACCAAGTCTTCATTATCAACCCAGGAATTAAATGAATCAGGATAACCAAGCCATTCCAATATTTTCGATGATGAGTCATTGCTCAACAAACAAAAAAACATTCTTTCAAATATAAAATGAATGAAAATATTTTTTCTTTTTACTTAAAGGAATGCCAACGCAATAGAAAATGGAATACACAAAAAAGACTGTTATTGAACTAAGAAATATTGCGAAACAGAAGGGTATGGTTGGTTATACGAGACTGCGTAAAGCGGATTTGATTAGTAAAATTGAAGCTCACGGTGCTCAAACACTCATCCCCTCATATTTTACTCCAATCTCATCCAATGCTAGTTTGATGGACGCACCCGTTCCCGACATTGGAATCCCAACACTCGTTCCCATGCCAGCTACGACAGCACGAAAACTATTCGCTAAGACTAAGTCTGCTATTAATACATTCGCAAGGTGGATTGAAGGGTACATACCTGAAGAACCAAGGAGAAAGATGAACGAGAATATAGAAGCACTGAAAGCTAAAGTGAATTCTATATTCGGTGAAATTCTTATGAAAACACGCGAAATAAAAGAGACGGCCACAGCTATCAAGGGCTTCACGAAACAATACACGGTCGAAGAAGCAGATGGAATTGACGCCACATCTTTTCTTGACACCGTTCGAGCACAGGCGGTACACTTGTTGACTAAAAATCGGCAGACTAAGGTTAATTTCATCCTTACCTGCACAATGGAGCGTATTGATATGAAATCCGGGCAAGTAGATACCGAGGATTTTCCGTTTCGTTCAAAGACTGAGGTGGTTCTAGACTCCACCGATACGAGCGAAATTTACAACAATGCGAAAGATAAAATCCTAGAGTCAATGGCATCCTTCCAGATGCGAGGTAGTAACTGGAGACTTAGAGCGGCTCAAAAATTATAAATCAACACGGTTGCTTATAAACCGCTGAAGGGTAGTTCTTACATTCCACTACCGAAATGTCTAACGAGTAAAAAGGCTGTTGTTAATATGAAGAACGAAGACGAAGAATGCTTCAAGTGGTGTGTAACGAGAGCCTTAAACCCTGTTGACGAACATTCGGAAAGAATAACGAAAGAATCAATAAAACAATCTGAGGAACTTGACTGGTCCAGCATCGAATTCCCAGTCGCAGCGGATGCTAACGTGATAAGTAAGTTTGAGAGAAATAATACTATTAGTATTAATGTTTTCGGTCACGAGAAAGATGTTTACCTATTCCCACTATATTTATCGAGGCATGAGAGCGATATCGGTGTAGATATATTACTCCTCTCAGAAAGAGAAAATAAGCATTATTGTTGGATAAAGAACTTTAACAGATTGATAGCGGTTCACACAGAACACTCATACAATTCGATGCATTATTGTAAAAGATGTTTGATAGGATATAGAAATATAGAGTCATTAAATAAACATACCGAGAACTCTTCCCAACAGGCCGCTCAAAAGATAGAACTTCCAGAATCACGAACTATGTTGTATTTTAAGAATTATTATCGAAAGATGAGAGTTCCCTTTGTCGTGTACGCCGATTTTGAATCTTTCATAAAACCTACAGACACCTGTCAACCAGATCCCAACATGTCTTACACCAACAGATATAAAAACACGTTCCAAGTTCTTTCTGCTATTATATAAAATGTTTTGACGATGATCTATATTCGCAAGCTCCTGTGACGTTCACAGCAAAGAGCGAAGACGATGATGTAGCTCAGATATTCGTAGACAGTCTTATAGAAAATATAAAAGATGTTCATAATCGATTTAAATTTCCTAAGAAAATGATATTTGGAAAGACAGAACAGGCGCTATTCGATTCCGCTATCGTTTATCACATATGCGAAGGCGAACTGGGTAAAGATCGAGTTAGAGACCATTGCCATTTAACTGGAAAATATCGAGGCGCCGCTCATAAGAATTGTAATCTAAATTATATAGTCCCCAAGTTTTCCCCAGTATTGTTCCATAGTCGAACCGGTTACGACAGTCATCTATCTATTCGTAAAGAAATTACGAGGTGATGATAATGAAAAGATTAATTGCATTCCTAGCAACGAAGAAAAGTACATCTATTTCAGTAGAGAAGTCGTAGTTGGTAATTTTATAGATGAAGAAAATAAGTTAAAAACTGTCAAACGAGAATTACCTTTCATCGATAGTTTTAGATTCATGGCATCGAGTCACGACGCTTTATCGAAGAACCTGAGCAAAGATCAGTGTAAGAATACAAGGAAACACTATTTTGGTAATCAGCTCGATCTCTTGCTTAAAAAAGGATTATATCCTTACGATTATGCTGATTCCGTCGAGCGACTGAACGAAAGAGAACTACTACCAAAGTCAGCATTCTACTCAATACTTAACGACTCAGGCATTAGTGACGAAGACTACAACCATGCGCATACGGTATGGAAAGAATTCGGATTCAAGACGTTGAGAGAATACCACGATTTATATAACGTGTCTGATGTTCTCCTGCTTGCTGATGCATTTGAGAATTTTAGAGATGTATGCAGTGAGAACTATGGTCTAGATTCCGCTTGGTATTATACTTCTCCAGGTCTTGCTTGGGATGCCTCATTGAAGTTGACCGGAGAAGAGTTGGAGTTGTTGAGCGATTACGATATGATACTAATGGTTAGGCATGGGATAAGAGCTGGTGTTAGCACCATTTCACATCGTTACGGACAGGTAAACAATAAGTATATGGGTGGGAGAAGCATTCACCGATGGCAAGCCTTCAACATTTATAATATATTTAGACGAAAACAATTTGTACGGATGCAGTATGTGTAAAAATCTACCAACTCATGGATTCCAGTGGATGAGCAATGATGAGCTAAACGATTGGAGAGGAACACCGTGTAAATTGGAAGTCGACTTGGAATATCCGAGGAACTTGCACGATCTGCACAATGACTATCCTCTTGCTCCAGAGAGTGTTAAAGTCGAAGGATCGGTTGTGCTAAAATTTATCCCAAACTTGAACGATAAAGTAAAGTACATAGTCCATTACGAAAATTTGAAGCAGTATGAAAGCTTAGGGTTGAAGATAACCAAAATTCATCGTGGAATTAAATTCGAAGAAAGTGCTTGGTTGAAAATTATATCGATCTAAATACCAACCTGAGGACTAAAGCCACCAACGATTTCGAGAAAGACTGTTTAAAACTAATGAAAAATAGCGAGTTTGGTAAGACGTGTGAAAATATAGGGGCCCGTGTAGACATAAAATTGGTTTGCAGCGAGAAGGAAGCCATTAAGCTAGCAGCGAGAACGAGGTAGGACACTCGAACTATTTTTGATGAAAACCTAATTGTCATTCACATGAAAAGGACGAAGCTATATTACAATAAGCCTATATATCTTGGCATGTGCATTTTAGACTTGAATAAAACTATAATTGACGATTTTCACTATAATTACATCAAGAAAAAGTTCGAAGATAGAGCAAAGTTACTCTTTACAGATACGGATTCCTTAGCCTATGAAATTAAGACCGACGACTTCTACGCCGATATAGCCCCTGACATTAGAAGTAGGTTTGACTATCCTAAAGACCATCCCTGTGGCATTGAAGCAGGCATCAATAAAAAGGTCATTGGTATGTTCAAAGATGAAGCAGCTGGTAAACAGATCGAAGAGTTTGTAGGTTTGAGATCGAAACTGTATTCGTACAAGATGATTGGAGTGGACCACAAGAAATGTAAAGGAGTGAAGAAGAATGTCGTTGAGAAATCTATCACTCACGAGGCTTACAAAGACTGCCTGTTCACCAAGAGAAAACAATCGAGAAAGATGAATGTCATTCGATCGCATCTTCACGATATCTACACCGAAGAAATGAACAAGGTAGCTCTCTCAGCAGGCGATGATAAACGAGTTACTCAGGAAGATGGAATTCACACTTTAGCATATGGACATTATTCCCTAAATATAAAATGAACACCAAACTAATCGATGTCGAAGGCGTAACGTTACCTAATATTGCTTTGTCGAACGTGGATCTAATCGAAGCGGCGAGGAAATTAAATATAAATAATTTCAGAGGAGTATTTCTAAGAGACGAGTTACCGAAGAAGCCAAGAGCGAACGAGTGCGGCATCCTTAATCTGGATGATTCTGACGGTAAAGGAACACATTGGACGTGTTGGATCAAGCACGCCAATGATAAGATTTATTTTGACAGCTACGGACTTCCTCCTCCTACTGAATTGATAAATTATCTACAAAGGCCGCTGTTCTACAACAGCGAACGAGTACCACCAGACGGCCAAGTGTTTTGCGGTCATTTATGTCTATAGGTATTGAAGAAGACGATCAACGATGATTGTAAATTTCAAGATGTCGTGAACGAATTGTATTAAATAATAATATTGTATATAAAATACCTGTTGATAAATTTGGACGAACTGATACTGGATCCACTCAAAGAATAGTTTCTGGAGGCGTTACTCTATCTCAAGCGAGTAATACATTTCTAAAAAGAGATGTAACGAACGGAATGGAGGGTGATTTTAAATGAGCGGCAAATCGATAAAAGGTTTACCGACTGACATTCATCCACCAGTCATCGCCAGCCAGGCTTTGGCCAAGTCGAAACTCTAGTCACCAAATGATAACGAACAATATTGCCAGCGATTATTCAAGGCTATACATGACTGCAGCTGCAACCATGACTTCGAGTGTAACGACAATAAACGGTTTTACTTACGAAGCTAGTGCTAACGAATATCGCATAGCGGCTGGGTATAACTTTGAACCGTGGAAAGCGTTTCAAAATGCTTGTCATTCCCCCGAATGTTGGATAACCGATACAGTAACTGATGTTTGGTTACAGATTAAATATCCCGTTCCTTTGTCTATGTTGGGTTTCTACATCATTGCTAGCACACCATTAAACGAATGTATTACTAGATGGAAAGTTCAAGCGAGTAACGATGGAACAGTATTTACAGATATCCTAAGTCCTAAAACGGATGTCCTCGATGCAGGAGTTTTGAACAAATTTACATTTCCAACATCATCTAATTACGTTTACTGGCGATTTCATATTATATTCGCAAGCGCTGGAGTGCAATGGACGGGTATTGGGATGTTACAGTGGATGCCTACTCTTACTGATATCACACTCGGATGAAAATGTCATGTCACTTACGTTCCTAGATTAACTTCGAATAGTAGTAATTATGGTTTTGAAGCGAACGCCAGTTCTGAATTTCAAAATAACAAAGCCTTCAATGCGTTCAAAGACGAAACTGAATGGGTGTCTAACACCAACAGTCGCATCTCTTTAACTATCAAGTGTCCAGCAGCTGTAAGAATCTGGAAGATTGGATTGAAAGGAAGGAATAAATCCTCCGAAAGGATTTATGATTGGAGGATAGAAGGAACCACCGACTCAGGAAGTCGGAATATTTTATACACTGCACCTAATCCTACTTATTTAGAAAATACTTATCAGGAATTTTTAATCGATTCCGTTGGAAAATACCCGTCTTACATGTTGTATTGTAAACAAGCTGAACCGGGCAAGCCTGATTAAGCGTGATGCGTTGATTCGTTTATTGGTAAAATAAGAAATTATTTTCACTTAAACAAAATATTTTCTATATATAAAAAGATGATTGTTGCACACAAAACGTTTAATGCAGATAAAATAATCTTTAATGTCGTGAATAAGACGAACAACTTTGTTCAACGTATTCAAATTAAATATAAATATTTACCCGAACGGTGTCGAAGGCGATTTTCATATCCAAACTCCAGCATTAAAAAGTTGGGGCATATCACCAGATCATGGTCTTGGTAAAAGCGATGGCCCTATTGTTGGTTATAGTATACCAGTAATTATGTATGATACGTCAACTGAGGATGAATTGGAGACTATCGGTATGTTAGAAAGTATTTTAGAACGTATTCAAAAGCATCTGCTCGATCCTGATACAAAAGCGGCTTCGAATAAGAAGTATGAAGATTCACAGGTTGAACAAATGTATATTTTTTTAGCAAAAACAGGAAGACGAAGCGCCAAAGATGTACCCGAAATTGTTAACTGTGTATAGATCAATGGATATAACAACCGGATTTTATGATACAAACGATAATCCAATCGACCATCTTACGCTAATATCCACTCCGTGTAGTGTCGTGTTAGATTTATCATGCAATATATTCATCGGAAATAAGCCGTCCATACAATTAAAAGTAGAGGATCTTGTATTAGTAGAAGTACGAAAGCGAGAAAGGCGTCTATTTGCTAAGAATTTCACAAAGGTTTAATTATTAAAGTGTCGATAGATTTTCAATGAGAAACATCACTGAAAAATCTAAACCAGGAACTTATTCTCGTATCTGTTTCTCCAGACTTTACCATTGTAAGCCTACAACGTGTTCATACTGGCTTTAAAAGCCATACTCGCCTTATACAGCGATGAGTAAGTGACGGTTTCATTCGTATCTTTGTCTGGGATTTCAACGCTTATAGGATTATTTCGATTCGTTTTTTTAGATACTCGTACTTAGGCAATGCTTGTTTTTTCTCCTTCACTGGTTCAGGCAGTTCTGATTGTGGTAAAACACCATTCTAAACGAGTATTCTTAACATTTCTGGTTTGTTCATATAACTCGGCTTTATTCCATTTTCCTTTAATAGCGATTTCAGTTGTGAGAGTTTTACGTTTTTTATAATAGAAAATATTTTCTTTAATATACAACGCTCATCTTCTGACCGTCTGATTGGAAGTTTAGCAATTTATCTGAAATGACAACTGCATAAGCTTCCGTTCCAACCAGCACCGCAGCATTGAAAGTTGCCTTGATCTGGGTGTCTACGACAGATGACTTTAATCGCTCGGATTGCTTACTCACATCGAAAACGAATAGCGGATGTAAATCCTTATAATCAGCAGGCGTAATGTTGCTTTCAGTCACGAGCTGATCCATTCCGTAGAATTTCTCGCTAAAGGTCGCTACATCTCTATAAGGTCTCGAAAATTGCTGATTCGGGAATGATAGGTTGTAATCGACTGCTGTATATCTTTCTTGGTTCATCATCACATACATGTTCTTAATATCGCAATGATCGAAAATTGATGGATTAGATGCTTGATTGCCACTTCGATTCGTTTGAAATCCAACGATAATATGCCTCGGCTTTTCTGGCGATGTCTTTACGCTAAGTCGCCAACTAAATGTGGTAGATTGAGGAACCGTTATGGTGTCGCATTGATGAGCTTGATAGGCTGCTGGTATTGCTGCCTTTGATTCGATCGTTTTATACAGCTGCATTCTTTCCATGTCGTATGGTATGACATGAGGCATGTCATTACATAAAACCATGAAGTTTTACTGATGTTAACTTTACCAGCCAGTGCTGCGTTGCCCCTGAAAATAGCATCGGATTTGCGAACGAGCGTCAAAGTCTGTTTCATACCATAGACAATCTTATCATAATCTTAGGCGAATCCAAAAATGTGCTTTAGAGGCACGATGAAACTAAATGTACCCTTTGTAGTTGGTTTCTGAATGAGATACGCTTGTCTTATCGCGAATCCAGAGTTGTCGGCTATAACGGCAGTCGCGGCTGTCTTTAGTCCATAATTGGTTAAGTCCTTGTGCGAAAGCGAAGTCGTTGGGATATTTCAGCAACCCTAGCATAGTTGTGGATTGTCCAGGATGAAACACGCTTTCGATTTCTTGATTCGATAAGGAATACGACCTTTGGCTGAAGGGATGCATCAGCCCGTTTTTGGTAATAGCCACAGCATCGGCATTGGCGTAAGCTGTTCCATCTGCTTTAGTCAGTCTACCTTCGAATAGCAGGTATGAGTCAGAGGGATGACTGAAAAGATCTTGAAGTTCGATATTGGAGCGAATTTCCCCAGGGCTGTTAAGATTCGTCCTCGCCACTGGTTCGTACTTGTGCCATTCGTATCTCTCAACTGCCTCGTCTATAATAATATTTTCAGTAAATCTTAGAATATATGACTGCATTTTAATATAGCAATAAAATATTTTAAGCCAACTCCATTCCAGATCCACGCACTAAATCTTAGGCGGTGGCGCCAAGTAAACTGCGGCGCTGCCAGACAGCTTTGACAGCTGCTGCTGCGACGAGGAAACGGCTCTTTTCAGACCCACCAGATGGTAGAAGAGAAATACGAGTTGTTGATGTTGAGAAGATGATGGTGGGACGGCCCACCCCTCCCCCACCCTTTGGAAGGTAGGACGTGAAAAAAGTGAGTTATGAATGTGGAAATAGCGGGTCTGTTTACTTTGAGCGTCCCAAATGATGTAAGGCACATGATTTTTGTAGGATGGTGTGGATTTGGACCGCTAAAGGTAAAGACGACCCAGCGATTTTGTTTGTTTCTGTTTTGAATGTGTCGTGTTGGGAGGATGTGGATGTGGAGTGGTGGTCTGGTGATGAAAAGAAGCAGAATTGTGTAGGCGATGTGTGTAAGGCTGGTGATTATTATTATTCTTGTTAGTCGAATTATTATGAATATTATTAGTATTATCTGTGGGTGGCTGTGCCCTGTGTAGGTGAATCCGTCGTCTGTCGGTTGAGCGCTTGAGCGCAGTAATTGTGACGATTTCGATGACGAGGAGAAGATGATGATTTGAGATGTGAAGTCGATGAAAGGCGCTACATTCACACATACATGAATGAATGAATGAATGAATGAATGAATGTATGTATGTATCTATCCGTATAGAGATAATAATAATAATAATAATAATAATAATAATAATAATAATAATAATAATAATAATTACGTAGACACGACGCAGTAATAAGACCAAAATAACGACGTCGCTAGATGGCGGCACATGTTAACAATTGATTACATAGGCTGAGATGGGAAACAGCGTTATTTTAAATTCTGTAATGCTATAATGACATTTGACTTACTTATAAATTGCATTAAATTGTATACTTTCATATTTAAAAGTAACTTTCCTGTGAATGACTGAATTAAATAATTATTACCGTTAGTAAGTTTTTCATTGGAAACTTATTTTTAAATTCCGAAACACGCTATAAAAGACCTCTCGATAATTCGTCGTTATCGCTTCTCGGCCTTTTGGCTAAGATCAAAGCGTTTACTTGTCGGCTTAATACCTGACATGTACTTTAACCAGGCTGCGTTACTCATCTGGGCTCTCGGCCTAGGCTGGTGGTCAGATAATCCCTGATCCGCTACCCTGGTTTTAGTACCTCCCCCAGTGGTCCCACTGAGGGAGAAATCAAAAAAAATAAAACAGCCTAGGCCTACTACGCTCCGGGCGTACTGGTTCGTTACATTCCCATCTGGGAAATCTCTGCAGAGAGGGTCTTCTGCTGTTTGCTAGGGTGCTCAAAGGGAGAAAGGCTAGAAGTTGAATGAAAACCTCCCATCATCCAAACAAGCACAATTTATTATAAAGCAGAAGCTTGACAGGTAGTGTTAGACCGTAAGGCAGTGCTGTCCAACACGCCGATCGCATGCGGCCCGCCTGTCATTGCTATAGCTATTATTATTGCTATTAAGCTTGTGATTATCGTCGCCATCATCACGGTCGTCGTCGTTAAAGAAGATAAAGAAGAAATGCAGCCGAGACAGACTGGTTTTGGATATGAGAAGTAGGACGGGGTGTGTGTGTTGCATTGTTTGGACTGGTTTAAACACAGGTGGTGGTTGCGATGATGATGATGATGATTAGCGTCTTTGTCGTTGTCGATTTCCTTCGTTACGATTTGTGTGGCTCTGAAAAAAGACGTTTTCTTTGCGATCTGGCGACGCCGGACGATGGCCGTCCCAGCCGCTTACCTGGAGCTGGTGTACTTTGTCACCGCCTTCGTTACCAGACAGTAAATTATTTATATTCGTATTTCCATGGGGAGATATTAAACCCTTTAACGCGTCCTTGCTCTGTTGGCTAAGTACAGCTGCTTGCGGTGGGCTAAACATTTTTGCCACGGCTTTATCCACGAGTCGCTCTCCTGCATTGATAGCAACGGTCTTACCAACATCTATAGCCTTTTTTCGTATCACAGTCGCAGCGTCTTTACCAACACTCAATGCGGTTGTTCTCGCTGCACTCGAAGATAACATTCTTTTGAAAAATCCCGATATCGTATCAAATATTCCAGCGCCTCCTACGACGTATCTTTTAGTAAATCTTCTCTTAGTTATGACAATCATTTTGTAATTGTATCATTACATTATGTTTATACTCTAACTCATTTATCACATTTTGTCGAAGTAACTCATCGCAGATACCGACTATCTCGTTTCTTAATCCTGTATTTTCCGCTTTGAAGCTAGCGAATCGAAGAGTTAACATATCCACTAGCGCATTAGGATCTTTTGGAAGAACTACGACTCCCTGGCCTGTTGAGAACCTCCCTTCCCATATCGGCTTAATAATTTCCTTATATTTTTCGCTTCTAGACGACTTGGGTTTGTTCGGATTATCAGGTCGACGGATTGATAACGGATTGATAACGTTAACAAGATTCATCGCGAAACTATTTATGCGACAACGTTGACTGTAGAAGTGTAGGTATAATGTGCATAGAAGTTGATAGAACCAAAATAGTGAAATCTCATTAAACGTTTTACTACGATTCTTAAACTTCAAAAAACATTAGACAACGTGAGATGGATAGAAATGAGACTGACTGATCTGAGATTTAAAATCTCAGCCTTAAACTCAGCCTTAGTATGTAGGATTATTTTATCTTAAATTCATTCCTAAAATGTTTTCGAAAATAGTTGTTAAATTGTCACAAAACGAGCTTAATTAATGGTGAACGATTACAATGCAGGCGATGATTTAAATATAATATGAATTTATATCAAGTTCCACATGAATAAAATGCATGTCTTATCCGCAGAAGAAGTTGAGTGTTTGGCATGGTGAGTGCGTCAACCCAGACCTTGATCGCATCCGCATTGTATACGATACTGTCTGGAAATATAACATACACGGCGTTACAAGCGCCACCTGCAAGTCAACAAAGAAACTAGCAATATAAGTATAGACTATTCTATTCAAGTCACAGATGCTTTTGTTAACGGAATGAGATTTAATAGGGATACAGCGGATACAATAATATGTTTTATTAGTTATATTAAGTCTATGTCTAACTATCATGTTCAATGTGTATGTCACATACATCCTTCATTATACTTTGCAAATGTCATATGTAATATAATTATATTATATCACCCTAATTCCCTAATCAGATACTCGTTTGCATGTTTTTGTGTAGGCATGCATACATGCTGCATGTATATATATATATATATATATATATGTATGTATGCTTGTATGTATGTATTTATATATGTATGTATGTATGCTTGTATGTATGTATTTATATATATGTATGTATGTATGCTTGTATGTATGTATTTATATATGTATGTATGTATGTATGTATGCTTGTATGTATGTATTTATATATGTATGTATGTATGCTTGTATGTATGTATTTATATATGTATGTATGTATGCTTGTATGCTTGTATGTATGTATTTATATATGTATGTATGTATGTATGTGTGCGTGTGTGTGTATGTATGTATGTATGTATTTATTCCGAAATTTTATATTGCTCTTCTTCTAACATTATTTGTTCAGAAGTGCACACGCCTCGACGGCGCAATTGGTACTGCAGAGCAATTGTGCGGGAAGGACTTGCTCAAGGTCCCTACAAAGTGACTTCTCGGACGAGGGTCTAACCCGCACACTTAGCGCACACTTAGCATTATGGGCCGACCACTCTAACAAATCGGCCACCGTACCATACATACAAACATGCATGTATAAATGTATGTAATGTACTGTACATTGTATGCATGTATGCATCTGTGCATTTAACAGAAAATTGGAAATGCTCCTTCCAAGAGACTCAAGAGACTCAAGAGACTCAAGAGACTCAAGAGACTCAAGAGACTCAAGAGACTCAAGAGACTCAAGAGACTCAAGAGACTGCCGATTGACATTAAATTTTATTAGTTTTATAGGAACGACAGAGTTTCTGTTTTCTGTGTAGGACTTTACTGATTGAAAACGTTGAATAGCGCATAAAGCTGTTGTTCTGTTTAATCTACCGAGTTTGTGAAGCTCAAGTAGTCTTGTCTGCGGCAGGTGCAGTTTCGTTTATTGTCCCTTATTATAATAATATTATTATATACTTTTACTGTCAAGCGATCGAGCGAGAGTGTCGGCTTCTTCAGGCAAACTAAAATAATTTATTCATTGTTTGCATATTGATAAACAAAAGTATTATATGGGATCAGCGTCGGGTACGATTCTTATTAATATTATAATTATAATTATTATTATTATCGTTGCTGCTGCTGCTGGTGTTGTTGCTGTTACTTCCACTACTACTTCTAAAATCAGACCTAATGCCGAAGGCAACGAAGTCTCGCATCATGTACATGCAACTTAACTGCGGTGTGTCAGTTTGTCAAATAAACGAAGATACATACATACATACTATTACTACTACTACTATTACTACTACTACCACCACTCCTCCGCCCACTACTCCACCTACTCCACCTATTACTACTAATACTATTACTCCACCTACTGCTTCCTCCTACTACCTCCACTACTTCCCCTACTACTGATACTACTTCCCCCCCCTACTAGTTCCCCTTACACTACTACTTCCACCACTTCCCACTTCTACTTCCACTACTACTACTTCCCCTTTCACAATTATTTCTCCGAGGTAGGTCTATCGATAAACCTTTGGAAGTCACATTATAGTAATGGTTATTATTATTTTTTATTATATTTTTTTATATTATAATAACTATTATTTACCACAACTTAAGCGTAAAAATCTAGCATATTATGTCAGTTTACTAGATATCAATATTGTATTTTTAGTAATTACTTGGATCTGTTGCTGACAATTTAGACCTGGAGCAGAGATGCGTCATCCGACCACTGACAGATGTCATCTTTCCCGGATGTAACACGTGCTGTCGATTGCATCTGGCTGGACTTCTGTGAATTGGCCATCTCATCCTGGTAAAATATCCAGGCAAAATAAGAATTTGATGTAAGATACCGATAGTTGAAAGCATAGGCTATATGCGAGCTTTTTTAGACGAATATGGATCTGATTTGGGAAGTTATTGTTAAGTCACAATGAGACAAATGATACTATAGCCTACAATCAAATATTACTAGAATTCATATTTAGTTATAGGCCTATAGCAGAAAATTTCCAGAAATCGCAGGAGATTGTAACTAACCAGATTATTGTAAACAAAAGCTATAATGATAACAATAGTAGGAGTGGTGATGTTGGTGTTCCACATGTTATGGCCAGACAGCCAAATCCACACCATTTACCTGGATAGGTTCCTCTCCAGTGAATGACCTTCTTCTTTACGCCCTATGATGCTCTCTCGTAGCATTGCTGCCTCTTTTTTCACCTCAAACCTTTCTTTATTCTGATATATCCAAAATGGTGCGTCATCACAGTTATAGCAAAATCTTTGCGAACTCTTCACCATCCAGCTAACCAGCTCTACCAGATCGTCCTCTTGCCTCACCCTCACCTGAGCCTAGATAACATCTCTCAAGTTCTCCAACCGCGCCATATATCCAACGCCGCTCCACGTCTCTGGAGAAACCTTCCTCCTGAATGTTGTGCTTTCTCGGTTCCTCCATCATCATTGACCGTCATGCAACGCATTTGTCCATAGCTTCCCTATCCATCACACCATGGGCTTTCCACTCTAAACTGAAGTCTCACCCTTTCAAGAACTCTTACCCAAACTCCTTAATTGAGATTCCACTCGTCAGTCATCAACCAAAACGACGCCCTCTTTAACAGCTACTCTGCCTTCCTGCTGACCTCCTGAAACCGAACTCTGACCTCCCGCGGACTATCTTTTGGACAACTCTTTCGATTTGGCGTTGCGCTCGTGAATAAGCTGGTGCCCTGCGCTTGGCCTTCAAGTGGCGCTTTACAAATTTTGAGATTACCATTACGGTTGTGGCGATCCCAGCAATGAATTTGATTGGGTTTCTCTCCTAAACAGCATTTTGCTACAATTGTGATGAATTTCACTTTTCTTCATTTGATAATCTATGCAAGGCGTGCAAAAATAGCCCAACCTTGCAATGATGAATCAACAGAACAATTGTTTTGGTGATAAAAATTACAATTTTTCAATGGATCAAATTAAAAAAAACAAGAAAAAATCAGTATTAAGTTGTTGCAATTAGTGTATTAATCACAATTACTTAAATATTAAATATTACGATACTACGCTGTTAACTTGTTTGCAAATTTCTAAAGGTTCCAGCGCTCCCTTATAAATCGTAAGAGGGGTTTCGACCCACAGGTTGAGAACCGCTGAATTCAACAGTGGCGTGCTCCCTCGTTCGTCCAAGTCCGCAATGTAAAACTCAGTCAGTATATATGTTTCGCGCTTTATGTTATTAATGTCAAGAATGCACACAAATGCAGAACAGCTCAATCATTGGCGTTCTTAGAGACGGTCAGGTGATGTCATGCTAAGATTACAGAATCTCATGCATACAGCGTTGTCAATATGATGATGATGTATTTTACCTGTACCTACCTTCTGATAACAGCAGAAAGGAGCGAGGATCAATGTAGACAGAACGATGGACAGAACGATGACGATGGATCCAACGAAAGCCATCAGCAGAAACATATCGAATTGTATAAGCATACCCTCCTGGACAACACAAGATTTGCCTTTTACATGAAAATAGCAAATCTTAAGTACTTTTGAGGTGTTAAATGCGAAAATGACAATGAAATTGTTTGATTGGCTCTCGTTTACGAGAGACAGAGCTCGTTAGGTATTAGTCTCATTATGCATTGAGTGCATAGGTTATAGCCATTAGCACTGCTGTGTTTGAAACTACATATTGCAACATATTCTGTCTTATTGCCATAGATATGCCTCAGGAGACAGTGCATCGCTGTCTGATGCAATGCAGGCGAGTCATGACATCACGGCTTCATGATCGCCGACGACAGATGTTGCGAGTGTAGTAGTAAATGGACAGTTTCAAAAAATGGGGGTAGCTATCTGAGATGGGGCTCAGTGAGCCGATTCTCATCAATATTTTGCAAAATTAATTCTTCTATGGTGCATTTCTAGCATGCACAGTTAAATTGGGCTTCACAAATCTCAATTTTGATCTTGATCATCATGACAAGAATCACGGAAAACTCATTAACCCTAAATATGACATATTTTTACTTTTAGTCTCAACTGGTGTAGTCTTTTAGCCAAGGCTCTGCGGGCCATGGAAACATCATTGGCGGGCCAGAAATGGCTCGCAGACCTGCTCTTTGACACCTCTGCCATAGATGATCCTGGGCAGTTATACAAGAGGCAAGCAATGCATACAATCGCAATTGAAGCGACCCTACTCTTTTACATATAATTTCTATGTAGGCCCATTGTTCTATGACATTAGAAAATCTTGCTCATTTTTCAGAAAATGGATCCAATTAGGCTAATTGATTTCATTGTAATATTCGTGTCAACCACACTGAAACTCATAAAAAAAATACAAATTTAATATATCATCGAGTCCATTGATTTTGTATGAGAAGTGACTTCCATCCATCTGCTAGAACAATTCTAAGCTGCCACTCAAATCGGAAACTCTGTTTTGGTGATCTCGGAGGATGAGAGCAACATTTTGTAACAGTTACAGACTCATTAACTGAAAGCAATCCGTTGGCTTACGGGAAACAACAACGGTGGTATTGGTGGTGATAGTAGTGGTTGTAGTAGTGGTGGAAGTCCTCAAAGTGGTGGAATTTGTAATGTAGTGAAGTAGTACTTGTAGTATTGGTGGAAGTAGTGGTGGAAGGTGGAAGTAGTGGTAGTAGTAGTAGTGAAAGTGGTGATAATAAATCTAATAATAGAACCTTTACGAGGTTCCCTCAGTTAGCCTTCGTGTTGATACTTCAACTCTGAACGAACAGCAAGAGGCAATCATTTGCAAGTGACACCTGAGGAGGCTTACCTGTCGAGTGATTTCTTCCTCTTCAGGGAAGTCCATGCTTACGTCCCTTTTCTTCCTTGTCCAGCTGTTGTAGTAGTTATCGTACCAATCCGTAAAGACCCACATATGTTGTTCTTCTGCAGTCGTGTTGCCTACGCCTTTTTCTTCTAGTTCTGAAATATCGTTCACATCGTACTGATAATCCTCATCTCGTTGTCCTTCGACTGCTTCAAATCCATCCTCGTCATCATCTAATTCTTCTTCAAGTCCACTCGACTCGTAGGAAGCGTCTTCTGCTCCTTTCATTTCTGAAGCAAGGGTCGTAGAGGAAACATCCAACGACGAGGGAGGCACTTCCTCAAAGTTGACAGCCTTTCCACCGCTCATCCCTCGGTTCAGCAGGTCCCTGTCTATGCTATGACCTCGTTTTCCACTATTTTCAAGCCCGACTCCAACTCGTCTATATTCACTGAATGTACCTGGCTCATTTTGATACTTCATGCTGTGACCCATATTATCATTATTCATAGTGGAGCTCTTTTCATCTAATTTGTTGCCCTGATCTAGTCTCAGGTAGTTCCATCCTCCAAACGCTTTCATTTTGTCGGAAGGTGAGAACTGAAGATTTGCTTCTGCGTGTTGAACTGCTATTGGCTGAGGCTCTTCGACGTTCACCTCAGTCCGTCTAGTATTGAACGACATGTTGTTGTAACTGGATACGATGTTCACTTCTGATATCAGAAGAAGTGCTAGAGCGATCAATATAAGCAAGACACTGAGAACTGGTAACATTATCACCTGAAAAACAATTAATAGACATACATGTACATGTAGTATTGTAGCTAACTAACATTGCAATATATCAAACCAAATGAAACAACATAGCGTGACAAATGTAACGTAACATAAAAAGGCATAGAGATGACGTGGCATGGCATGAAATAGGACATTTTCTCTTCCGATCACTTGTCTGCAAATTCAACGCTCATTCACACAATAATTGTTTCTGTATCTTCCTCGAAATTCCAGCACGGATCGTGCTGGAATTTCGAGGAAGATACAGAAACATGTTCTTGGTCAGCGCCATCAACCTCTTTCAAGTCTGATCTATGTTTTCCACTTGGAATTGAAGGTAAACGAATGCGTCAAATGAATCGAATTTTGATTGAGTGAGGGAAAGGGAGAGAGGCAGAGGCAGAAGGAAGGCAAAGGTGCACTGTATAAGAATGCTAATAGGTCATATTGGAATAGTTGACGAACCATTGCTTTGCTCCTGCATGTTCCAACCGAAATCGTTAACATTCCGAAGAAAACAATCTGCAGTAAACAGAAATAAACAATTATAATCTACAACTTTGGCTTAGATTTTAGGAACATTCAACAAAGCCTAAAACGTTTCTTAAGTTATGCCGAAATAAGAATCTTACGCTCATAGCAATTAAAAATTAATCTTCATGAAAATTTGTCCTTTTGGCCCTTCGGGTGGACTTACAACCACAGATCTGTAGGACTAGTTTAATTATTTTTAATATGAAGCAATAGAGAAAGAACTTTTGGGCAAAAGCAAAAACCTTGGGACGAAACACGCTCCATTTGACGATGGGGTACTCGACAACGAGGGCGAAATATTCTCTGAATATGCAAACATCCAAAAAGTATACAGGCTTAGATGCATGCTTTCAACAAACTTTCTTTAGTTATTCAAAATTTCATATCGCCCTTCTTCCAACATTTTTTGCTCAGAAGTGCGTATACACACGCTTCGACGGCGCAATTGCAGTTGTACTGCAGAGCAACGGTGCGCGAAGGACTTGCTCAAGGTCCCTACACAGTGACGCCCCGGACGACGGTCGAACCCGCGCGCTCAGCACACACAGAACGTTACGGGCCGACCGCTCTAACCGATCAGCCACCGTGTCACACAAGCATGCATATGATTTATGCATACAAACCTATAGATATGCTTGTGCATACATTATTTACATTCGTAAAGACACACACGATGATGTCATTTCCATATAATTCATAATGATATCTTACAGATGAATTTGTTGTTCTTAAAAAGTAGTACTACAACTCTGTTAAATGCTAGCTATACATTGAATTTTATATTGCTATGTTACATTAGAATGAAAATGTGTTTTCTTATATTTAAGTTAACTTTTGTCAATAAGTTGCCAGTAAGACGCGGGCCTTGCCTGGTAACAGCAGAAGCTAATGGCGTTGCAATCGGCAGCATAATAAGCTTATGAATTGCGCACAGGCACGCTTAGAGAAATTCCGGGCCCCTAGGCAAAAAAGATCAGGGCCCCAGGCAGAAAAGATCGGGAAAAGATCGGGGCCCCTAAGCAGAAAAGATCGAGATCTCTAGACTGAAAAGATCGGGGCCCCCTTGGCAGAAAAGATCGAGATCTCTAGGCAGAAAAGATCAGGGCCCTAGGCAGAAAAGATTGGGAAAGGATCGGGGCTCCTAGGCAGAATAGATCGGGGCCCCTAGGCAGAAAAGATCGGGCCCTAGGCAGAAAAGATCGAGATCTCTAGGCAGAAAAGATCGGAGCCCCTAGGCAGAAAAGATCGGGAAAGGATCGGGGCCCCTAGGCAGAATATATCGGGGCCCCTAGGCCTAAAAGATCGGGAAAAGATCGGGGCCCCTAGGCAGAATAGATCGGGGCCCCTGGGCAGAAAAGATCAGGAAAAGATCGGGGCCCCTAGGCAGGAAAGATCGAGATTCCTAGGCAGAAAAGATCCGGCCCCTTGGCAGAAAAGATCGAGATCTCTAGGAAGAAAAGATCGGGGCCCCTAGGCAGAAAAGATCGAGATCTCTAGGCAGAAAAGATCGGGGCCCCTAGGTAGAAAAGATTGGGAAAAGACCGGGGCCCATAGGCAGAAAAGATTGGGAAAAGATCGGGGCCCCTAGGCAGAAAAGATCGAGATCCCTAGGCAGAAAATACCGAGGGCCCAAGGCTGAAAAGTTCGGGACGTCTAGGTAAAGCAGTCAAAGGCCTCTTAGACGGAAATGGGCGTGTTCCATATCAAAACATGACAAAAGTCAGGTAATATTCAGATGCTTGAAGTTTGGACTGATTTGTAGTTTAGTGTAAGTTATTATATTTGAAAGGCCCAACCCATGAATTGTGCAAATACTTAACTATTTTCATTTATATGTTACCAATATTATTGCTTCTATAGGTGTTATATTTACTATTGATATATCGCCGTGCGTTTGCAAATTGTTTATTAAAGACTACACATATATTCACTTACTTACTTGTAGCAGTTATGCATATTGAATTTGCACTAGCCACTAGCCTACTGCCATAGGACAGGACTCGAATATATACTCAGATACCGCTTTACAAAACTGCGTAACTCCCGGTAATGTGGTGTCAAGCGTTGATAAAGAAGAGAGGTGACGTCAATCATCCTGTTATGATAAAGCGTCGTTAAACACAGACCAAGCAACCACCCCCCCCCCCACCACCACCACGCAAACGCTCGTCCAACTGACTACCTCACTTCGATCGAGACTAGAAGAGATATTGCCTCCTCATCGTGATCCTATTCAGAAGACAATGCTATGCATGCATCCAGTGGCTAGTCCACTGTGTTCATGTCTTTGAAACATTTCCGTCATCTGGGACTGTAAGCTGTCAAAAAATGGTTGAAATTATGACCCGGGTACCAGTCGATCTGCGGAGTGGGTACCCGGGTACCAGACCGAGTGGGCATTTTGTTGGGAAATGTAGGGAATTGTGCATTTTACGGAATGTCGGGCACCCGAGAACCGATTTCATTGCCCGGGTAACCGGGTGTACACTAGGGTTACCATAAGTGCTGAGATAAAAAAGAGGACACTAATTGTTCATCAGATCCGGATAACATCCCGTAGCCGGCTCCAAGTGCTAAGTCAATGTTAAGTGTTGTACAAATAAATAGTGTTCTTATTGTAAATGGATTCAATTATAAACCTTATCGAGTGAGTGTTCGGTACACATTACAGTACACAGACTGTACATAGAAACAAAACAGTGACCAATTTACCAAGCAGTAGTGACATCATATTCTGAGTTATTATTACCAGAATTTGAGGCAATTGAGGTTGGGAGTTTTTGAGACCGTAGACTGCGCTTGGGGCTGAGCCAAGCTGTATTTCTCTGAAGAACTGATGGCCTTCAACAAGTTAGGCTGGCTGTTCAGATATGTAGGCCTATAACGTATTAAATTCTGTGCATGACATATATAGCCTATGCTTAAAGTTATGTTGCAGAACAGAATTCTTGTGAAAGATTCAACGAGCCACTTAATTCATTTCTTTTTCCGTTGACTTTGCATCAGAGAAAACGCTCGTTCAATGTTAACATTGTGTGTTGGAGTGGCAAAAAAATCCACAAAAGTAAGAAGTTTTGAAAAACATTCTTCATTTTTGCAGCTGCTGAAAAAGCCTACTTCATCCACTTCAAAACACTTGCTATTGTTAACTTGTACTTTCCTTTCTTTGAGGTGTGAAACAGATACTATACAACCTCGTCCCACGTTCGACTTTCATTTAAAGCCATTCACGCAAATCCGTTGAACTCCTCGAGTGGCACAATCCACATATTCAAATGTTATAAGCATGTGGTGTACAATAAGGTCACTTGCGGGCAGAAAGCATCACAGCGAGAATCTACTCTCATATGTCAAGACAAACACCCTTTCTTGTCCATGAGCGCCCCTAGCGAGCTTGGCTGTAAACTAAATAGCTCGACCGTTCGCTGTCCTTCAGAAACATCGATATAAAGAGCTGCTAATTATTATATGCCCAAGCGGAGAAGTTAAGTGGCGAAAACTTAATGTCTGTGGCTGCATTTTCAGGGTATGACTCTCAAGGTAGATTGATCCATTCTGAACTGTTTCAATTTGCAATCAATGGCATCCGCCAACACCTACCCACTGCTTTCCCGACTCATCTGAACCTACTTTCTGTTTGTTTTAGGTACATACAATTGGATCCAATATATACAGAACGTTTTGAAGGTCCTTAAAGAGAATATACACATATTCGGATGCGTACGCTATGGGAACATGCATGAGTAAACACATACATGAATGACATACATGCACACAATCACACATACATACATACATACATGCATGCATACATACATACATAAATACATACATACATACATACATACATACATACATACATACATACATACATACATACATACATACATACATACATACATACATGCATACATGCATACATACATACATACATACATGCATACATACATACATACATACATACATACATGTGCTTATGCACAGACGCCTGTTGAGAGCGCTGCTGATTTGAACGGTGCTATATAAATGCTTGATTACATTACATACAAATACATACACGAAACATATATACATACCTACAAGTCGCACATACATACTGTACAAATCCCGGTAAAAAGTCCTCTCGCTCGGGATTCACTGACTTTTGGTTTGTGAATCTCGAGTGATTCATGCCATTTTCCTTGGCGAGTAAGGGTCCAAACCAAGCTAATCTCGCCGGATTCGTCGTAGAATACCCAGCTATCGGTTGCGAACGCTAGTCTCGAGAGATGTCATTAAAAAGACATTAATCGACATCAAAGATACATTCATGACTTGGTTGAAACTGTTCAGTATATTATGTGCTGCTGGGTATGCGTTAGGCAGTCATTCAATGCATAAGTAATATGTACAGTCACAGTCAAAGTTGCCTAGAGGTCATTTCCGACATAACGCTTGGAGCTGTGAGGAAAAATCATGGCGTGTTCACTAGTAATCATTGCAGCGTGCTCATATCAATTTTACGATTACTTGTTTTGTGACAGATATATAAACCTTTTTCTGTATCATTGGAAACGGATTTATGAAACAATAACGCTATAATGACAAAATATAGTTTAGCAGGATACATTGACTGGGATGAACAGTAATATAAAAAATAATAATTTAAGATGCAGACAATTAAGACTGCTGTATTTAACTTGTATCCACAGCAGAACAACATTCTGCGAAAATCTGTGGATGAAATGCCTCGAGAGATACAACACCGATGTTAGATATTTGTTCAAAGTGAGCATGAAGAAACAAGAATGTCTTCAGTTACCTTTCTCGACGCATAACATCTGTAGATAGATAGATAGATAGATAGATAGATAGATAGATAGATAGATAGATAGATAGATAGATAGATAGATAGATAGATAGATAGATAGATAGATAGATAGATAGATAGATAGATAGATAGATAGATAGATAGATAGATAGATAGATAGATAGATAGATAGATAGATAGATAGATAGATAGATAGATAGATAGATAGATAGATAGATAGATAGATAGATAGATAGATAGATAGATAGATAGATAGATGGATTGACGGATGGATGGATGGATGGACGGACGGATGGATGGGTGGATGTTTGGATGGATGGATGGATGGATGGATATATATGTATATATTGGATGGGTGGATATATATATATATATGATGAATGGATGGATATACCTTTTGAGCAGCGTTAGATTAGCCTGCTATCACATGATCTCCATCTTTTGGATAAAGGCAACCAGACTTAGCCTAAATCCCTCAAAGGCTCAACTGATTTAGTTCAGAACCAAGCGAGGATAGGAGGCCAGAAGAAGCCCAGATCTCGAACATATAGAAAAGAGAAGATGTTAGGCAAAGCCTGATGACGAAGAGGTCCAAGTCAATCCTACCCAGCTGGACTCTGCCTAAAAGCTATATGCACTGGGTCCTGCTAGTGTTCAGGGAGAGGTGATTATAAGAGAGCCAGGATTCGGGAACAGTGGACACCTCCAGCAAGCTGAGGAAGGGGCCGTGCAAATAGGCCTGCGTGTCTCCAGCATACTGGTGAGAGGCAGTGCCGAGAGGAGGGAGGGTGCTGCCTAGAGCAGAGGTGTACAGAATAAACAGAAGGAGGGCCAGGACCGATCCATAAGGGAGGCCATAGTTAAGGGGGTCCCAGCCAGTGCGAGTTGAACCAAGGACCACACAGAGAGTGACCTGTCGAAGAGAAATTAGCGCAGGAAGTAGCAAGCTTGGTGCATTAAAAGGAACATAATTAGGGGCTGTCCCATCTAATTACTAAAAATAACATTTTTGAGCACCACCCCAGTGCTCTATTATCCCTAATCTGGTGCCCCAGAGTTCAATCCCCACCTTAGGCTCTCTATCATTCTGTCCATGTTTGTGTCTCTATAGCTCTCCCTATTTTGTCTATCCCTACATACATGTATGTGTGAATAATATGATAATTATATGATATGAATACGCATAATCGTGTTTATACATATATGTATATATATATGCATATGTATAAAGGTGTATGTGTGTACATATTCAGTATATACATGTGCATGTATAAATATGTGGGTTCAGAATAATAATAATCACATAATAATAAAAATAATAATAATAACACAGGTCTGCAAAAAAAATTTTTTTCAGCTGCATGAGTTATTTTTGCTGAATTATATTTTTTAAAGGTCACAGATTCTAAAAAATGACTTCCATAACATCCCATCACGTATAGGTTTTTTGCAAAAATAAAATCAAATTTAATAAAAAACACTTATTTTTTACAATGAACTAAATATATGTATTTTCTTACAACTAATCAAAAATTTTTGCTGATATTTATACACAATTTTAGGTCTACTTTTTTTCTTGTGAAACCTTTTCTTTTTTTCTTTGATGCTTCTGCGAACTCGTTTCCGATTTCCTTCTTTGGTTTCTCGATTGAGCATCCAACAGTAGTCAGCTAACATATTGACATCCCATTTTCCTTGGAAACGTCTCTCAAAATCACGGACATCTTGATGAAATCTTTCACCCTGTTCTTCGCTGTAGGCTCCCAAGTTTTCAGGAAAACAGTCAATATGGGAGTGTAAGAAATGAATTTTTAAGCTCATCTTGCATCCTTGAGCTTCATACGCTGCAAGCATGCGGTGTACAATAGTTTTGTAGTCAGGGTCCTTAGTATTCCCCAAAAACTTGTGCACTACATTCTTGAAAGAGTCCCACGCTTCTTTTTCCTTGTCTTCCATTGTTTCCAAAAAGAGGGGATCAGTTAGAAGTTTTCTTATGTCGGGGCCAGTAAAAACTCCCTCTTTTAACTTGGCCTCAGACAGTTTCGGGAACTTGGAACACAGATATCTGAAACAATTCCCAGCTCTTGGCAGTGACTTGACAAACTGCTTTACAAGCCCCAATTTAATATGAAGAGGTGGTAATAACACTTTTTCTGGCGGAACCAAGGTCGTATTGATGAGGTTTTTCTCGCCGGGGGTTAAACTGTCTCGAAGAGGCCAGTCAGTTTTGTCCAGTGCAGCTGTCTGGCTCTACTATCCCATAAACAAAGAAAGCAAGGATATTTTGTAAAACCTCCCTGCTGCCCCAACAACATGGTTATTATTTTGAAATCTCCACAAACCATCCACTGATGCTCTTGATATTTGATTTTCTCAAGAATCGTAGCCAAGTCACTATAGTTTTCTTTCATACGAACCGAGTATCCCATAGGGAGAGATGCAAATACATTTTCCATTATGCAGCAAGACTGCTTTGAGGCTGGTTTTAGACGAATCAATGAATATGCGCCATTCTGATGAATCATATTCTATTTCAAAGCACTTCATGAGCCCATTAACATCATTATAATAAACCAGATTTCCCTCTTTGGAGAAAATCTGAGTAAATTCTCTCTCTCGATTCCTGTACCACGAAAATGAGGTCCCAGATGATAGCAGGTTTTTGTTTTTTTAGCCTTGATCCTAGTAATTCGGCTGCATCTTTGGAAAGACCTAAATCTCTTACTAGGTCGTTGAGCTCACTCTGAGAAAAAAGTTGAGGTCCCTCGTCAACAGAAAAATCTGAACTAGATTCGTTCTGGGAAGCTAATGCGTCTAGGTCCTCTAACTCGCTCAGGATGCCATCTAAATTAGAAGGTTGCCGTGGAACTGGTATTTCAGAACCATGGGACACTGGACGAATAGCCGAGTCAAGGCTAGGGTAAGATATTTTATTTTTATTTTTTGTATTAAATCCTTTCACATCTACCGAACAGAAATAGCAGTCAGTTGTGTGATTTTTCTGTTCGCGCCATATCATAGGAATGCCAAAACGAAATGAGTTTTTCTTACCCTTAAACCACAAACGAAGGTCTTCCTCGCATCTTCTGCACACCTTATGTGGAGCCCATGTTTTGTCTTGATCTCCAAGTTTCATTTTGAAATAGGCAAAATAAATTGTCTTCACAAACTCACTTATGTTTCTTTGTTGTATTTTTACGGTGTATTCACCACACACATAACAGAAGTTGTCGGGAGAAATTACACAACCTATGTAAGCCATATTCTAGAACTAAAATAACAATCACAGTATCGTTTGAATGCTGAATATAAACTGAGTGTGGCATTAGATGGCCGGCGAAATACTGAACTTATTTAACTTGTTGAAACATGATCTAATCCAACAGCAGATTGCTTATTTTCTTCCTAGTACCCCAGATAACAAGTCTAAGCATGTTCAACCTCATCGGTAATATTAGTCACTATCAAATTTTAACCTGTTTCGACACGATCATGCGACCTTCCTGTTAACGCTAAAGCTACTTTATCCACCACCCCCTACCACTATTCTCTTCAACCATTAATTTTTTTTCATTTATTGCCAAGTTCATCTGTATTTGATAGTATTCATGTGAGAAAGCTTAGTTTCAAGGTCATTTTTTAAATCAAAAACAGAATACTAAATTTTAAGTTAATTAGTAATTTTACACTAAATAACAAAAATTTAATGTAGCCAAAAAATGACGCGATGGAATTTTTTTGGTATTTTTTTCGTTTTTATCAAGTTAAAATCTATAAGAAAATGTATAAAAATTCTATGCAGTTTTTCACTTGCAGACCTGTGTAATAATAATAATAATAGTGAGACGACCTTACGACCTTTCTTTTTCAGCGCATTTCTGTTTGCATCCAACGCTACAACCTAGTCGCTTTCGTGGGCATCTTTCCGTTGACCCCAGAAGACGAGGCCTGACCCTCCGGACAATAAAATCTCTATATTAATAGTCTCTATAAAATCTCTATATTAATGATCTGTAAGTCCCTGAGGAATGAAGTACCTGAGGAATTAAGTACCTCAGGGCAAAAAATAATAATAATATTATAATTATATGAAATCTGGAGAAGGAGGAGAGAGAGGAAAACAACAAAAAGCATACAATGTCAGTGTTAAGAGCCATCAGCAGAAAGAAAGAGGTAGATTTTCAGCTTACAGCGAAAGATTGAGAGAGGAAAAAGATAATCAAGAGAATGAGGAGAAAGAAGAGGAGGATGGAAGCGGAGAGAGCGTGAGGAAGGTTAAGAGAGTGAAGTGAAAGTTGAGGATGGAAGCAGGAGAGAGGATAAAGTTTAAACCGGAGAGGGTAGATTTGAGGAGTAAGAGAACGAAGGGAAAGAAGAGGAAGAAAAAAGCAATAGAGAGGTAGAAGAGGATGAGAAAGAAGAGAAAGATGAGAAGCAAGGATGCAGGAATGGGTGCGAGTATGACAATGATGATTATGGGGTCAGGAGGAGATGAAGCTGGAGGCAGGAAGCTCGGAGAGGAGGAGAAGAATGATGTGTAAGAGGACGATGAAGTCAGGAGGAGGGCAGGGGAGGTGAAGGATGACGAGAGAGAGGAAGAATAACGGAAGGATGAACCCAGGAGGAGGAGAGAGGAGGAAGATGAAATCCGGAGAATGAGAGAGAAAGAGGAAGATGAAAAGAGTCAGGAGGAGGAATGGAAGGATGAAACCTGGAGGAGGAGAGAGGAAGATGAAATAAGGAGGAGGATAGAGGAGGACGATGAAATCAGGAGGGGGTAGAGGAGGAGGATGAAGACAGGGAAGGCAAGGACTTAGGAGGAGGAGGAAATAAGGGGGAGGGTAGAGGAGGAAGAGGATGAAGAGAGTGAAGAGGAATAGCACATAAGGATGAAATCAGGAGGAGGTTAGAGGAGGAGGAAGAGGAAGAAGCTTCGCCTCGTCTTCATTTTTTCGGGTTACGGGTCTGGTTGTCGCATATTTCATACATTTTTCATCAGATATAGCTCTGTAACCGTGATTATTCTGTACATTACATTACAATAGATAGCCTCGAACATTTATATATATAGATCATTATTATACATTAGGTTTAGCTGAACATTCACTAATTCTGACAGTATAGGTTCTGTCAGTCACTCGTGTAGGCTCTAGCAGTTGCAGTCAGCCCTCATTGCTAGAGTGGTCAATAGTTGATCCTTGAGTGGTCAGTAACTAGCCAATCAAAGTAGTCTGTTCTAGGATAGGTCAGTTTCCTCTTTGGCTGAGGAAACTCATTTATATGCTAGAGCACTGTTAGGAACTTCGCAGTCTTACTTCCGAAGAACTCTAACTATCTTGTCAGGCTCGTCAACTCGTATCATCTTAGGGTTTGGACATTATCATCTCACCCATACTCACATTAGTAAGTACATGTAACAGTTATGTATTAGTCACAATCATTATATATATATATATTATTATTATTATTACCTCTTCTTCTCTGTATTTAATAAAGATAGTTTGTATCTGAACTGTCATGTGTCTACTCTTCATGTGTAGCTAGTTTCCCCTAACATAATCTAACTTATTAAGTATCTAATATAATAGTAGATCTAGTTTTAAGTAGAACCCTAATCGTTCTTACAGTTCGAATTTTTTGATGCAGGAACCAAAATAATTGTCTATTACTATATTTTACCGCAGAAATCTGTCAAAACATCATAAGGAGTCAATTTTAGGGTGTCAAGGCGTATGAATGAACTGCGTGTGTGAGTAAGGTCTCAAGCGTCCCCAGCTATATATGTCGGTCTGATATCAATTTCGCCGACATCTGGTTGACTAATGACATGATGTTCACTTAAATGAGCTCGCAGGTGGGTGGTCGTTAATGACCGCCGGAATGTTGCCATATTCGTCAGCTAATGTCGCATGAGTCGCTCCGGATATGTGGCCCCTGTCGCTGGCTAATCACACCTGACAGCGGCCTGACAGGGACAGGGACAGGAATCGCTCCGGAATCATTATCTATTAACGAGGATGTTAATTTGGCTGATTCTGCTCGTAGCCTGCCATGTGTTTCATTTTCAATTCGACAATGTATCTTGCTGAATATACATGTAGACTATCAATGACATTTGCAGATTGTCATATATTGTGCATATAACATTGGTCAATGCCCTTGTCTCTACAGTCGCCTTGACTATTGTAATTCAATTCTCACTGGAATTACAAATTCCAACTTGCAGAAACTACAGAAGGTTCAGAACTATTTTGGCTAGAGTTATAACTAATACATCAAAATATGAGCATATAACTCCAGTGCTTAAAATATTGCGTTGGCTTCCTGTTCATCAGAGAATCTCTTTCAAACTTGGTTTTATTGTCTACAAAACACTGCATTTCGGTCAATCACAGCACTTCAAGTCAATGCTAGTTCCAAAGACTTGTAATTATTCAACTTGGTCATCAACCTGCCTTTCTTTGACTGTTCTTGGTTGTCGTGCTTTATCGGTCGCGAGATCCAAGTTCTGGAACTCCCTCCCTGTGTCTGTCCGTTCTCCTCAGTCTCTTTCTTTGTTTCGATCTCGACTCAAAACCTTCCTTTTTTAGTTGTCATACCTTCCGTAGGCTGTCTCTCTGTCTTAACGGACTGACCTCTTGGAATCGATCTGATTACGATTTGGATTTGACGCGCCATCTATTGATGCAGCCAGCAATAAACACGGGCGTCATAAAAGTGGAGATTAATAATAATAAAAACATAATAATAATAATAATAATAATAATACTTACATACATACATACATACATAAATGTAGATGTATACATACATGCATGCAGAGGGTCAACGGGGCTACTGACCGAAATCCCGCACCAGATGCCGGCCTTGACATTGAGCGATTGAAGGAAGCAGTCGTCGTGTGAATCGTTGCATTTCAGGCGATGCAGTTGTTGCTGAAGCACCAGTCCCGCTGCTATGGCAACCATTCCCATGACAACGAAAGTGATTCCGGTGCAGAACCAAGTTTTGCCATTGATCGTGGCTCCCTGACGCCGGTTGTCTGTCAACGTCATCGCTGTCGGTTAGTCTGTCGATTGTTGTCCGTTTCTGTTCGAGTAAATCAATCCAAACAAGTCACGTTATACCACATTATACCACATTATACCCCATTATACCCCATTATACCACATTATACCACATTATGCCACATTATACCACATTATACCACATTATACCACATTATACCACATTATACCACATTATACCACATTATACCACATTATATCACATTATACCACATTATACCACATTATACCACATTATATCACATTATACCACAGACCCGTTTCTTTCTTCGCTTATATCGGCGCTGTGTAAATCCCGAGTCTAAGTACTTTTAATTACGATGCGTGTTTTGTATACACACTTCATACTTACGTTCATGCATATATGGACGTGAGTATGAATGTGTGTGTGTGTGAACGTGCTTGCGTATCCGTGTGTTTGTGTATGCATGCGTCGTAATCATAATGTAAAGCACTCTGGATTTTTACAGCGTCTATAGGAGCGAAGTTGCTAAAACCAGTTCATTCACATGGTTTTTTGTTACGACAAAGTCGACAGAAAGCCAGAATAGAAACTGGTTTCAGCTCACGTTCCAAAATGTAGGCAGGCAGAGAGTGAGACGGCCATGTTGAATAGTGTTAAGAATTGCAAACACGAGATAAACAAGATATAGAAGCGGGATATATGGTGTGGCACAGTCGCCGATCGGTTAGAGCGGTCAGACCGTAACGTGCAGTGTGTGCTGAGCGCGCGGGTTAGATTTTTAAAGAGCAGTATATAAGCAGTACACGAGGACATTTCGGCTAACATGCACAACGTAATGCATGTAATGTACGTGTGCATAGCACTCTGTGCAATGTAGCACAAAGCATGCCTTCGCGAAGTTCTGCCCTGGCTTCTTGTACCGTACCGCATCGACTTCAAGCTATGCTTGCTCGTCTATAGATCGATTCATGGATTAGCAACCGGATATTTGCGCGGTTTCTGCTTCGGGGTTCACTCCTCCGCGTCCGGTCTTCGACTCAGATCCTCTGTGAAGACCGATCTCCGTGTGCGGAGGACGAGTTCGCGTTTCGGCGACAGTGCATTCTCGGCCGCTGGTCCGCGGTGTTGGAGCAGTCTCCCACGTACCTTAGTCGACTCGACTCAGTAGACTCCTTTAAAACTAAGTTGAAAGTGTTCCTTTTTCCAAAGCATGTATGCTGACTTTCTTTTTAGGTTGTACGGTGCTCTTGTAGTTGTTAGGGCAGCGTTTACGGTGCCTTATAAATCGGTGTTGTTGTTGTTATTATTATTGTTATTATTATTATTATTATTATTATTAAAATCTAAACTTATGGTCTACATGTCTTTGTATAAGTAGTGTAAATGACCCCATGCACTTACCTGAACTTACCTTTCTGTTCCTCACCCTGCCTTACCATAATGACATCACCTCTACTGACCTTTCCATAGGCCTGCTTGCCGTGTAGGCCTACACCTCCAATAATTTTTTTTTCTTTCTTACGTTTTCTTTACATATGATCCCTCGGGATTCAAAATCATCGGCGAAGACTAGCCATTCCCGAACAATGTCCCCCTATTTTTATTATTATTATTATTATTAATTTTATTATTATTTTTTTTAATTGTGAGTTGATTTCATCTATTTAATGGTGATGTCGTCCGGAGTAGCCCTGCTCGTTGGACTTCTGAGCAGCGAAAGTTCCCTTGAAAGCAACTGCGTTGTAGTGTTGAATAATCATCGAGATGCGCTGGTAGAGAAAAGTCGTCTCCCTCTGCTCCCCAGTGACAGCGCTCAGTCTGTGTCCCAGTTCTGAAAGGAAGCTTTGGCCTTCGGAATTGATGGGGCCAAAGGTTTCGAATGCCACCGGTGTGAAGACGTACGTGGAGGCTAGCTCGGCATATTTCTGAGTTTTGAGGTTCGCCGCCCTCTCGGCCGCAGCGCCCGCTCTTTGTGATGTTTCTGGCAGATACGACGTTGCCATTGTATCTGAGACTGTCGCGTTCCATATCAAACACCGCCCCGCCCGCCATGGTATATGAGTGAGACCGTCTGGTCTTTTACCATCAGATCGGGTCAATCCCACCGGCTCTTTGACAGTGGGGATCCCTGCACGGATTAAACTTCTACAAATAAGGTCGTTCAGGGCCGCGTGTCTGGGCCAGCGTCCCAGGCCCAGGCCACATGAGAGACCGTGATATCCGTTTCTCTCGACCAGGGCACCGCATGGGCAGTAATGAGGTAAACAGACAGGTAACCCCAGTCTGTAACCCACCGCCACCCTCAGGAACTCATCGTCAAGTCTCAGCCCGCAGTTTGTAATCGGTAGGGTTAAGAGCCAGTCGCCTGCGTGTGGGGCTGCCACTGCTCTAAGACGTGCCTGAATCTGGGAATCAGGCATTCTGGAGGCGAGGTCTGCCACTCCGAGCTCGATCAAAGGGTCGTCCCATCTCGATTGTTTGTGAGCCTTGAAAATTTTATTATGATTATTATTATTATTATTATTATTATTATTATTATTATTATTAGCACTCATTCCTTAGAAGAGCTGACTTGAGTATTATATGCATGTAAACATTATCGTACCCTATTGAGGTAGAAAGGTATCAAGCAAAATAGGCTCAATATAAAACTTTCATTTCTAAGATTAGTTATCATATGAATTACCTTGCTAGCACTGACAATGCCTTGAAAATGTTAACGAATCTCAGTGCTTAGTGCGTCTTTTGATCCGCATTTAATTCTTATATCTACGAAGTACCTTTGTGTGGTGTTCGAACGCTGACGTAACTATAACTAAGTGAATCAGTCCATTTCGTCGATCGTCTTGTCAACGCACTGTCTGTTCGCTGTAAGGAAATTTTCGCTGAAACAGCGTCAAGAGTATTTGAAAAGTCCACTTAATATAGTGTTATGTCTGTCGAAGGCAAAATGTCATTCGCACCAGTTGGCAGAAGATTCGAATCTATAGGTCCATTAGACGATCTATATCACTTTGATAACGATGAAAACACTAACCCAACGACTAACAGATAACATTTCACTTGGATGGGTATCTAGTAGGCGCAATGAAAGTGTCTGAATATATTACACTATATATATATATGCACTGCCTGACAACTAGGCGCCCTATATATGTCTATCTACATGTACTTTACATTACAATTGTCCTCACACACCCCCAACAAGTGATCCTCGTTGAAAGCTTCTTTTGCGGAAATAGTCACACAGCAGTCAGAGTGTATTTCTTATGTCGGCTCCTTCTTATTGCCAATTAAAGTGGGGCCGTTGTGCCTAAGATTGCGAGATTACCTTCGCACGGATAGCTCATGGCAGTTGAAGAAGCCCGCCACTGTGCAGGACGTGCAAATCTATAATGCTCGGAACTTACCGCTCACAGTATAAATTATCTTTAACCGTTTCACTCGCTTGGTTATCAGTTTGTGTTGGTATGTGTGTGTTTGCGTGTGATTATGACCAAAGGTTTTGTGAGTCAGCCATCCAGGCAATCTGCTACTGAGCGAGTTTACAATGCTGACGAAATGAAAGCAGATTGCTGTATCACGTCAGCCTGTACAAGTGTACATATAGAATCGAAGCCATTATTATTGACTAGCAATGTATGTAGGGCCTACGTGTTAAAACCACGCGATGACTATTCACCATTTGGCGAATAACTGGTTTTACCAAGTCATAATTTTAAGAATTCACTTTCAAGCGGTGTTCTGGTTGAATTCTGAATAACCACGAAATCTCGAAAGATAGCAACGATTAAGGAACAACGATTCTGTCTCCGTCTCGACGCCTCCTTGTGACTCGATAGGTACGTGTCCATGTACATACATACGTAGGTCTGCATTCATGTTGGTCACGTCTCGCATAGAGACCGACCAACCTTTTAGGTATCGAGACTTTGATGTGTCGTCTTCGTTTTACCAGTTCAGGTTCCCAAAATCAATGTTTGTTACATGTTTAACAAGTGGCGGTACAGACCAAGTTAAAACCACTCCTTAATTTCAGCACTTTCAAGTGTCTAGTAGCCTAGTTTAAACTGTGAGATCTAGCACATTTGCTACTAGATTTACATGTAAGCTTACGTCAGATCAATAAACCACGTTCAGAATAACATGCATGTGGCATGCGATCCGCTGACATAATGAAAGCAAAACAAGTTAAAGTAGAAACATGGTTTTTTTCGGGATCCTCTTTTATCTGGTAGATGGTGCAACCGGTCCATTCCTTAAGAGATTTTTGATTACATAATCATTGATGATGTAGGCTAAACATGCCGTAGTGGAGCTCGTCAAGGAGGACTCGTTCGAGTGGTTAAACGATATTTAATTTTTGCATTTTTTTCATTTTTTCTCAATTTCTCAGGGATGTCCGTAAAACTTTGACACATTGCACTGTCATGCAAGGCTGAAATGTGTGCAAAGTTTCAGCTCTGTAAGTCGACGGAAACATACCTGAAAAAAGTTGAAAGATGTCCAACCGTGACGAACCTTACGCAAGCCAAGTGAAAAAGTGAAACTCGCTCGAGTGGTTAAACGATATTTAATTGTCGCAATTCTGGCAAAACAATTTCTCAATTTTTGAGTTATGTCGGTAACATTTTGATACATTGCATTGTCATGTTGGCCTCAAATGTGTGCAAAATTTCAGCACTGTAGGTCGACGGGAACATTCCGAAAAACGAGTTGAAAGAATCGTCCATGACAAGCTTTACGCAAGCCAACTAGCCAGGTTAAATCAAATAGGGTAAAAACAATTGATTTCGACGAAGTAACTAACAGTTTACTGCCGCTGTTAATTCTACCTAGGACAACAGCAACAATAAGTGAAAATAATGCAATCGTCTGTCCAGATGACTTTCTATTCTTTAACCCTTTAGCGACGAATTGAATATGTTTTCACATACATCTTAGGGTTCTACGTCTTTTGATCCCCGTCAGTTGATCCCCATCAGTTGATCCCCGTCAGTTGATCCCCCGTCAATTGATCCCCTAATCAATTGATCCCCTCGTCAATTGAGCCCTAGTCAATTAATCCCCTCGTCAATTGATCCCCTCGTCAATTGATTCCCTTGTCAAATGATCCTCTGTCTATTGAACCCAGCCCAATTAATACAACATTCATGTTCCACTTGCGACCTTCTCCATTTATTAAGGGAACGACGTAACAGAGCACCACATTTTACAATGATAAGAAATGTGAGTCATAATATGATTAATTTATGAGCATACAGTCCTAGGCAATAGTGTCTATGCACGGGATAAATGAGTCACTGCTCGGAGGTGTAACAAAAGCTCTGACCGGCCGTAAGCGTTTACAGCGCAGTTGACACGAGTCTCAAGCAAGCGATATCGTTTCGTTGTCTGATGTTCCATACCGACAACTCCGCGTAGAAATATATAGTCCGTCCTGGACGAGTGACACGAAACCTGGACGAGTGACCTGAACCCTGGGCATTGCTGTGTTATTTTCCAAATCTGTAAAATCAATCTTTTGTTTACTAACGGTCTCAGCTACAAGTCTGTGACGCACAGCCTAGAGCTTCATTTAGGACGAATAGGCAGGGGATCAATTGACGTGGGGATCAATTGACGTGGGGATCAATTGACGGGAGATCAACTGACGGGGGATCAACTGACGGGGGATCAATTGACGCGATACCCAATTTAGGGCACGATCGTCGTTAAATGAATAACTAAATAAGCTTAAATTATGTTAATACTGAGATGCAGTCTCTTCTTAGCCTCTATCATTTCGGTTGTCTGCTCTCCATCTGACAACGTGCTTTGGATTTACTGCCAGTGTTTAAAAACTACTCTGCAAAACTAATAGCAAGAAGAAAAACTGAGCAAACGTAAGGTAACTTCAACTCTAAGTGCAATGACAGTAAATAGATTCCAGCAATCTGTACGACGATTGCATAATTGTTGCTAAACCTTCTGAAACGCTTGGAGTCAATTGAAGTGAGGGTCGTGATCGATGTTACCCATTGGACCAACAGTTGAGACTGTGTTGCTTTGCTTAGATAGAAATCCAGGATTTATAGCATTCGTCTTTAGTTTTGCATGAAATGATGACAATCTGCAAAGTGCTTATCATAAAATAGACTATACTCAGGGAATCTGACCCGGACTCTGGCTTGCATTGTCTGGGAGCTCATCTGATAGGACTGGGAGGGGAATGTCTCGCCTCAATCCCAAAAGTCTCGTGGACATCGACTAGTAGGGTCAAATCTGAAGATTTCTTCAGCGTCCAGTTCACAATAGCTAAGTCGCAAGAATCAGCAGTGAGAAACGATTAGCAGACCTACAGAAGTGTACACCCCAGCCTAGGCACTCCAACACAAAAGTACGATCCCCGTAGTCCACTCAAGATTCCCCAGTGGAAATGGTCTCTGGTAGGGTATGAAAGCGCTTGCTCCTCATTTAATCCGAGTTCGAGATATGCAATAAATGGGTTAAATAAATGTTCTGCTGTATACGCACATACATGTACATCACAGGGTCCACTCAGGATCTTTTTATGCTCGCCCCAAAACTGTTCTTTTTAGCTGTGCCGGAGTCTGGAGCACTCCTAAGTAGTAACCTTGAAGGGGCGCTATATAAATGTTCGTAATGATTGAATGAATACATACATACATGTACACATACGTGGCCTACATGATGATGATGATGATGATGATGATGATGATGATGATGATGATGATGATGATGATGATGGTGATGATGGTGATGAGTTCTCTGCCCGAAAGCAGGTCCATTGGCTTTACGCCATCTGGGAATGAGATGAGTGAGGTGGTTTCCCGTTGCCTTCCTCACAGACTATTATGGGTGAGCAACTTGACCAGGGTCGCTACGCAGTGACTTGATGTGGGTTATAACCTGCGACCCTTCTATTGCAAGGAATAGAACATACCGCTACGTCACCGAGTCCCATAGTGACGTACATAGTTACATACATGAACTAAAATCTATGGAAGGCGACAGAGAGAAGTTGTTTTCATAGCATGGTTTGTTCATTGAGATGTGGACATTGACTCCACTTTGAGTCATTGAAAGAGATGCATTGGTTTTCCAGTGACACGCTCGCTGTTAAGAAACTGTGCAAAGACTTGATATCGATAATGTTAGAACACTGTATTCGAGCTCAACGCACCCTAAACTTCATACCATAGCTGTTCATTGGTCAGGTCGACCCGCAAATCGGGTCGGGTCGACCATACTAGCCAAAGGCATCACAGAGAACCTGACAGCAGCGCTATAGTGAGGCAGGCAATTCTGAATCCAGTAAAACTGTAACTAATCAACGAATGTGTAACCCAAGCGTATACACTACACACGGTCATTACTTTCTATCGTCAGTTATCAGCCACGTCTATCTCTTGCGGTGCCTGCGGTATATGTATATATGTGTATATATATAGGCTATGGGCATTGGTCATAAGCCCAATGATGAGGTTGACATTAATGAGCTGTCGTACATATCACATAGCTACCTTCATGGAATGAAATGTGTGAGTTATTCTTTCCGAAGCTAAAAGTCTTTGTGTGCCTTCAGGAAACGTCTCACAAAAGACAAGTTATGTGCAATCCGGACAAGGAAGCGACAATAATTATTGTCAGTTGTCGACAGTGGGTGGGATTTGTTGGATCGATTCTCATCTGTTTGTCCAACGGATGCATTCTCCAGTTATGTCGCTACCTTCACTTAGTTAACACTGATCACATGTCATCATCGCTGTAACTCCAGCTGTTATGATTTCTGAATGGCTTTAAGAGTTTCACAGAATAACCCATAAATAATATTGATTTACATGTAGGCGCTATATTCACACATGTTACTCTAGAGAGTTTAAGGCCTTGATCATGGAGTCGAATAATGTGCCTGTATATGTCTACTAGCTGAATTGTACGATCATTAAATATGCTTCTAACCTCTTCAAGAACAAAATTACAGATTAGTTTGATCCGCTAATCTGTCTTAAAGGTCAAGAAACTATCCCGTGTGTCGGTCGCTAGCTCTTACTCAACTTGCGTTCTTCAACATGTGACTTGTAGCCACCAGCCAGATATCATTACATGATAGCAAAGGCTGCCGCGTCTGACGTCATTCGTCCATGGAGTTGATGGGTCCCCATTGAATATACTTTGGTCGAAGACAGATAATAATTCACCAAGGTTATAGCTTAAGTAGTGAGGGACAGGAACATCATCCCCCCATTGCCTCAATCCTGCTTTATAACAACACACTCCATTTTCTTGCCGGAAATGAGAGAGCAGACGCAGGCAGACTTCAAGATGCACAATATAAAGCTTTGCTTGCTGGTGTTGTAGAAATGGTTAGCTTGCTTGTTGGTGGTGTTGTTGGAAACTCAACTGTTGACGAAAGAACAGTTATGTGGTCCTGCATTGGAGGCTTCCTCGTGATAAACCTAGAGTTAAAATTAGACATTATTCACAAACAAGCTCTTAAGGTTACATTTGTGTTGAATTTGTTTGTATATCGAGTATCTGAAAAAATAATGTTTTTCATTTATGTGTGATCTATAACTGATAACCAGTTGCCTAGGTCATGTGACTGGATCAGACCATCTCTTTTATACTAAGGTCGAGTCTCAGCCAATGCGGACCTTGAGCTCCTCTTGTGGCCGAGTGTTTCCGTCTCGGTGGAGGGTGGTTGACGAGGTCATTCGAGCGACCTCGACCGCCACAGGTTATATTCATGCTACCGATCAACAAACGACGAATGCCTTTTCTACGTCCTCCTTGTGCCACAGCGAATTTCCGGACGTGCGTCATCTTCCCCCATCGTCACCATGTCTGAGAGCGACGTCGGCAGTCGTCGCTCTACCCCTTCGATGTAATTTGGCCCAGAGACTCTGAACACCAAAGTCATCTGTCGACGGGGATTGGCTCCATGCTTGTGCCCGGACCCACCACTGGCGGCTCTTTTCAGCTTACTGTGCAGAGAGTTTTGATAACTGATGTATGTTAACATCATATTGCCAGCACAGAGATTGTAGATTTCTTTAAGAGGTGCAATATCAAGCTTCATTGATTGATTGATTGATTATTTGAATACCAACTAAGTGAAGGTTGATAAAATGCATGCCGCTTATTCACAGCAGGCAACCGGGTGCGTAACTGCTCTCCACCAAATAGGCCAAGATTGAGTAAGTTGGAGACCTCTGGTTGTATAGAAGTTTGACAGTGTATATATGGATGTGTGTACGCGTGCAGGTATGATTCATTCTTCACATTGTATGTAGATGCCTAATGTTATCGGATTTATTTGTCATTTATCTATCATGTAACTTTGTTTAACTTACGGTACAGTTCCGTGCATACATTGCTTCAGATTACACCTTAATCTGTGAGGACGCCATTATTTTTCCAAAAGACTTATTTGGAAAGGTGTTATCCTAACAGGTTTGCCCAAATAAGTTGAGTTTGAATTCCTTCTGTTAGGCAGAAGCGAAAAGTTCCTCAAAATTAATGCTTTACCGATAAATCGGCACCTGATTGTTTTGAATTTAAGTTTCAGGTCTAGCAATTGAGTAAGTGTCTTTTTCTGACCATGTAATTGAAACTACATGCAAATCAAATCACTTTTTCATAAAGAATTTTGTGGAATACGTGTAGCTCTTATAAACTAACACCTATCGGTCTCAAATAGGCCTAATTATTTCTATATTTGCTAAGGACTGCTAACTATCTTAGCACAACGTATAAATCGATGAGACCGGGCAATTGTACGTTAATTACTTGTTCAAAGTTACTGGCACAGTAACCGGACCTGAGGAAGTTCGAATTCACAATCTTCGTGCTACAAGGTAAGCGCCCAAACCAGCTTTTGGTGCTAAGCGCATTGACAAACGATCTACACAATCCCGGATGTAGGCCTACATGATTGTCTTTCGGTCATGCAACTGTTTTACAAGGAGGCAAAACCCAAAGAATAATTCAAAGAGTAAAAACCACAAAACAGGAACATAGTTCTTAGACAAAATGTAGCACCCACACGGTTTACACAACAGTTAAAGTTACATAAATATAACATCTTCTGACAGAATTTTTAAGCTGAGCGTATTCGCTGTAAGGTTCATTGCAATTGCCTCAGATTCACACTTCGGTGCAGTTGCGGCTCTAGGATTTTCCATCAGGGGGCCAAGGGGCCCGAGGTCCCTGGTGGGGGGGGGGGTGCAATTGGATGCCCGAATTTTTCGAAATTGAGAGTGCTAGGTATAGCCCTTAACTGAGTGACATCGACCAGATTTATGTAGGCTCATTAAGCAACATGAATTCTTCACATCAACAAACTCGATATTTGGAAATAGAATGACTTTATTTAAATGTAAAGCATTGACTATGCACATTACATACCCTTAATGAAAAGCAAGTTTACAATTGTCATGTCAAGAGTCAAACTGATCCACAAAGGCACCTATGGTAATGGACTCTTCACGAACAGATTCAATCGACAGCATTGTCAGAGTACTTAGACGAATATCAGACACCGTGCTGTTAAGATATGTTTTAATTAATTTCAGAGCAGAAAGGCTTTTCCGACAGGCTGTTGATGTTACTGGTAAGACAATGGCCTTGATCAATACTCTGTACATTTCATGGAAAGCAAGTTTGTATGGTTCCAGAAAGAAGCCAGAACTATCGTCGTGGCCATATTAGTTGCACATTAACTATAATACATTAGCAGGCGCCCAACTTGGGGAATTTCATGGCTGAGGTCTTCAACATTATTGTCATGCAAAAGACACAACGTCAGAATTATTATTATTTCACGAAAGACATATGTTTTGTCATAAATGCCGGTCATAGCAATAAGTGAATGGTCAGAGAATCGTCTATCTAGTTCGGAAATGTGCTACCTAAAATGTGGCCTGTGTGTTCACTTGAGAAAGTTGTCCCACAGTTTCATCAACTGCCGAGCTAGAACAACGGATAGGCATTAAGCGGACAGTTGGACACGTTGCTTAGTTAATACTGGGTCAATTCACAATTCTTACTTTACTCTTCTGTCTTTACAAAGACCCCTGTTTCATTTCTAATTTATTTGAAAGAGGCCGTTTTATGTCAGACAACGTCGGTAGCAGCAGATAAGTCAACAATTGAAGATTGGAGTTGAATCGATACCATATGTACATACATAATGTCTGGTAATAATAACGAGCATCTAGCTTCAAGCCTTCAACTGCTCTTTCAACATTTTGCCCCATCAACATTCTCTAGCATATTATACCAATGCATCTAATTGATCACTGATATTACGGCAAGCAACAATACGGCAAGCCCATCTAGTATCACTGATCTGCTGGAATTGCCTCGCCGGATCCCTAGGATGTAACTCACTATGTGCTTCAACCTATTTCTTATGCACAAGAGAACTTGAAGCAAAAACGTATAACCTTTCAATTATAAGTAATGCAAAGATCTCTAGCTTCTGGAATAGATTCATTAACTGAAATTACATTCAATTAAAGTGCATGGCAATGAAAATAAATGGCCAGAGCCCTCCAACTGCCTTCCAACTGCTGCACACTCTTATTAACACTGCTAATTACACTTGCATCATCATAATCTTGACCAACTAAACCTGATTCTATGTTTGCCCCAAATGACTTAAGAGCATCTAAAATAAGCCATGACAATTACTCTGCATCTAATCCGATTGCTGATCAGAAATCTAGAACATATTCATTCACTTTCTTGTTGGCTAAAAATCGTATTACAAAGAATAGCTCTTCCTGCAACTAATGTCCTTTGTCCCATCAACAAGGATTGACAACTACATAGATTTCATGACCTCTTCTATTAATAATTTTAGATTTCATTATGCAAGTTAGTACTTCGTGCCTTTGAGAATGCTCCCAAAAAAATAAATCAGAATTTCATCATGCATTAGCAGGCAGATGTAAAATCTACATGACACCATATGTCACATTGGGAAAAAATCTGAGGGGGGGGGGCAGTGGGGTGGCCACAAGCTCAGTTGGGAGGACATGGGCCCCTCTGGCCCCTCTGTGGAGCCGCCAGTGTTTCGGTGTGACCGTGCGCACGTTACAAACGTAGGATTACGTATTCAGGCATAATAATAATAATAATAACAATATTATTATTATTATTAAAATAATATTAATATAAATAATAGCTTAGTACCTCAGGGCAAACAAAATAAAAATAATAATATGATAATAATAGTGACAACAACAGTGTAATCATAATCGTAATAATAACCATAGGCCTTACAGTTAAACTGCCCACATGGATCACTGAAAATTCATAGTGGAATAGGCACTGTTTAAGCTCGAGGCAAACATGCAGCAGTTCTCGATAGATGTTATTAGTTCATGCAAAGAATGCGACGAACAAACAGATCTGAACGACGTGAACGTAGACAAAATTTGGTATCGCAGTCACATTAACAAACCAGAGTTCGCTAGACTCGCCCAAAACAGAGAAGCCCAACTAGGAGGTCTTCTTTCTAGCCCAGTTTTCGATATACGCTGCTGTATTTTGATGCTTACTACGACTTTCCTAGTTTTTTAGAACTGTTCTTCCTGCATCAATCGCACATCGACCTTCGATTTCCGAAGACAGTTTCCTAACCGTATTTCGTTTGACCGTCGTCCTTGTTTCAAACGTCATCCCAGCAGCCTGTACCTTGCGAATGGTCGTCTCGCCTCGTCTTTTCAGTTTTCGTTGATATATGTCAACAAGGGCTCGTCGAAAGCGCGTCCCAGAAACACAGTAGAGCACAAAGTTGACGGCGTTGTTGAAGTAGTACAGAAGCATCGTGACAACGAAAGCCAACCGTAACTGTGCCAACACACGCTTGCTTGAATACGCTTTCAAATGAAGTTTATCGGCAACAATGAAGTAAATGGCGTTAGGTGACGTCGTAACGAGAAAGAGGAAGCTGACGCCAACCAACATGGCGGTCTGTGACGTCATCGGATTGTGCTGCGACGTCGAAGGAGTCAGTGTCGTCGGACTGCACAATTGATGATGACGACGAAACTTGATCGCCTTGACGACGCAGAATACTATGATGACGTTCCCGATGAGGATGATAATGAATGGTAGGATGGAGAGGAAGACGAAGTCAATGTAATACCAGTGTCCGTGGAAGAACTTTTTGTAGGCCTCTGCGCTGAAGCAGATCACCCGCGTGTGGTTCTCAGATGCCATGGGTCGTTGTCGGGCGTAGGTCATCGTCCAGAAGAAATGCGAGTTCAGAAGAAAGAGGGCGAAAGCAACGGACAGCCAGAGCAGAAGGATCCTTCCTCGAGTGCAGACGACCTTGGCAGCCAGTGGAAGACCCACACAGATCGTCCGTTCGACGGTGACTACGATCAGAGTCCAAGCGGACAGCTGCGGGAGATAGTAGGTCAACAGAGCGTGTCCTTTGCAGCTCACGTTCCCCAGCAGTTCACGAACGTCGCCGAGGCCGAGCGCCAGCATCCACTGACGTAACAGGGACGTGTAGAGTACCATCGTGTCGACGATAGCCAGGGCAGACAGCGGGAACGAGACAGGACTGTCTCGGAAGAACGGATGACGTAGAATGAAGAGGCTGATGGTGTTGCCCACAGTTCCAACGACTAGAATCAGAGGCGCAACGTACAGCATCAGCCACTGCGATAAATGGTACTCGATGTAGTCGCCCTCGTTGTCTGGCGCCACGGTAGGCAATTCGAAACCTGACTCACCTGAAAACATCATGGCGCTCGTCTCTTCCATTTTAATTTATTTTCGACCTCCGTTAGCTATGGTCGTCCAATGTGTAAACCATGAATTGAGCCACTGGAAAGACGTCCTTTGTTTCCAAGGGCGAGTGTCTGATTCTGCTTCTACCACAATTAATGGGTATCGTACAAATAAATATGTTCTTAGCCTTAAATGTTTGAAATACGCTATGCGTCAATCGATGGCTTCTAACAACCTCAACATTAGAAGAAAACAAATGTAGGAGGACTCCACAGTTCCTCTTACTCGTCTTCTGTTTTCGCCGTCTCCACGATGCCTCGAATTCTCCGTTCCTTTGAACACGATTTCCATCAACCGAGGCATTTATCCCTAGTGGACGACGGTTGTGGGCGTCCTTGGCGGCGGCGGCGGCGGCGGCGCTGTGCCAAGCACACCGAACTGAGTATCATCATCGCCTTCTCGAAGCACAGTCAGTCTCCGGCAGCGTCGCTCTTATCTTCCCTTGATATCTGCGCCTACGTCACTGAACCATCTCTCATGGATGGAGTTGGCCAGCGGCCATCGCAGTTTTTGAAGAGGCTATCGAATGACGATATCATCCGCACCGGACACTGTCATGGACATTTCGTGACAGCATATGGACGGGAAATAGAGTCGAACGAGTCACCATTTGCCGAACCACCCAACTGCTCGACGGCTGCATGCAGAGTTGCCTGCCTTTTAATAGCATTTCTAGTCCTTATATATATATATATATATATATATATAGAGAGAGAGAGAGAGAGAGAGAGAGAGAGAGAGAGAGCAGTTCATCAACGCCCATCGGCGTCAGGCCTGTCACCGCCCAATGGGTAAACACCATTTATCACCAGAGGGCCTCCTTACACAGTCCCCAATTCCCCATGCCCTTCGCTCCCCACTTTCACTCGGCTGGCATTTATTGCATCGAATGATTCTATTTAATGCCGGAAATGCAAATTATACAACGTAACTTTAATCTAATACTTATTGTTATCGGTCGTTTGTCGGATGAGTTGAGCATTATTTTAATCAACAGAAACAACAATGTCTGCTGCTGCCAGTAGTTCAAATTAAAATTCACATGGAACGATAGGAAGTTGGCGAGACAAAGAGACAGATAACCGCACAAGAGACAGACACAGAAATATAGACACAAAGAGGCATAATGAGAAGATGAGATTACTAGAAGACCAATCCATTGACGACATCAATCCTTCATTAAAACTGTTGATGGGGGTCGAGGTGAGCGCATGAGTTGTAAAAATGTAAGCCTGGGAAAGAAACCCCAGTGGGTTAGTTGGCCAGACGATCACAGAGAAAGCCCCTCTAGTCAGCTGTTACTAAGAAACATTTACATATAATATGAGGCCAATTCTTGCGAATTCGATATACAGTCAATCTAATCAAATGACTCTTAAAGACCAGTTTTCATGACGTACATGTATACACGGTTTCAGTCGGATCGCCTGGTTAAGAATCGGGATTTTAGCGTCACAACAGTGGACCAATGTCCATTTGATTTAGCGCGAATCATGAATGATGTGACCGTACAGTATAGAGTATATAGACCCACAAGTCTGCGTCCGTCATCTCAGACAAAAGCTAAGAGATTTGTAACATTTTTGTATTACATCACATTACGTTTTATCATATAGAGCTGTCATAGAAAAATACCTATCTTGAGGATTTTTACACTGATGGACAATAAATAGGTCAACAGCGACTCATTATTCATTACCTCTAAAACTAATATAAGGACACACATAGGCATAGAGGAGCATAAATTATGTCTTCATATGCTATGTACAGGCCTACATGTACCAGCGAGATACTTGAATAACCAGAGAAAGCACTGCCGTGCTTTCTGAATCTGAAGCCACCGGAAATGAACTATCGCCCGTCCAGATGCTATACCAGTCGTCTCTTAGCAGTACATCTACCACGGCATTCGTGATGTGGAAACAGGGCCAAATAACATTAATAAAAGAGCAGAAATATCAGGAAATCAACTTTTCCTGTTACACTGGTAGGCGGCACCGCCATTATGAACGTCATTGTGTAATGCGTCTCGCTGAAATAAGCTAATTGTAAGTGGAAAGATATTTACAAATTGCTTTTAACCGTGTTTAATAGCGGTCAATGAGTTCATTTTAAGCTAAAGGCGTTGAAATTTTTTTCTTTCTACCGATCTTAGCGGCCCGCGGGCTGATGTTTTTGCCTAGGATAAACTTCAATTCGGTAGGTGCGCTGCTGTTATGAAGGTCAAATATAAAAAATGCACACACGTCCGCTTAAATGAAATAATTTTAAAATACACACTTGTCCGTTTAAGAACGGAAAAACAATTTTCTCATGAATGTAATAGGTCAACCTTATTGCCTACCACCCAACTGAATCGATGTTTGGGATACTTCTTATCCGTGTCTTCGTAAGCATATTATGTAGGACTATAAACAAACCTCATGTGACCTTCACTCGTCTCTGACCATGCATTGGTCTGCACAACCTGGACCATACTCTGCGCCACTTATTATAGATGGCTGTACAGTGAAACCTGGTGATGCCACTTCAGTTTGGATAATGCTACAGATGGCATTACTTAAGAATCCACTCAAATTGATTACTGTAACACAATGTGTCATCATCGGCATCATGATCATCCTCGAAGTCATCGTCACAGCAACTAAAGTAATTGATATGAAATAACTACACGTTGCTATTGTTGGCGCATGCGCAAATTAAAGTCGCAATATGCATAATGTTTTGTCACTTACAAATGACCAGCACACAGTACATTGCCATTTAAAATAAACAACCATCTCAGTACGCACAGAATGACAGCTTTCATCTTCAACAAGTTCAATGTATACGATTTCAATTTGTTATGCAGCTTGATGCTCGTGTAAAATGAGACAATGGAGTGATCAGATTAATTTCGTTCTTTGGTGTGATTTCCTGTTCATGCAACAGACAGGAAAGGCTCTCTACCAATAGTTAAATTTAACTAAATATCTTGTGCTTTCCTTGTCACATTATTTAAAGCCAGAGTCTCTATTGCGTTTCAGTACAGATCATCTGATTAGCCCATAGCAACAACATCAAGTGATGGGGATATGAGAGCGACCGTGTCCTTAGTTTCCGTCAAATAAAAATCACTTTGACCGACATACTCTAATGACACTGATTATATCTCACAACCATTTCAGCTGAACATAATCATCTCACAGTAAGACCATCCACAAAGTAAAGAGCAATGTTCTCAGTCAATTTAAAAAAACAGTAATTTTCTGCAATTTATGACACGAATGAAGGTAAATAACAAAGAAAGATGGAGCTAAGATGAAGGGTACTGTACAGTGGCTGTCGGTAACGCAGAACTGGGGCACGAGAGGGAAAATATCCAATGGGGCTTGTGGAAAAGCAACGTCAGTAATAGCAAAGCGAGCGCAGGCATTGTAAGAGGGTGAAGATGGCGAAGGAGCAGTTAAAACAAAGACCCGTGGATTGAAATTAGTCGATCTGACCTGTCATCCTCAGTTTTAATGACCGAGTAGAATGTTGGAATAGATTAAACAGAAGATACTTGATGTAGGCTAAACAAATGACTCAATGACAGCTGATAAATATATATATATATATATATCTGCATGAATGCCATCGTTTATTGTCAAAATGCCTCCCTTATTTAGCACATTAATGAATGTGTTACGCGGCACCAGACTTGAATACGGACAACAAAACAATGCCATTAATCGCTCAATCATATGGTCATGCACGAGTGCTTCCATTTTCAAACATTTACCAGCTGACTGTTTCCACCATCACTTAGGAATGACAATATGACCAGGCAGTAGAAAATCGATGAAACGAAGCTTATATCATGGCTGCGTCCAATTGTTCGACACATTTCGAGAGCCATGATAAGCGCCGCTGGTCCGGTTATTGCCGCGAATCGTTCGTCGCAGCTAGATGCTTAATTTATTGCGGCGAACGCAAACAAAGTTGAGCATCGCTAGACACGAAGTCGACGCCGATATTTTATGTCGCCATAAATAGCAGAGACGACCTCTAGGGTGTCGCTTATGAAGCAGTGACCGATTAATAAACACAACAGTATAGATGACGACATCGCAATATTACTGAAATGTATCAGTACAACTGAGCAAGAATAAGTCAGCAAAGTCGTCGATGTAAAATACCTTGTATGATTCACAGCAGAGTCATTGTTAGTCATCTGCTGCTATTCATTCTGGCTAAATATCCAATCACATGCGACTAAAATCTATACGAGGCACATACAATAGGTTTTCGGCAAAAGAGAAATTCGACATAAATAATTATGCAGCTATTAAAAATTTATCACTCAGATTAGCAGACCAGCCGTCCACAGGGCCGTGTTTGTAACAGATATCAAATGCCCGGATCCCACCAGGAACACTTAAATATTGGAGCCAGTTGCTCTCAGAATGCCCATTGCATGAAACATTGAAGAACCAATGTTTCATTAGGTCTAATAGAATTTTTCTAAAGATAACAAAGAATGACACACCAGTGTTGAATAGTAAAATCCATTCTGAATAGTAAGAATGTAGCACATCACTTTGACTTAACTTCATTTTAGTATATTTTTGTAGATGTGCAATGTATAAAATATATTGCACGACACAGTATTCGAGAACTAAGAACCATTGCTAAGGTTTGCTTAATTGTCAAGCGCTTAAATATAAAACTGACAGTAGTAAGTTATAGTTGTCATCGTAGTGAAGTTGTCATACCAAAGAAAAAGACAGAGGAAGAAGATAGAGAAAGAAATGGAGGAAGAAGATGAAGGAAGAATATGGAGAAAGAAGATGGAGAATGAAGACGTATTCAAAGACGACGCCGACGATGTGAAGACGCGACGAAGGAACGACGAAGGAAGAGGAAGACAACGGACAAGAAGACGGAGCAGAATAACGGATGAAGTGGTTCTCACACGGCTGCGTGTCCTCTGAATCACCATAAATCACTGTCATGTTGATATGTAAATGATAAGTTCAACCTTCACAACACTATTAAAAATGCTCGAATCAGCCTAATCACCTTACAACGGTGCAATATGCAACTAACACCAGTAAATTATTGTTTTAAGTAGTGCCCAGATATTGTGTGTATCAAATCTTTGTAAAAATTAACTTCCTATATGCGATATCATCAAGTTAGACTACTGCACATACCTAACACAGATTATCAGAAAAATTGAGTAAAGCTGTATCAAGTTTTCTTAAGCTAATATTGTAGGTAAATGTTGCAAAAACTGTTGCATCGCAACAGATTGAAAACACAAGTGTATAGTTATTTAGACACACCAATTGACTGTCTCCTCAAGTCGTACAACAGGCTCATTTAAAATCAAAAAAGTTTTTTTTGACTCATGTGTTACAGGCAAAACGAAATTATGCAAATAATTATGTAGACGAGGAAATTTTGAAGTTAATAATATATTATGAGATTTTTTTCGGAATTGAAAATGTAATAAATTATAATTATAATTATCAAGATTTTGGTTGCTAATTCATTCGTTTAGTGGGTGGTTAAAACAGCCATGAAGCGCCCAGAGTTCCCGGCTATACAGTGTGGGCCAGCATAAATGCACCGACTTTGCATGCAAATAACTCCGCCATAATTTGAAAGTTACTTATACTTAATGCGTCAAATCAGATCACTTATTAGCCTATAAAAGCCGAACTGGTAGTAGTCTTTTGATGGAGCTTCAGCATTCGATATGGTAGACCATGATATACTTCTGCATCGCCTTGAAATGTCTTTTGGCCTTAGTGGTCTCCCTCTTCTTTGGTTTCGGTCTTATCTTACTGATCGTACCCAAATGATCATCCTAGGTGACTCCCGCAGTTCTTGGGTACCTGTTCAATTTTGGCGTACCTCATGGATCCCTACTGGGTCCACTTCTATAAATCATGTTTTCAGCTGATATTCCTCGCCTTTTTGAAAAGCACTCGACGTCAGGTCACCTCTACGCTGATGATGTTCAGGCCTTCGTGCATGGCTCCACTTCCAACCAAATTGCTCTTTGCCAATCTATTGAATCACTCTCTGTTGATCTCAACTGTTGGATGTCCTCAAACGTCTCTCACTCAATTCTTCCAAGACTCAATAGATCTGGTTGGGCACCCGCCAGCAGCTGTTTAAACTTGATTACGCTTTACTTGCCAAGCGGTTCCCTCAGTTTAGTATCTCTACAAATGTCCACAATCTGGGCGTCACTCTGGACAGTATTCTATCCTTCTCTGCACATATCTCTAATCTCACTCGGTCCAGCTTCTATCATTTGCGGCGATTACGCGCCATCTGACGATCTGTGTCTTCGACCATTTTTTCGACCATGGTTCACGCCTTCATCTGCTCCCGCATTGACTACTGTAACTCATTACTCATCGGTCTACCAAAACTCCGCCTCACTCCGCTCCAGTCTGTAGTCAGTGCAGCTGCTCGTTTGATCGCCCGTCTTCCACGTTTCTCACTTATTTCTACTTACATGACTTAACATCTTCATTGGCTCCCTTGACTGATTGGATTCATTTCAAAGTCTTCTTACATTCAAAGCGTTGTTGGGTCAAGCTCCACTCTATCTATGTGAACTTATCTGGAAAACTATCTCAGCTACCACCGGACGTCCTCTCCGTTCTTTAGACCGTCACAATCTTCTAGTACCACAGTCTAGAACCGCCACAGCTCAGCATCGTGCCTATGCATCTGTTGGTCCTTTGCTATGGAACAGCCATCCTGCTGTGACTCGTGCTGGAATCTTATCTAGTAGCAAAACTGTTTCTGTTCGTTATCTTAAGACTTTTCTTTTCTCTAGGGGTTTTTCGCACTGGGAGCGCCTCTGATTAGGTTGTACTGTGAGAGGCGCTTTATAAATCAGTAAATATGAAAGGAAATAGGATAAGAATTAACGAATTCCGCATAATTTACGAAATATTTTCCCATAATCCACGGGGGCCTAATTATAGCTACTCGGCACAGGGTCCTCAATATCCTTTGGTCGGCGATGTAGCCACGTCGTCGTTAATTATAAAATATGAGCTTCGAATAATCTAAAATCCTCAGACGACGACATAGGCCTATCTACTATTGTAACAATCAAGTGAAGAACTAAAGTTGAAATTAGATCGTTGCACTTTTAAATGGTTCATAAATGTCAGTTGTTCAGATAAACCTACAAACGAATATGCACTCTTTGTATCATTTTGGTCTTATCACTTACGGGTTGGTCAAGACACGTTGTCATGCTTCTGGCCATTTCTTCGTTTCAGCCAATAAATCGTTCAAACTGTCTGATCCACGCTGTCTCAGCCTATCTAAAATCCTGGCATCGCAAACCTAATTATTGATGACAGGATTTACAACAAGGACAAGTAGTCAAATATAATATCATCAACGGGGAAGTACCTCGACGCCAAACGCTCGGAGTAAGCCACTCCCACAGCAAAGTAAATAGATCCATCCATGCATCCATTCATCCACTCGTCCATTGATTCATACATTCATTCATTCATCCAATATTCCTCCTTCTGTACACTAGTGCGCATCTGACTGCATATATACATATATATAATATATAAATATATAATATATATATACACAAACATACATGCATACATACACACACGCACACATGAATATTGACACATAGGCCAACATAACCGCATTCGCACATGCACATAGATAGGGCTCCGTGGCTTATGCGATTTCGTATTTATCCCATAAATTGGCGGTTTTCGCATAAATTTCTAAGCTGAAAGTTGTCGCAAATTATTGCATAAAGTTCGGAAATTTCGGTCAGTATCAACTATAATTGGCCTGTCCAGGCTATTATTCATCTATAGGGGCTATATTATTCACCGACCAGACGACGTAAAATCGGTTGATGACTGGGATCCGTGGTTTATGCGATTATGCGAATGTTCGCATAATTCACAGAATATTTTCGCATAATCCACGGGACGGGGACATAGGCCTAGGTCCTACTCATGAAGTAACCTTCGAAAATTCTACATCGCCCACCTGCGTTGGTTTACATTTCCAAGCATTAGCAAAATGAATTGACTCACTGCAGTGTTCTGGTACAGCGCAGAATCCATTTATGTTCCGACACGATTCGAAAATAAATCATTCTCGGATCTCTTAGCTCATCGTCAGCAAAAACCATTATTGACTCTGTGAGTCAATGTATGCCGTGGTTTGATATCCGTCACGTGACAGGTCGCAGTTCGGTAAATGTCAATAAGTACGCCGTACGATCAAACACCTGAAGGTTTATACATTTAAGTAATAATAGTTATCATAATTATAATAATAATTATAATAATAATAATTATAATAATAATAATAATAACAAGAATAAGAGTACTGTTAATACTGCTACTACTGCTACTACTACTACACCTCCACCCACTATTCCACCTCCTCCCACTACTACTACTACTACTACTACTACTAATAATAATAATAATAATAATAATAATAATAATAACAGTAATAATTATAACACACAACAACAACAGCAACAATAATGATTAATATTAGTCACCATTATTATTATATTGCCCTCCGTACTCTGTCCGTATGGAAGACAATTATTATTGTTCCTCTTCCACTACTACTATTAGGTCTACTACTACTACTGCTACTCCACCTACTCTACCTCCTGCTGCTACTACTTCCCTGCTACTTCCATATTTTTATTAATACTAGTTTTTATAACTTACCCAGTACAAATTTACGAGGAAGAGCATTATAGTTGCCATGCCAACTAATTACCTATAATTAATTACCTACATAGCAAATTGTGTTTAATATGTATGCATAGCAACCTTGGTAAAATTATAACTTAGTTTAGTAATGTTACTAATGTATATACATGTACATGTTTTCTTGAACATTCAGCGCATTCTCAATTAATTTGATTGTAGGTTCGTTTATTTCGAAAGAAAACAATCTAGCAAAGACAACAGAAATGTTAACATTAGAGACGGTGGACAATAAAAGTTGTTGCAATTGAACAACATAACTGTAAATATTATAAATATTTTCATATAATGATGTGGGGATAAATTTATCGTTGTCTCTGGATGGAAGAACATCGTTGTGTGCTCTAAGTCGCAACTGGTGAATGGAGAGGCAGAGAAAAGATGAGAGTTGGTGAAGAGCTCGGGGCTTTTTGCTATGTACAACAGGAGTTAGGCAACTGATAAGTTAGCAAGCTCAGGGACTGTTGGGATGGATTGTTCTAGGGAACCTGGGCGATTGACTCTTCTTAGGAGCTTTTCCAGGCGCTCTTCATGTGTGGCTAGGCTTAGACACCATCATTTGAAATAGAAGCTGGATTAATGAAAAGATTTCTGCTAAAATGGACGTTGAATTAATGACAGACATTCTTTTTACCTAAATATTATTGTGAGGTTCGATTGATTGGCAGATGTCGTGGACCTTTGCAGATGCCTATATACTTGGTGATTGGATAATTGGCGACAGACAATTAAGCCATATTTATTTTCAACAATAGCAGCTTCTATCTAAGCAAGCCGGCTTATATTTGAGCAAGAATGTTTTCATCAATCCAGCTTCTATTTAAGCACAATTCGCCGAGCGTTGCTTTGCCGAATATTTAGCCGCAGCAACACCACGCAACTTGTATTATCACATCAATCGAATTTTTTCCAGCACCGAATTATCTGTCTCAGAATTATCTGTCTCAGAATTATCTGTCTCAGAATTGTCTGTCGCCGAACTGTCTGTCGCCGAATTTTTTGCCTCCTACTTATTCGGCAAGTGATCAAAGGGGGATATATCTGGGAGAACTGTCCTAGGGGAAATATCCGGGATTGTCGAAAAGGGAAATGTCCGGAGAGAATCGTCCGGTTACCGTTATTATTGCTTAGGCATATATCGATGCCAGGTGTGTTGCAATGGCTTAACATTGAGACGTATGTCTAGATAAGCAATGCTTGGTTGAGCTTTCAGGCAGTGTAACACCGGTTTAATAGGAAAGCAAAAGAGAGTTGAAACAAAGATCATCTCTGCCGATGGCCCATGGAAGAGAGGTGTAGCAAGAACAACCTTACTTTTAATACATCAGCTGGAGAATGAGGTCTCGTGCGTTGGAGAAATTTGATCCTGGGCCTGCAAAAGACATTTTTTTTAGTTTCCTGCTGCATGGACTGCAGCCTCGCATCCGTCTGGAATAGCTACATGTATATGTCGAACTGCAGCGAGAAACAAACCCTAACAGTTAATCTATGGGCATACTTATCAGCCATTCTTCTCTGACTTCTTGGTGAACGCAATAGGGGTGAAACCATGCAAGCACAGGTCTTACCTCTGACGGACAAGTACCCGGATGTTGATAAAGCCCCTTCATTAAAGTAAGGCTGATTACATCGATGGTTGCGTCTCAAAGCTGCGTTGCCGAGGATATTATACACGCATGCTCTTGCGTTTGATAGAGAATGGGACTAGCTATTGCCATTATTATTAACTTGAATTCGTTGCATCTGTTGAAGCTATGTTTATGAGAGAATGTTTCAGAATTAGGATGTGTTTGATTAGCTAGGGACCTGTATATTGGCTTTTGCTACTAAATCATTGTAGAATTTTAAGCTTAACACTAAGACTATATTTAGAAGCATGATTCAAACTTCTTTGAATGTATTACGAGTAGACGCATATTTGCTAGGAGACGAGGAAGGAATGGAAAGGATCCACACCACAAGAGATGTAATAGAGTCCGCCGCGGAATTACTGATTTGTTACATTTCCAGATTGAAAGAAAACCGACAGCATCCCTTCCACACAGTACAGAAAATAGACTGGTGTTTAAATTTTGTAGTAACAACTAACACGTAACGAAGTGCCTCTTCTAAATCCTGAAAGCAGCTGATCGTGGTTTCTTAAGTCAGGGCGGTCAAACGCAGCTTCTAGTCGGCGGAAAGTGAAATCAGTTATGACTGGAAGAATCAGGGTCGCTCTCGCGTTTTCTAGCTCATATATGCCGTCGACAAGTGGCGCTTAACTTATAAATTCTATACAATCCTTAAAGAAAATGAGCTCACTTATGTAAAAATATTGAACATTAGCAAAAAATTAGTCTAAATAAAAAACTCTCGTTAAAAATATTTGGTTTTCACACTATTACCACGTCCATCTGCGTTGCCAATTACACATAGATAATTTAGTATTTGTATTATTATATACGAGATTGCGCCAGCGTTAAATGTCTCAAATTTCTAGTAAAAGTTAAAACCAAGTTAAACATTAAATAAGTTAACAAGTTAAAAGTTAAACCACGCACAGGCCAATAAACCACGGACCACGTATTGTAGGTCTATGCTATGAGTCTAATGAGTCTATTATAGCAGAATTATTATTGAAAAATGTTGATACTGAAATAACCTTGAAGAAGCTAACATTACCGTTCATTCATCTGCTAAAATTAAACCCGTCACGATACTTCTTAGGATGTCGGTTGCACTGCTCTCTCTCAACAAGTTAAGCTGCCAAATTGTAACCATGCATGCAAGCGTTAGGATACTGGGACAAACATATTCATAGGAGACGAAGGATAGAGGAAATACATGTATAATGCTGGGAATATGTCACCCATGTTTGTCTGCAGTGGACGACTGTTGTCTATGTAGACAGACCGCCACATGTGGATGCATTCTGTTCCCAGCTGTATTCCATCATATCTTCATTAACATTTGGGTCTGCTGCAGACTGCTGCATGCGTTGCCCCGCTCTTCGTCATGTTTACTCAAAGTGATTAATTGCGACATTTGATTCGACTAACAAGTTTCGAGCATCAGTGTTTTTCTCCTATGGGTTCTGGCTGTTGACAATCTAATTCCAGGCCAGGGCTTTTCTTCTCGGTGCAGTATAAAATTTCTCTGCAATTGAAAACACACGTGATCGTGATCTCCAAACTTCTAGAGCGCCACTAGAAAACCAAGCGCAGGGCACCAGCTTATATAGTCACGAGCGCTGCATCATATCAGAGATATTGTTCAAAGGATAGTCCGTGGGAGGTCAGTTCTTTAATTGTAATTAACTTACATTTTGCCCGTTAAATTGTAATCGTATTTCAATTAAATTGTAATCGTATTTCAATTACTACCGTATATTGCTTGTAATGTGTAACTGAATGAAGTGTAAATTGCGAATTACTCTACCATAACCATAACATACCCTTAATTTTTTTATATTCTTTTCCTCATTGTACAATAGAGCAATTGCCTGTGCGGAGTAAGCAGTGAACATTTAACCACTGTTTTAATTACATACAATTGATCAATGACATGTTACAAATATTGACATGAAGTCCGGCGGAAACAATAGGAAGGAACCCTAAAGGGAACTAGATCCCGCTGATAGGAACACCTTAAAGTAACAAAATGGAGTTCAAATAATGGATGGCAAAATAAATAACTTGTGAAATTGAAAAGTATATTTAACCTGATGTAACTAGTTGAGTAATTAAGATTTAGGTCTACTTCAGTTAATTATTGAGTGAAGTGGATAACAAACTGAATCAACGCATGCTGTACTGGAACTTTACATCCTTTGTCCATCTCCTTCAGAAAGTGTGTTAGGGTTTTTAAAGATATGTGGTACGCTGACGATTATTGCGATCGTTCCTGATGTTAGAACGATGCCATAGACGATGAGCAGAAACCGATCAACAAGGGAAGCAATCAACCTCCAATGATCAGACATCTGAAACCAAGAACGGACACAATATTCAAATATTCAGCTGAACGTCACCAGCCTATAGGCATACATGTACGTATACAGTCGGTGTATTCAACTTAAATCCGAGTTCGCCATGGTCAGAATTTCAATTCCATGGTTGACTAGATCATTTGTTTCTCGCTATTTGCAAAAATACTGACATTACCGTAGGTCTGATGTCTCTGAAAGGCACAAAAGGCGATCTCACGATTTCTTAATCGCTCATAATTATGTCCCTATTGGTTCAGTCTTCCTAACGCGATGCTCTAATCCTCAGCATTCATTGTACGGATAAACGATGTATATAAGGTCCACAAATGATTAATAAATGTCTCTAATCCATTGTTTTTAGCGTCTCGTAGCTATTTCATACTTAGAGTCTGTTCCGAATCATATACTCTTTTTTACCTGGCGTTCATTTTCTTTATTGGAATTGTAATCGTAAGCTTCGTATTTCTAAAACGATACTTTGCAGCTATAAGGGCAGGGCACCAACTTATTCACTAAAGCTGCGCTGTATAAGAGGGATAGTAGTCGAGAGATCGATGTTAATGCTGTTCAATTGTCAGAGAAACCAGAGAGACAGACAGACAAACAAACAGACAGACAAACAGACAGACAGACAAACAGACAGACTGAGCGACACCGAAACACAGGGAGACAAAGAGAGAGAGAGAGAGAGAGAGAGGAGGAGGCTGTTCGTATCGTAGGTCTATCGGCATATTGTGTATATATAGGCCTATACTTCATCTGTTGTCGTATTGACTACTGCAATTCACTATTTGCTGGGCTCCCCAAGGCACACTTGTCCTCCCTGCAGTCTGTTATGAAATCAGCAACCAGGCTCATTGCTCGTCTCCCTCGCTACTCCCACATTTCTACCTATTTCTACCTACATGACCGACGTCCTACACTGGCTTCCAATTCCCTCTCGCATTCAATACAAGGTACTCCTCTTTATCCTTAGAACTCAACAGGGTAAAGCTCCTCAATGTCTCTGCGACTTAATGCAAAAACCTCTGTCTGCTGTCTCCACCCGCCCTCTCTGCGGATCGACTTGATCTTGTTCCACGGGCAAGGACTGCTTTGACTCAACATCGTGCCTTTGCCATCGTGGGCTCTTCTATGTGGAATGACCTGCCCCCCTTTATCCGTAGCAAGCTTTTAATCGGGCTCCCACCCTCATCCCATCGTTGCCTGAAGACTTTCTTATTTCCTCGGGCTGTGACGCTGAGATCGCTTCTGAATAGCTAGTACTGCAAGAAGCACTATATAAATAACCAGATACGATACGGTACGATATGCCGAGCTCTACCTTAATTGCAATTTTTTTCTTGTCTTACGCGATCAAATAACTGCCAGTGTTCGTTATGAGCTAAGGCCTTAAACAGTAAAGCTACTTTGCAACGAATAAATACTAACACAATGAATGCTGTTACCTTAGTGCGTTGGTGCTCTGTCTTCAAGTGCCCTGTTAAGAATCCGACCACCTGTTTCATGATGTCACCCAAAGCCGCATGCGACGAAGTCCAGGGGCTGACACGTCCATCGCGGGATTCAGTCTTCCCAGACTGGACGTGTTGACCTTGTTCTACGTACTCGTCGTCCTTGCTCTGTCCCTGCGATCCCTCTGCACACTGAAAGAAGATGCAGTTGGGATGGTGCACGGACTCACATCCATCGCCTGGATCTCTGCTGTTCCATCTTCCACTGGATTCGCAATCCGTTCTGTTCCCAAGTATGACATTCTCCGTCGTCTGACACCTCGTCACAAATAGGACCTTTGGCAGGACACGGAAGACAAGAATCCTTATCCATCGAGGCCAGAAGGACACGTCCGACATCCGGAAGTTGAGATGAAGCACGACGACGGTGCTGACTATGGCAGAGACGTTGAAGACGACAGCGAAGAGAAGGTACTTGGCGAAGAGTGGGATGCTGATGGAATTTGGAGGAAGGAGGTTGGTAACGACGAGCTGGAGAAAGACGACGAGGGCAAGCAGCAGGGATACTCCGATCGAAACCTTCTCTCCATCGTCAACCGGAAGATAGAAGACGGCCATGTTAAGGAAGGAAATGAGAACGCATGGAACGATGAGATTGACGACGTAGAAGAGAGGTTTGCGTCGTAGGATGACTGTGTAGAGGGTCTGGGCTTTCTGACTACCCTCCAAACTGTCGTAGACAGTGATCTGTATAACACCAATCGAATAAGTGGAAGGTCATTTATTTATTCATATAATTATATCTATAAACTGAGAGAGACATACACGACTTTGTGTAATACTGTACACGTATGCTTGCGCTTATTTCTGAATATAAGTATTTATGTAGGCTCTAAAGGGACCTATGGGTTTAAATGTATATTATATCATAATTCGTACTGTATATGATGTATACTAACGTATATAAATTATACGATACACTCCTTTTAGCAGCTTAAACGCGGGTGACTGGGCTGTTCAACTCTATGGTCAGCGTGGTTTGGACATACATCAATATACACTGAAGAGACCAAGCGTGTCAAAAAAGGCAATCGACGTTCTTATATTGATTTGAAACTCTTGACACTTGTTCTGACAACAGTCGTTGTGCAACAACATGGAATGATCTGGCTGTATACTTGCGATGGTAAATACATAATGGCTATTACGTTTGCAATTACAATTGCAATTAATCAATACCCACAGACTTCCACGAGACTGTCACATAAGCCAATGCAATTGAATAGACCCACGCGAATGAAGTTATGATAACTTGATCACTGTAACTACATGTATTTGAAGTTGGAACCTGTTTTCCAGGACAGCCAATCAGGTCCCAGGATCCGCTTTCCTCGTAGTCGTTGAGGTCGATTCGTTCCTTCTTCCGTTCATCGTACCAGGTCAGGTTGACCTGGTCACTGGAGAACGACCACGAACCGAAGATCATCTGGCAGCGTTGTTCGTCGAATGGGAAGTATGTAACGTCTATGGTACAGGCGCTGAGGTAGATGGCGCAAGGTATCCATAGCACGTGACCTGTATGCTCGATTAGGACGTTCGGCTCATACGAAGTGCGGAACTTTCCATCAGCGCTGGTCAAAATTCAGTATGAACAGATGATTGCAAGTTATCATACAAGACGAATTAATTGAAGAAGGTTACAGTCATGTATGCAAGAAGGTATAGACTATAAGTAGACTATAAGTAGTGTAATATGCGAAAATGTTTCGTAAATTATGAGTAAAATCGCATAGTCGCATAATCGCATAAACCACGGGTCCTAGTCATCGACAATTACGTCGTCTGGTCGGTAAAGTATAGCCACATAGGTTAATAATAGCCTGGACAAGCCAATTATAGTTGACACTGACCGAAATTTACGAACTTAATGTAATAATTTTCGAAAGCTTTGCATTAAGGAATTTTTGCGAAAACCGCCAATTTATGCGAAAAAATGCGAAATCGCATAATCTCATGAACCACAGGACCCTAGCTATAGGCCCTAATTATGACATTGATACAATCATGTAGACCTACTTGTTGAAGAGTACGATATCAGGAATCCAGACGAGGTCCGATGGAATTCTAAGCATCGTAATATTGCCATGCTCGGAGGGATCCCATGTCAACTGGTAATCTTTCCAGACCTAACGACAATCAATTAACTAACTTAGCGTTATACATTATTAACTGCGTCTTTTAGAATATTTTCCTACGTCTATAGGCCTACGTCTAAAGTCAGTCTAGATAAATCATTAGGTCGTAATCATAGGCATGATTATATTAAGTTAAAGCGCTTGATTATACAGGAAGATGTTAGGAGTGAGTTCACAATTGAATGGAATTTAAATAGTGAATGTGGTTATATAGAAGTCATTTAAACGTATACCATTCGAAGCCAGACGTTCGTCTTCATCACTTGGTTCTTTTCATTCTGGCAAAGAAAACAGTTTTTAAAAAAATGCTAGGTCTACCTAAACTCATTTCTACTGTAGGCCCTACTAAAAATCAACGTAAATCAATAGCCCTATAAGCTTAATTATCTTAACTATTGTTACCATATTAGCCTTATTATTATTATCGATTAACGGAATCTGCAACTTTGTTAATTTGTTGTCAATTTGCTGTTCTTTAGTAAATTGTAGCCCAAGTAGACTTCTTAAGGGGGCGCTATAGAAGTATTCAACCGAATTAATGAATTAATAAGGCTAAGCGTATTTAAGCGCGTCACACAGAAAGTATTAGGTGACCTGGTCACTATTTAGTCCCAGACTTATTGTAACTTTCCATATTTTTTATTGTAAACTTTACTGTTTAATGTTTATAGTTCACCCGTTGTGATTTGTGTACAGATTCTTTAAGATAAACAAATTAGAGGCCATCGTAAATGATGTTAAGGTTAATTAAGAACAATTATTTGTTTTATCAGCAAACAAGTATGCAGTGTTCTTCTAACAATAGAAAAGTCACAATCGGCGGTCTCCAGAACACATGATTACGATCTAGAGTTGACAATTGACATAATAGCTATAATTATAATCTTCTGGACATTATAATTACTTTAATCACTACAAAATGTGTCCTGTGTGAGTTATGACCCCACATAAATCATAGGCCTACTAATTGATGCATCATAATTATATGTACAGTGTAGGCCAGGGATGTAACAAGCGAGGGACAGGGGGGCACTTTCCTCCAGTTTTAGTGCTCAGTGCTCCCCCCATGTGCCCCCCAAATCGGTTCTCTTTTATGTTTATCCAATGGCTTTTTAAGATTACCTCTGTTAAAATAATTTGTGCCCCCATTTTTCAAATTTCTGGGTGGCAAAATTAAAAAGTGGGGGGCGCAAAAAAATGTTTGCGCTTCGCGCAATATTTTTTTATTATGCCCCCCGTTAGGCTACAGGAAACCAGGGCAACATATCGCCCATTGATTGAGAAACAGAGGCGCAGGTCAATTTGGAGATTCGATAAAAGTCGAATTGAGTTGTAGCAAAAACATGCACAAGAATCACTAGAGCGTCATGAGAAAATAACCAATCGAAGCTGTAGAAGAAAACACTAATAGCCTGGACACACCAAGTCCACATTTTGGGATAGATTAATTCCCCATCTTTATGCCTATTTAGCCTAATATTTTCGGACAAACGTGTGTAATAAGTTTATTTAACCAGGCCTCCAGGACAAACACAACAGCCAGGTTTAAAGTAGGCCCCTCCTCTTCCTACCACGCTGATTATCTGAACGAGTGCCAGTTCAAATCCGACTGTGAGCTGCTGTGATTGGCTGGGCACCGGACGAACGAGTGGATTGTAGCCCTGCTGAAAGAACAGTTCGCCAATCAAACGACTTTCTTCTGGACTGCCGTAAACTGCAAAAAGAAAACCAGCAAACCAGTTAAGACAAAAAGAATATAACCTAGTGGCGTGCTTTTGGTAGGCCAAGGCAGCGCTATTTAAAATACCGTGTTTCTATTCGGTTTAGTGGCCATTAAGTTTTAGTTTATCCATGATGTGCCATACTGTGGATATGGTGAGGGTAGAATTATGATGGCACTGCCGAAATGTTTACGCATGCGTTTCAACACAGTTGTGACCAGCTCACTATCGAAATTTCTAAAGGCCTATCTAGGTCCATATTGACAAGAAGCACACATATTGTGCGAGGATAAGAAGAGTTCTTTTACCTGAGCTTACAACGAATATATTCCAACAGGCAAAGAATCTTCGAGACAAATACGAACTCATGACGTCCTCGTTTCACCTAAAACAGTTCGAGAACCTTTGTTTCTACGTATGTAGCCTACGTATAGGGCCTATATATATTTTATATAAATTAAAGGCCTACGGGTATACACACTAATTCTAGTTATACACCAACTACACTAATTTATATAAGAACTTATAATGATTTCGTATGCATCATATATAAATGCATGCATACATGTAGGCCTACACGCATGTGTGTTCGTGCGAGCAGATAATATTCACCAGCGTCTGTTGCTGTATGACAGAACGACGTGTAGGCCTACTGTTATTGCCAGTTGTCAGTCGTTGAAAAGTGATCATTGGCAGTTGTCATGCGCCTTCCGTCTTTTCTCCATTCAGAACATCACTCGCTGCCTTTCTTTTCCATTGACGTCCATAGAATTCATCAGACTAATTGAAGCCTATAATTTTATGGCATATGCACGTGCGAGATTCTCTTTACGAACGGTGAATAATGGTTGCTTTGTTGTTGAAAGTCGTTATCGATCTCTGCTTCCGATGAAAAATAAATTATTGCCTACGGATTCGTTATCTACTTCTCGACATTCGTCGACAGAGTTTGCCTTGAAATAATTATTTTATTTCATTGGCCAAGTAGTGGAAGTGGAAGTAGTAGTAGCAGTGATGATGATGATAATAATAATAATAATAATAATAATAATAATAATAATAATAATAATAATAATAATAATAATAATAATAATAATAATAATAATAATCATGTGACATAAAAATAATAATAATAATAATAGAATCAGTACCGGTGAAATCGGACTCGGCATGCGACTCGGCGATGTCTACCTGGTTTCAACTTACCGAAGCCTCTGCCCAGACGACGCCAGACCATAAACAAGCCCACTTTGACAGACCGCTGTTAAACGCGAAGAAAAGCTACAGGATCCCTGCGAACAGGCGAGACTAAGGGCCTTGCAGTCACCGCACGCCTCGGACTGGCTATACGCTCTCCCGCTCGTTTCCCGCGATCTCAGACTGGAAGACGATACCGTGAGGATGGCGGTCGGCCTACGATTAGGGGTGGCCATCTGCGAGCCGCACACCTGCGCATGCGGCGCCTTCGTCTCTGCCAGAGACGCACATGGCCTGTCCTGCTCTTTGGGTTTTGGCCGTCAAGCAAGACACTGTAATATCAACGACCTTATCCATCGCAGCCTCAACAGAGCCGGTATTCCAGCGGTCAAGGAACTGTCAGGTCTTTCCAGATTAGATGGAAAGAGACCGGACGGGCAGACCCTGATACCGTGGAGTGGGGGCGGGTCTTACTTTGGGATGCGACGGTGGTGGACACAGTGGCTGCTTCTTATATCCCCGAGACAGCCGCCAAAGCTGGAGGAGCGGAGGAGATAGTAGCCACAAGGAAACACACAAAATATTCTGAGCTGGAGAAGAAATACACATTTGTTCCAATCGCTATAGAAATCTTCGGTCTCTTCAATAGTGAGGGCCTCGCCTATTTGACTGAGACTGGAAGCCGACTTTCGACAACTACCAGTGACACCCGTGAGACAAACTTTCTCTTCCAGAACTTATCGGCATTGATCCAACGTTTCAATGCGGTGGCTTTTCAGGGCACCATGTCAAGATTACAAGCGGCATTCACAAGCACTCTTAGCCTATCGTCAAACCAAGACCGCCAGGCGGGGGGTGGTGTTAGAATCGGTTCCAGATGAACATGCAAAGGAGCAAGTGAGGCAGACGGCCAGAGCCGTATTAACCCATGGCAGAGCTCCAAGACTTCGATCTTCTTTGGGCCCCTTGAGACTTGACATCCTCAACGCCTTTCCCATGCAGTTCCCCCGTGAATCCCACACTCTCTTTTCTTACAATTTAGTAAAATAATAATTATTATGCATGAAGTAATAAGTGGATTAACGAACAAAATAATATCATAATGTCAGACAACCTGATTAGCATGAAGCAAAGCAATACCAAAATACCGGTACTGTAGGCCTACTGTAAGGTTAAACATATAAATATAACTATTCGCCTACTTTTATGGCCTATCTATCGACCTACACGTTTTTTGTTAATCTTTCATCCATAACGTTTTCAAAATTTCTTTCTTTGGGTATTTTCTTTGTACAGCAGCTCATTTTCTAGACCAATTTTGATTCTTCCTCTAAGTTCTCAGAAGTATCTCTTACATTGTAGAAACGACGCAGTAATAAGACCAACTAGCGAACAGTTAACAACGAAGTCGTTAGATGGCGGCACATGGTAACAATTGATTACATAGGCCCAGATGGGAAACAGATTTATTTTATATTCTAAAATGCTATAATGACATGTGACTTACTTATAAATTGCATTATATTGTACACTTAGATATTTCGAAGTAACTTTCCTGTGAATGACCGAATTAAATAGTTATTACTGTTAGTAAGATGTGTCGTTGAAAACTTTTATTTAGATGCGCAGACACGCTATAAAAGACCTCTTGATAATATGTCGTTATCGCTTCTCGGCCCATTGGCTAAAATCAAAGCGTTTACTTGTCAGCTTAATACCTTATACGTACATTAACAACGGTTGCGTGACGCCGATGTTACTGGCTCTCGGCCTAGGCTGGTGATCAGGTGATCCCTGATCTGCTATCCATGGTTTAGTACGTTGTTGGGGTTGAAATGATGGGGGAGAAGCTACGGTATCCTCCGGCTTCTGATTCTCCCCAGTGTCCCACACTGAGGGAGAAATTAAAAACAAAAATTAAACAGACTAAGCCTACTACGTTCCGGGCGTGCTGGTTCGTAACATTCTCTTCTGGGGAATCTCTGCAGAGTGGGTCTTCGGCTATTTGCTACGGTGTTCACCAATAATCACCATGAACACCGTCGTCGTACCTAGTTTATTTTGTTACGGGCGGTATATCACCAGTTTGCATTGCTACATCCACATGGTAGGCCTAGAGCTGATCCGATTTCAGACCAAGTGTCAGTTTCTCTATTTAATTTTAACCGCGCTTCGTTAGGTTGTTGTAGTGCGATGGTACAGCAGGCTCCCGAGTTACGCCCTAGAAACACCTTCCTTAGTACTCAGAAATTTGCAAAACAATATAGGTCATGGCGATGTCCATGACATCAGGATGCCAAATCTTCAAAAATACAGACTTCATCTGCAGAAATAAAGAAAGTTTCTCAGTTCTCCGATTTCCGGGGTTTTCGGGTTCCCCGATTCCCATTTACCCGATTAACCAATTAAACAGTGGGGAAGTAGAAGTAGTGGTAGTGGTAGAGGTAGTGGAAATAGTGGAAGTGGAGGTAGTATAGTAATAGTAGTAGTAGTGTCATTGTTAACATTGTTAGCCTATACTGTTTGTTATTCTTATGCTGTTGCTGTTATTGTTATAGGTATTGGTGTTGTAATTGGCATTGTTATTGTTATTGCATAGGCCTCGGTCTATTTATAACTATCGTTTATATTTTATTTTTATTTTCAGCGAAATTAAGCCTACATGTAGGGCCTATTTTGGGTTTATTATAAATCGTCATAGATAAATCCAGAGCTTAACGATATGCATATAGGCCTATGTATGTTTGCATTGTATATGTATATTTGAATATAATATTATAGCGCCTAAATATTCATCTCGTCCACATATTTAATTGATTTCTTTAAATCCATTGTGACGCAGGAAAATCAATGAGTCCGTCGCAGGCAATCACTAAATTCCATTGTTGAGCCATGACAGTAGATCGACGGCAATCAAAAGAGCGAACCTGCCACAAGACAAGAAGTTGACTGCACAGAAGCGGAAATACGCGCAGACAAATGTAGGATCACATGTGCAGGTGCGAAACACAAATACCAGCAAACATAGCGCAATGTAGGCTACTCGTGTATTTTGCTACCTCCGCTTTCTTCATATGTCGCCCTCTATTCACAAACAGACGTCGAATTTATTGTGTGTACGTATACGCAATATGAACGCTTCTGGTAACTACAGCATTGTACCATATGTATAATTTATGTTTGTATCGATAGTGTAAAGTGTAGTTATTCGTGAACTGTAATCACGGTTGAAATGTATTATTTGCTCGGTAGGCAATGCTAGACGGCCTAGGCAATTATAGTGGCATACAGGTCAATGGAAGGGCGTCTAGTGGTACTGTTGTTGTTGTACGGCGCGATATAGGTACAGTCATTATATTTCATCTGGGTCTAGATCACTACAAATCAGCATACGAACACTACTTTACCCAACATTTTAATTCTTCCAACGGTAATATAAACTCACTAAACCACTCACAAATTGATTTACTAATGAATCTTGAAAATGGTAAACGATGTTCTCGGCACAGGTGATGTTTTATTGAGCGGATAGTTCTCGTGCTATTTTCTTCCTTCTGTTGCCGGTGATGAGCTTTGATTGGATGCTGATCAGTTGCTGTCCAATGTCCGTCTTCAGCCGAGATCCATAGTTCGACGATGCGTCCGTTTCTGGTTGATCGACACCATCCACCGACGCTTCTTCCTTCTGCTCTTCCACGATCTTCTCCAGGTCTTTCTGGTGCGTGTTTTGTTTGCCCTGCGTACAGATGACGGACATCAGCTGGCGGATCATTAATCATTCATATTAATTAAATTGAAGTATTATCATATTGCTGCCTTAGTTTCTCGCTGCGTCATTAGCTGTCTTCAGTCTTGCCTGCAGCTCAGTGTCCGACGATGTAGCACGTCGAGCATTTCGCTCCACTGAACTAATAGTTCCACGGGCTCGCTCGCCTGCCAGGCAACGGTGAGCTTGCTCGGTGCTTACAGGCTTCTCCACCTGTAATAAATTAACCTCCCATCGCAGCTCGTCACCTCTCACTCTCTGGTCAATCAAGTCGGGTGTTGAAAATCACTCAAGTCATTTTTCCTTTAGTAGCGGCTGGGCTGAGAGCGCTCCTGAGTAGGTCTCTTGAAGAGCGCTACATAACTGCCCTAAATGAATTGATGAATAATGAATACTTGTCATTTATCACTTAGGCTACTCCCTTACTTGCAGTCATTTCATCAGTATTATTGTTGTCGTCATAATCACCTGTTTTGCTTGTTCGAATTTTACATATTGCACTGAGAAAACAGATTATGCTATTTATACCTTGTGGTCGATTTCCAGCATAAATTTCCAGTTGGCCTCCCTGAAACAAAGATAAGACAGAGCTTCAGAATGGGCTACATTTTGACGTCCTTCACAGTCTTCACTTAGCTAGGCCTACCTCTCACACAGCGTATACACTGCGTACAGTGTTTCCGTTTCTGCCATGGTTGCTTGTGGCACAGTTCCTATAGTTGCATTCAGAAGCTGTGTCGACCTGTCACTGCCAATGTCTGTCGAAGATCTCCGATCTGCTACTTGGTGGAACTTGACTGTTCCCTTCGCCTGCACTTCTATGATGCAGAACAGGGCCTATGCAGTGGTAGGTACCAGAGGTGTAACAAGGTTTGGAAAAGTGGGGAGCATAATTTAATAAAATAGTGCGCGAAGCGCAGAAATATTTTGCTCCCCCCACCCACTTTTTGAATTTGGCCCCCAGAAATTTGGAAAATGGGGGAGTACGAATTATCTTACCAAAAGTCATCTTATCATAATTACTCCATAGAAATGAGATATGCAGGACGCTTTTAAAGTATACACTATAAAGTAGGCCTATTATTTTGTACAATATACAGTAAAATTGCATGCAAATCTTTTCCATCATCGAGACAATAATACTGTAACATGGTCATTGCAACAGCACATGGGTTGGATACCAAATAAATTTTGGCTTTAACTTGCCGCAAGATGCATGTCAACATATAAGCAGGGTTGTTAACAATACTGGAAAAAAGTATTGCGATACCAATACCAATACTTCATCAAAAAAGTATTGCAATACCAATACCAATACTGTCACCAATACTTTTTGATGAGCAAGTTTCCTGTTTATTCACACGAAGCATGTGCTAAAGAAAAAGAAGTATAATTACACTATTATTTTTACATACAAAAATCAGTAAACTAGAATTACAATTATTATTTTCACACATCAAAGATCTGTATAATTACAATAATATTTCTTACTTAAAAAATCAGAATAACTACAATTATTATAAAAATTATTATTTTCAAAAATACTCAAGCGTGCTACACGGTGACCTATCGGTAATACGCTTGCTCGCATAGCATGCGGTTGCGAGTTCGACTCCGTGTAACGACCCTTGGGCAAGTTGTTTGCGAAGACATGCCTCTGTCATCAAGCAGTAAGCTGGAAAGTAAACGGCAAGTCCTACGATTTCACTGGCCCCGTGTCCAGGATCTTGCGATTCGTCCATTGCCGGCTCAAGGGCCTAGGAAAAGGAGATGAGCACCTTTCCAACGTTCCGTATGGAATATGGGCTGACTACTACTCAGTGATGTGCGTAGAGGGAGAAACACTATATCCGATCGTTTCCCTATTTATAGATTCTTTATATTCTGTGACGAACTCCCACCCTGACCTAGATTTCCGGGGTCTAACCTATCTTGGGTCGACTCCAGGCAGGGGTCCATGTGCCAGGAGGCCGATGGTCAAGCGGGGACTCATGACTAGTGAGTCCAGGTTCTAGCCTAGAAAGTATTTGCCCCTGCCCTGCTTGATGTTCAGGTGGCCCAATAGGGAAAGCACCCCGGCTGGAGTGGGGCCACATTTGATAAGACATGTTTCTATATATTAGTACAAAATAACTACAAATGCAACGATTTGACAATATTAACATATCTCTTTGAGATTATCTAACACAATCTCAGCAATGTCTCATAATTCTAACTATACTTTAATTATAAGAGCCAAAGAGCCTATACGCGGCCACTTCAAACGACTCTGAGGCGATCGTCGACCTCAGGCCAAACAAAGTGGACGTCTGCTAAAATGTCAGAGCTCTAGCTATAACTTATAGTGAGAGCCAAAAACCTATATACGGCCACTTCAAACGACTCTGAGACGATCGTCTACCTCAGGCGAAATAAAGTGGTCCGTCTGCTAAAATGTCTTACTATACTCTATAAGATTAAGCTAACTCTGCAACTCTAGACTGTATCACCGTATCTCACCTATCTTTCTGGTGTGTGTGTAATAAGTTTATTTAACGACACATCCATGGCAAGGATGATATGCGTCTCTTTCTGGCACCGGCCTCGCTTCTTCTACCTCTCGTCCGTTGCTGCTCTCTTAGAGAGAGAGAATGAGAGAGAGAATGAGGGAGAGAGAGAAATCTCAGTCTACCTGTTTCTCTCTCGTTCACATCCCTCGCCTGTCTTTCCGCTTTGCCAAGTCACCTCTGTAAGCCTCTGGCCCAGTGGTCAACCAGCCAGCCAGGCAGTCCCATCTCAAGATTACTGGAGTAATCTTGGTCCCATCTGGTCAGTCAGCCGGCCGCTGGCTTTTCTCCTTAGCCGGTCCACATTCCTTACTCTGGATAAGCCTAGACCCCAACTCCTCTAGCAACCGGTTTAAACTAGTTCTACCCTAGCAGTCCGCAGGCTTGAAATCTAACAGGCATGAAATTATTCAGGTATATGCCTGCCCCTGCAGTTCTGTGAGGAAGAGACAATATTCTGAGTGCGATTATTTATTACTCACCATTTCTTGATCGCAAAGATTTCAAGTGGAAGAGAAATTATAGAAATGTTTATTACGGTGTGAAAAAAGTAATGATATCGCGTATCGATGACTGGCTAAAAAAAACTATCGCGATACACCCTGCGATACTGCAAAAACATCGCCGATACCAAAGTATCGTGATACTCTATCGCGATATTAACAGCCCTGCATATAAGTTATTTAGATCTAATATTTTATATGCATGTATACATACATTTCTCTAGCGCCTTCACAATTACTTACCTAATATGCCACAGTTTTGATCAGGATTTTATGTTTAATCAATGACTACAAACAACTATAATGTGTATATAAGATGGTCGAGTACATTTGGCTGGTGATGACAATGCAAATGTCAAAATACAATAGGCAGATTCTTAATTGGCTAAAAATGTCGGGATTTAGGTGGAAGAGCGGTACTTGAGCTAACCTTGAGATTGCTACGAGGGTATGAAGTACTTACAACATAATTTCCAGGGCCGCTGCATATGAAGGTGGAAACCCATTGATTACTCACTCACGGAGCTTCCCACTTGAAGGGTTAGGTCAGTATAACACTCGTTTATTGTGAGATCACTTGGTTGACACATTGCAATTAATAGCAGAAACTAATTTAGTATTGCCAATTTCCAAATAAGTGAGTGTTTCATCCAATTTAATATCCTGGGTCATCATGGTCAACGGGACAACTTTAGATTCGTAAATTGGATTCTCGTGATACAATTTTTGTCATTCTCAGACTGCAAAAAATGAAAGTCATAGGTCACGATTGTAGACTCGGCCCGGATGATGGCTGGAAGAAAGACCGATCGCGCACTAGACTTAAGTAGAACTATAGATCGCCACAGTCATTCACCAGCCTCCATCGCCAAGAAAGCAACTCCACTGAGCACTAAAACTAGGGGGCTTTGCCGTCGATGTCCACTGCCCTCGCTTGTTACACCCCTGGTAGGTACAGCCAAATGAAATGGACTATACATGTACCCAAGAGCGGCAAAACCTATTCGTCTACATTCTACTCATTACTGAAACTGAACTTTTAGCCGTAGGACCGGGGGCGCCTCTGAGTAGATATCTTGAAGGAGCGCTATATTAAGTTTCATTGATTGATTGATTGATTGATTGATTGATTGATTGATTGATTGATTGATTGATTGATTGATTGATTGATTGATTGATTGATTGATTGATTGATTGATTGATTGATTGATTGATTGATTGATTGATTGATTGATTGATTGATTGATTGATTGATTGATTGATTGATTGATTGATTGATTGATTGATTGATTGATTGATTGATTGATTGATTGATTGATTGATTGATTGATTGATTGATTGATTGATTGATTGATTGATTGATTGATTGATTGATTGATTGATTGATTGATTGATTGATTGATTGATTGATTGATTGATTGATTGATTGATTGATTGATTGATTGATTGATTGATTGATTGATTGATTGATTGATTGATTGATTGATTGATTGATTGATTGATTGATTGATTGATTGATTGATTGATTGATTGATTGATTGATTGATTGATTGATTGATTGATTGATTGATTGATTGATTGATTGATTTATTGATTTATTGATTTATTGATTTATTGATTTATTGATTTATTGATTTATTGATTTATTGATTTATTGATTTATTGATTTATTGATTTATTGATTTATTGATTTATTTATTGATTTATTGATTTATTGATTTATTGATTTATTGATTTATTGATTTATTGATTTATTGATTTATTGATTTATTGGTTGATTGATTGATTGATTGATTGATTGATTGATTGATTGATTGATTGATTGATTGATTGATTTATTGATTTATTGATTTATTGATTTATTGATTTATTGATTTATTGATTTATTGATTTATTGATTTATTGATTTATTGATTTATTGATTGATTTATTGATTTATTGATTTATTGATTTATTGATTTATTGATTGATTGATTTATTTATTTATTGATTTATTGATTGATTGATTTATTGATTGATTTATTGATTTATTGATTTATTGATTTATTGATTTATTGATTTATTGATTTATTGATTTATTGATTTATTGATTTATTGATTTTTTGATGGATGGATGGATGGATGGATGGATGGATGGATGGATGGATGGATGGATGGATGGATGGATGGATGGATGGATGGATGGATGGATGGATGGATGGATGGATGGATGGATGGATGGATGGATGGATGGATGGATGGATGGATGGATGGATGGATGGATGGATGGATGGATGGATGGATGGATGGATGGATGGATGGATGGATGGATGGATGGATGGATGGATGGGTTGGTTGGTTGGTTGTTTGGTTGGCTGACTGGCTGGCTGACTGAGTGATTGATTGGTTGATTGGTTGATTGATTGATTGGTTGATTGAAGTTGTGTCATGTTAAGGCGAACAGCATTAAATATCTACTGACGGATCGAGATGAGAGGCTAGCACAAATCTTCAAGCATTCAATCGTACACGAAAAGCGTATAGCAGTGAGATGAAGATACGCAGAAGGATGGACCGAATATAGAGAAGGAGGCAGATGGAGAGCATTACAACTATTTGCATTATATATTATTACCAATCTTTGCGGCGTTTCTTTTCGCGCTTCAGTGCGTTCGACCAGACGCGATCCTGAATGACAGCATCCTGTCTCTGCAACTCCATCCTCGTCTGCCTGCTGCTGCCCGTGTGTCTCGATGCCGACGCTACGTGTTCCATATGGTCTCGTCTGAGCAGAGTTTAACCATTAATGCATAGCGTCCTTTTTTAAGGACACTTTTATTTTTCATTTCTTTTCACGAAAACATTTTTTTAGCACTTGATGTCTTATTTTTAGCCTGAAGACATATGCTAATAAATAGCACCGTGGAAAAATTCATGCATTAATGGAATATTATATAAACATGCGAACATGCAGCATTAAATCCTGACCGGTCTGGTATGTAGAACAGAGATGTTAACTTTTATGCTGCTATCATATATATACATACATATATATAAATATATATATATGTTTATATATATATCAAATATATATATATTATATACATATATATATAATATATATATATATAGTGACGATGCTTTCGTAATCGCATGCATTATGAAGGTCATAATTACTTTCTAATTTTTCATTTAAGTAGGTGGCACTGCTGTAGTACTGCGCGTTAATAGCGTGGCTGTCCATGGGCATTGTCTCATTTCATTTCAGTAGGTGGCGCTATCCAAGCCAATTGAATAACAGCTGTCGAACTTTCGCTTAGACAGGTTCGCTTAACATGTATATGTTACAGTCAATGTGTGCAACCAGTCATTGCATACAATGACTAACATTTTTAGCGAGTTTACACAATATATATGACTGATTTGGTCAGGCATTTTAAACAATGACTAATAAAACCAGCGATTTCACACATTGACTGGAAATTGATGGCTGTTATTGAACACTTTGACTGATGCAAGGTAGGACATATAAATGTGTCTATTGAAAATCATAAATGTTACCAAATAAGACATATAATTATAACAAATATAACACATATAAATGCGCTTTAAAAATAAAGTCACACGCCAGAGAAGTATGGCACCTGCTGTTGCGCTTTACTTTAGCTTTGAAGCATTTGCATCTGTTAGATGAACATCTATTAGCCCCAGTACAGTTGCATTTAACAAAACCTTGACCGCTGCATTTTTATTCTAGCTGTACTGCCCTACGCAATCCGATATCTGAATCCTCTGAGACGTCCTCGCCAGTGAGTAGTCTCTGGGTACACAGATCGAACTGATTTCGTGCGTATTTGCCTTGCAGCATTCCTCTGCAAACAGCTATGCGATACAAGTCATTGATGTCTCGATCAATAGACACCCATAATATTCCTCGGATCGCCACGTCCTCTGTCCACTAATGGAATTGGTACAGTTACATTATGGCCAGGATTTCCTGGTGCGTGTTCCAGTCTGCTACGCTTAATCATACGTTGTGCTTGTTGAATAATTCCTTCCTGTGCTCGTTTTCGATGAGGTAAGATGTCTTCAGTTTGAACCGCTGAAGTCGACGGGGCAGGAGTGATCTCTTCGGTTAGAACCGCTGAAGTCGACTTCAGTCCAACCGGCCAGTCGATAGAGCTGTTAGCACCCATCCACGCGATCAGCATGTCCTTGATGTCACAGTTAAGACGTTCCAATGATCCCTGACTCTGGGGATGCCGAGGCTTCCCATGCACCAAAAGCAAATCTGTCCAGAGTTCTTTCAGCTCGGTGATAACTGATGCCGTGAATTCGGACCCATTATCGCCTTGCAGGATATGAGGTGCTCCAATCAGTAGGAGTATGTCAACGAGTTGGTAAGCGACCTCCGCAGCTCGTTTTGAAGAAAGAGGACGGAGGACGCAAAACTTTGTAAGATGGTCCTGATAAACCATTATCCATTTGTGATTCTCATTCGGCATCGATTGCATGTCGATAAGGTCCACTCGCCCGCGGGAGCCAGTCGTTACTCAGGATTGGTCTAACAACAACTCCCTTGACTGCCGGACGTTTACGTTTCTTTGCACACTCTATACAAAGTGACTTGTACAATTCGACGACTTCTGGTGTAATGTTCGCGTACTTAACTGACAGAACTTTCATGACCTTGTCTCTTCTACCGTGTCCAGTAGAAACGTGGACGCGCTTTATAATGTCAAAAACGTCATCATTGTGAGCGAAATAAACGACATCGTCCCCCTCGTCCTTCTTCTTCCTTATTAGCTTTTCGACATCACCGCACATTAGAATCTGGTACCTTTTCAGTATATAATACTGTCTCCAAGTCTTAGATGTCCCTGTAACTTTTTCTGCTTTCTTCACTTCGTCAACTAAAGTGAAATACTCATCTTTAGGAATCAATACAGATTTCCTTTCGCCGGTGTACAGCTGTACTAACTTCTCCTTGAATTGCGCCTCCATTGAAATGCTTACGTTCTCCATAACTCCATTCCATGTAACATGCTGTATGCTACGCCTTTTGTACTATTTTGGCACCATCAGGCTACTGTAATCAATTACAGTAATTAATTGAAGCGTACTCCGGCATGAGGAATTAGCAGTGGTTATTGATGCCAACTTTAATTAATTGAAGCAAATTGCAAAATTAATAGGTGCGAAAATCATTAAGTCAAAGTGTACAATAACAGCCATCAATTTCCAGACAATGTGTGAAATCGCTGGTTTTATTAGTCAATGTATACAATGCCTGACCAAATCAGTCATTGTCTGAACTCGCTAAAAATGTTAGTCATTGTATGCAATGACTGGTTGCACACATTGACTGTAACATATATAGACCTAATTAAATGCCACTGAAAACGTCCTATCTGGTTGTAGGTATGTAATATGTCATCGATGTGAACATGGATCAAAATATCGGCAAACACAGATCAAAACAGCGATACGCTGTTGCTGTGCACATGTAGGCCTAATGTTACGCCTAATGTCACGCTAAATATCATAAAACCGCTCGGAATTACTGCAATGCCAGCATCAGGGCCTACGTGTAGCGCCAAGTAGGTTGCTCGATCCTCTATAAAACTGTACATAATTTAGATATAAATTTCAAAAAAAATTTCACAAAATCAGAAACTGACGCAAATTTAACCAATTTGGTAACAACAATTCACGATCTCTGACGCAAACGCTGCCAAATCATGTCAATTTAAGGCACTTGATGAAATTTACGACATAAATTATACCGAAAATCACAAAGTTAGGCCTACATATGGCCTTCGTGGCTCAGTGAATTTCTGCTCTTCCTGGGCATAGCAATATACATGTAGGCCTATCGAGAAAACAAGCAATATATAGGAGGAATATATAGATTCAATTGAATAGCATTAATTCGGATAAAGAATTGACAATACCACGTCGGGCTATAGTGCGTCGGCAGGTGTGATCTCTCCATTATGCGTTCGATGACGGAGTAGGTAGGCTTAACCCTATTTAAAGGAGGCTTAAGGCTGCACAAATCTTCAGCAAAGAACGATTAGGTCATTGCAGATCCACGCTATCCTTTTATCCTAAAACGTGTCAAATTCGAATGACTTTTATCAGAACAGATTATATTCGATCGACTTAGATCTGCTCACATGATATCAGATTAAATATGTTCTGTCTACTTAGGTTTAAGACTGCAAAGGCAACGAATAGCCTACTAACCGATAATAGGCGTATATGTTTATTGAAAGGCTCGGAACAGAAAATCCTTCTACGCAATTGAGATTACCCAATACCTAGCTATGCTCCACATCTACTGAACAACATTGACCCAACCGTCTCAATAATAATATTTTCGGTGAAATGCCGAGAGTATAGGCCTATACGTACGTTGATCATAAATGAATGCGATGACAGTATTGCGTGCAAGCGCTGATCTTCTTAGTAGATGTCCGTTGCGTCCAATTGGAATAGCTCCAGATATTACTGGCAGCGTCAACGAAACGGTTGTCTATTCGGTAGCTGTCTATAGGTCTCAATCCAACGACTGCGAGTTCAGACCTAATCATCGAATTCCGTGCAATGATCGACCCTGGCCAGACAAGTTGCTCACGCACACATCTAGGCCTATCGTTCCTCAGAAGAAGCGCTGCTAGTTAACCCATATGGATCAGGACTACATCTAGGACCCATGTTCCCACATGGGACCCGTATAGTCTGCATGTATCTATCTAATGCCAATGCTGTAATGGAGTGCAATCAATTGATAAGATATGCAAATGATAAGCAATGTAAAGAAGTCGTCCAGCATCACAGCGCCTGCATCTCGCAACAGATCCTGGCCATCTTAGTTTGCTGGCATCGCAGCGAATCCTGCTCAACTTAACCGTGCCCTACATGTGGGTCTACAGGATCGTGCCCCGTGGATCTACATTTGGAAGGGGAGGAAATGGCCATTCGACATAGGCCTTCTACTCTGGCAGAGACTTTTTCTGTCGGAGGGAGGATGCAGCATGGAATGGATGGACTACAGCAAGCAAACCGTTATAGATCTAAGATACCCAAGGCGTCAGCGCTTTAGATGGAGATCCACCTCACTGTCCCGCTCACGCTCTTCTAAACGCATTAATGTAGGCCTATCGCACAATGCCTTAGCTAGAGATTGGGTTAACGTCGAGCCGCCGTTACGCATCTGAGTAGGTATTCCTATTACGCATTTAGTAAGCGTCATTATCTAATGACCAAGAATAAGTAGATGGCGACGAGCAATGGCAATTGAAGGACTAGCAACCGTCAGAATCTAGGCCTACGCCGACATCTGTGTTGTATAGGCGCAATTTTTGAGTACGCCTACCTCTATCCACTTTCATACCAGAAGAAACAATGTCCACTATAATTTCTTAGAGGAAGGAAAGCCTCATTTGATTCCTCAAAACTATTATAGAGTATCATCACAGTGCTGCAAAACACTGACCGACACTGTCACACACCATTTATAATCTCACTGGGTCGAACCATAAATTTAAAAAAAATTAACTGGAGAATTGTTTCAGACTAGTACAGAAAATATGAAACACTTATAATTTACTAGCATTACTACCCAACATCAACTGGGAATGAATTTTCAACTCAGTGTCTGCACCAATTTGCATGAGGTGTTTCGTTACAGTTTAAATGAGTGGTGTAGACTGCGGTAGATATTTGCCACTTGTTAGTAAAATGATTGGTAATGCAAGAATTTTTGTGGTGATGGGGTTTTCTTCTTGTTTTAAATTTGTCTTGGTTTGGTTGTTGTGTTTTCAGGGGTACCAAAAGATTTGATTTGTTATCGACAAAAACGCTAATACAGTTTCGAAAAAGTTAAATTTTTCAATTATAAGTACCTGTGATATGATATAATGTTAATATATGAAAATCAATTAGATTTATTATTAATATGGCTATTCAATTATGACCTTGTTTGGAAATTTGCACGCACTATAATCTAAATCAGGAAATTCAGGGGGGCGAATGCCCCTCTGCCCCCTCCCCCCCCCCAATGACATTCCTGCAAGACAGTATGCATACAAAGGAATAACTTTAATAATAACAGTAAAATGATACATTTCAAAAGGTGAAAACAAGTGAATAAAAGTTTAATTTTATGACCAATTTTAGAACAACCGATCAGCTTTGAAGGTATTTCAGTAAAAGTTCAAAAACTGAATCCTTCTCAAATATCATGAGTTGCCACAGTGCTAAAACAGATGAAGATTTTCATGTGGTACAGATGTGCCAGCAATAACAATGCGTTAAAGCAAATGAAGATTTCCACATTAAGGGGAACAGATGTGCCAGCAAACACTCTTCTTTGAAGTTCTACCACATCTACATGCACAATTGCACACCTTTATTTAATTTTTAGCAGAGAAACCAAATGCACTTTGAAAATATCTTATACATGAATACAAAGTCATTTAAAACTTAAGCATTACACACCTTAGAAACTATTTTGGTTCACCCATCACAGTATATAATTATATATTTTAAAACACAAAATAAATGTTATATGAACGATTCATATAATTCAATCATCACACAGTTACCTTTGACTTCTCATCTGGTGGCTGTGTTAAAGCCAAGCAGTAGAGATTTCATGCAACATCAGCGAGACTTCCGCTCATAAAACAAAGCCTTTTTTTTCGCCTCAAAAGCATTTAAAATTTTTAATGTCTTATCAAGTTGCTCTTGGGAACAATAATAAAAGGAACATGCTCTCGGTCATTGATAAATTATTCAATCTTCCGAACATAGATGCAAAACTGAATTCAACTTCATTTTAAAACACTTGGTAACATGTGACATCACAATGAAGTTGCAAAGATCCGACACGATGTACACGTGCTCAGAGATTCTAGGCTTTACTCACTCGTCCTATGACTAATGAAGTGAGTCTTTTATTTCTTGAGCAATATAACCTAAACATCACAGGATCAACTGAAACAAGCATCACCATCGTTCTAATAAACAGAATGTTAAATGTCAATAATAACAAAAACTTCATATTTCCCCTCTTCACCATTGTAAACTTGCATATTTGAGTACGTGATCGCCTTCACCTCAGTTCCCTGAAAATATTAAGAATAACATTTGAGTCAGTAAAACAGTTTATTAATTTCTGAGACAGAGACTATACTATGCCTCATTTGTACACTGATCATCTTGACAAAATATGACTGGTGTAAGAAAACATTATGATCATGAAACCGCATTTTATACCACAAGACACTTGATCAACAGAGAAATCGAATATGACTTCCAAAAATACATTCTGCCACTTCTTCTATTCTCTGTCACCGAAATTAACTTTCTTCCCCTACTTCTACTTATAAATAACTAAACTCTGGTACTGGTAGTATGTGGCTAATAATTTACCCTGACACCATTAACAGTTTTCAAATATTTCTTCTTTCTTTCCAAACACAAGAAACCAGCATTAAACCTCAACTAAATCTATTATACAGAATCGACTACATATTACATACTTCAAATCAGATGTAAGATATGGAAGCTAAGTAGACTGCACTGAGGGAAAGTTTATGCAGGTAAATAAAGTATGATGATACCTACTTGAGGGTGCTTATGAAGATCAAATACTTCACCATAACTACAAAGGAATTATAAAAAAAATCAAACTTAATGATAACAAAATTAATATACTTTTAACTTCATACACATGTGCATCAATAAGTTTAAGGAGCACAATGTTCCTACTCGATTGTCTTCACTCACCTATACAACTGCAATTCTATCCCTGCAGGCATTCGAAACCTCTGAATCCGTCAGATCCAGTTCAATCCAATCTGTGCCACCCATCGAATGATCAATTGACTCAAATACTCTCATATTTATAGATTATATATGAGATAAATAGCACTTGCTGCCTGCTGAGAAAAAGTATAAAACCCAAGATCCTTCTGCTAGATAAGATCTCAACACTTGCTTGTGTCTGTTGGCACCCAGCTTCCATCATCAACATGATGACACCATGCAGTGATGACCATGGGTCATTTAACCTGTGGAACAGTATCCCTTCTAGGAAAACTGTTTCTGATAACTACACCCATTGTCACCCAATTAACATTCCCTTCAGTTGGTAAGATGAATATTTTTGAATCCTCAGAAAACCTTTTGAGAGGTTTAAAAAATGCACTCCATAAAGCCCAGACATACAACATGACAAAGCCAAGAAATGTAATCTCTTTCACAGGGTTTGGATAGCCTCATTATGTCAAAAATATGCAAAAATCCTGTTCAACAAATTAAATGATGAGCTGCACTGTATTTAACACATTAACGATAAGAGTGAAGCAAAGTGACTGGGTAACCAAAGCAGTGTGGTTGGCTAATATGGATTTCACTGTCTTAGCTGCGGCATTTTTTAGCGAATGGAGGACAGACTTTCAGTGTTTCAGCTGACAATTATCAGTTTGTATACTAATTTATCAATCCAGGTTGCCACTCTACACATTTATAGAAAACTCCAGACTTGTCCCCCATACTCCAAATCCTAGATTTCAATGGTCTTTAAAAACCTTGTGGAATATGAAAATGTCTCAACACTTTCACAAGCATAGAAGATGACCCATGTCCAGCCAATTCTTAAGGCACGATGTACCACTAGATGCTGTGGACCAAAAGTTGCAGCAGTACTTATTGCAATCAGAAATCCATCTTATGACATGATTACTAAATGCCATCATCTATCAATGAGCACTAAAATACTACCATAATTAGCCACAACAAATGCCTTCAACCATCGGTTAACCCTTTACAAATCACCAACATCTGTCAATTACTGCATAGTTTTAAATTGCACGCAGCAAGGAAACACACATACCCAACTGCCTTAATCCGGCAAGCTTCTTTGTCGAACTCTGTAATCTTCACCCTCTGCAAATAAATTGGTCTTCAATTTTGCAATAAACTGTACATAAGTCAACTACCAAATGCTCCAAAATACATTTTGCCACCTCTTTTGATCTCTGTGACCATTAAACCAAAGTTACGTTATTTTTTGCAAAGACAAATTCCATTAGCAAATCATGTCCTGAATTGCATTATAAAGGATAATAATTCACATAATAATTCACATTAGAATGACGTGCAATAAAATGGCACTCTAGTGTTCATTTACATAGCCATAAGATCTGTACAAAAACTGGAAAATAAAAAGGCATGTCCTGCAATGAACTTGCATCATGTCTTGAACTTTGGGATTTGTCTATTACAAAAACAAGAGCAAAAGAGCATGGAATGTGTGCCTTCTAGGGATGTTAAACGGTAACAGAATAACCGGTTACCGTTGTTTAAAACGGTAACCGGTTCTGACTGGGAAACCAAAGCAATTCGTCATTAAGTGCTAAGTATTAACTACTATGGGTTTCACTGTCTTAGCTGCAGCATTTTATAGCGAATGGAAGACAGACTTTCAGTGTTTCAGTGAACCCACGTCCCTGTGTTCTTCATGCCTTTGTATAATCATTCAACCATCAGCAACCATCAGTTACAAGCAGACACAAATTCAAAGACAGAAATTGTTCTTGTAAATTTCATCATAAATATTATAACAATGCTACACAACAGCATGATGTGCTAATTTCAAAAAGATCACCGGGAAATGATTTTGCCAATAATATGCAACAAAGAAATTGTAAGAGAAATCGACAACAAACCCTAGCGATAAAGAATGGTTCAGCTGAGAAGAGAAAGAGGAATTCATCAAGGAGATGGTAGAGCAAGGACAACATGTCCTCACCTAAAACAATATCAATCATCAGCATTACAATTTAAATACCAGCATGACATATATCAAGGCATATTAGTATGCACTTATTATCATGCACAAAATCAGCATATGCCTTAAGCCTTAATGAGGAGCAAATAGCAAAACGTATGGGAAATCAATGCAAATCAACATTAAAGGATGAAGATGAGAGGGGTGAGGAATGAATGGATCAGAGAAAGAATAATTACAGCTTTCAAGATCTAACACATTTAGCCATTAATTAAAACAAATTAGTCACCAACTCAATAGCACCAACTTTATAAGTAAAATTTCTGGAACATTACATATAGAGCTGTACCAATTAATCGGCCGGCCGATTAATTGAACCGATTATAGAGATATCGGCAATATCGGATATCGGCAAGATAATCGGTGTCGATATTAAAAATAATTTTTTTATTTTATAATACTATTTTCAGTCTATAAAAGCAAAATGACGACAGCAACATCACTGGGTCTGTGAAGGACAGCATTTCGTTCCGTTCCCATTTCCTGTCGTCGAGCCAATGGCTCCTTCAGACCATTGGTGAGACCACCCACTGTGCTAGTATAGACCGTGGGAAAGTGTCAACATAGGTCTTGTGCAGAGTGAGTCATAGTGCCTGCTTATGGGCCAAGGAATGGCTGGCCAATTCAACAGAGAAACCCATGAATGTACATCGTGGAGGCCTGCCTAATGAATACATGCTAACTGCCAATCGCCTGAGAGCCTAGATAGGTGGCTGTGAATAGTCCAGCAGTTCCTTGGCCGTTAATTACCCTGGGCACAGTTCGACGGCGGGGTGTGTGTCTAATCTGTATTGCCTGCCCAGGATTAGTCCCCAACTACATGCATAGGTCTCCTACAGAGCAAGTGTTTGCTTGTATCCCAACAATAGGCAGTAGGTCTATCTTTTGGAACCGGACATTTTGGGAAACACGATTAAATAATTGGCAAAATATTAAATAATTGGCAAAATAATCGGGTATCGGCATAATGTGATATCGGTACAGCTCTAATTGCATGTCTATACCAGTCAAATAATACTTGCTCAAATATCAATATTTATTATGAGTAGTATCAGCATAAAGCCATTTAATTATGATTGACTATAATGAAAGTGTAATGTTTTCATATGGTTAGAAAGAATCTAGATACTCAAAGAGCTATATATAACATGGCAAAAATATGATAGCAGTGTCTTAGCTACTTCCTCAGTGTTTAGCATATAAAAACAGACCCATGGATATACGTAGCGGTAAATCTAAACCTGTCATTACCATATCAGCAAAACTGACATAACATCATGCAACATTCCGAGCTTGTCCTTTGCATGGCTTTTTACACCATAAAAGTTTACAAAATGACCTAATATCATCAAATCCTCAGATAAAATGGTGGGCGCGTCTCTGAAATTCAGTTGATTGTGAACGTGGATGTGCAGAACAAAAATCAAAGATATTAGCAAACTACTAAATATTATACCTAAAACTGCATTTGATGTCTTCTACTCCTAACTTAGTTTCTTCACAATACTGCCCATCAAACAAATTAATTAGAAACAAAGACTGATAATTATAATATGATTCTTCTTTACCTTCTGCCTCCACTTCTTGCTCCATCTCTTCATCGACCTTGTCAAGCTCTGTCATATAGCCAAACATGGCTACGACCGCCTGTGGAAATATTATTTAATATTACCACCAATTTATAAAGTGTAGTCTCTGGTGTAATAAACTGTACAGACAGGTTGACTCACATGGCAAGAATGTCAAAGTATTTCCAAATGAAAGATGGAAGGGTCATACACATAGCAAAGGTACAATGGCAAAGATAAGTCATCTGTTAAGATATGTCTGCTGAAACTCCTAAGAAATGTCATACCCCTGAAGAATCACTCAAGGCACAAACACCACAATAATACCTTTTTAATCTCACAATCACAAGTCTGTCTCATTTACCACCACTTAGAAGAATGGAGGACTCAGTGGACCTCAGGTTCAGTATAACAGCACAATTTATGGCTCAACAGTTCTCAATTTAACATATTTGTCATTAATTAGTACTATAGATCTTACTGTGAGAGCACCTTCCAAAGACTTCAAAGACAGAGAAAACACGATGTATGATTCCACTTCTAGCAGGATCACTTATCATGCATTGCTTACACCAACATTGAATGGTTACAGTGGACATGTGAAGCATGGTGGACTAAACAGTAGGTTGCAGATTCTGTCATCCAACGATTGCAGGTCTGAGTGCGTTTAGCAGACAACAAGTACAAATCTTGGACAAGTTGATTGTAGTATATGCCTCATGCATCAGTGAATAATTTACTGAACTTGCAAGCAACATCGCCACCATACAAGCTCTTGGTATCCAGAACCCAGATGAGACAGGCTCCTAAGCACCTATGCGATGTTATTCATAATCCCTGCTCCACTATCTCCATCCAGTTCCTTCATTTTGATGATCATCTTGATCTCTTTGTCCCTTGAACAAGGAACAAAGGTGAAGGACTGCTATGGCCCAATATCGTGTTTTTGCTATTGTGGATCCTGCTTCATGGAATGACATCCCTCCTTCTATCCATGCTAAGATAGTGGCTGGGTCTTTCAGTCTGGTCCAAAAAGGCTTTCCTACTTTCTCAAATCCTTTGAAGCTACCACACTGAGAATTTCGCTAAATAGATTATACTGCAAGAGATGCTCTAAAAGCATCAAATACAACACAATAGTAGGTGCAATAACTAAATAAGTACATACTACACATAACCTATAAATTAAACAATGAAAAGCTCAATTTAAAACAAAGAAATCTTAAAACTGGCTAACCTGCTCAAATGCTTCGGTAAGGTCATCGCCCCGTAATCATCAGTCAAAGATGAAATTGGTAGAAAATGTACATGTACAAATAACATATATATTCTAGTTCTGAGACAGAGAAATTGAGGCAGAATTTGGGTTATGTTTAAGGATCCTTGGTTTTCTGGCAGCCAAAAAATACATATATCACATTCACACAATCATATTTCCTGTTTCTGTAAATTTCTTAATAATTAGAGTTGGAGAAGGACTACTTACACCAGAAAATAATTTTTTTCATGTACTTCTTCTAGTCTTCTACTATTACAATTACTATTATTATTATTACATTTCTTATTACACATTAAATATAATGTTAGCATAATGTTAGTCTTTATATAAATTTATATAAAAATATATCACTCTTTTTCCCAACATACTATTAATTAAATCAAATAAAAAATTGAGGACCCCAGAAGGTGCTGTTAAGTGTCTGCCACAAGGCCTGCCTTGGCTCTCAGCACCAATGCATCATATGTTAAATAATGCTATTACCATAACATTATTACCATAATGCAAGTTCAGTCACAGACTGTTTGCATTCTGCACAGTATCAACACACATCAAATGCAGCATCCTGAGAGATTACTGAGGCGCATATCGTCACAATAGCCACATGGTTGCGATGAGTAAAATATGCTATAAAAATTGCATTGTGTATTTGCTTCCAGACATAACTTTAGAATAGTAAAGATGATGTAAATTATATGTTCCAGCAAAGGATATATGAGTGGATTCTGCAACAGAAAATAACACACAACAAAAACTTACTTTTCATATGCTCGTCCTATTACCGTACCTACTACAATTTCTAAAAAAACTTGATACAAGTCACTTATGTGGCACAGTGGATGATTGGTTAGAGTGGTTGGCCCGTAACACTCAGTGTGTGCTGAGTGAGCGAGTTCGACCCTCGTCCGAGGTGTCACTGTGTAGGGACCTTGAGCAAGTCCTTCGCACACAATTGCTTTGCAGTACAATTTCAATTGCGCCGTCGAGGCGTGTAGACTTCTGAGCAAAAATTGTTGGAAGAGCGATATCAAATATCAGAATAAAAATAAAATAAAAAACTTATCTAATATCAAAGTTGGTAGAGATAATGATAGTGAATTTTGTTAATGGTGAAGGTAAAATTTGTTTTTACTCACTGAACATCAGCTGTATGGTCCAGATCTGCAAAACATATACATAATCTTGAATTAAAACAGGAATTCAATAAGATGCAAAAGTAACAAGCATCAGCTACCAAATGTCAGAAATTGAGCAAACGTTTTACAGAACTTGATAACAAAACACAACGACAACAAAATTACAGGTGTGTTGAAAGGTATCGGTTGATATTCTTTGTTGTATTGTATTTAAGCAGTTGTATACAATGCCCCAATATTATCAAAATGAACACCATCACACACACGAAATCATCACACTTCCTATAACAGCTTCAATCACACATGCTGATTCCTTTGAATCATTTGAAAATGGTTTAGATGTGAGGACAAATTTTCCTTGGTTACATTTCGCAAGTTTAACTAGTTCTTTCCAAGAGCAATCGCAGCATAAGACAATCTAGTCACAATTTCAGAAAATAATTCTTTAATTGCACGAACCTTACAACATTCTTTAAGTCCTATGAAAACTCCATTTTTATTTGTTTTGTATTAAAAGGTGGTCTCTAAACTCACTGAGTGCATTGCATTATGGAATGTGGCTGGGTATCAGCGCTTTATTTGAGAGTATTCAGGGGTGGCCACATTGTTTACTATAAGGGAGCACATTCTTCAAGATTGCCAAATTTGGTTTATAACATTATTCAAGTGCTGGGCAAAACGCGGAATGAGAGTAGTTACGTTTAACACAGTACAATCAGCAATTTATTTAGTCTTATTGGCATAGACTAAACAAAAAGAAATTGCCAATTAGACTGCATCAAAAGTCTAAGTAGCAATTTTTTTACACACTAAAATAAAGAGTCAGTGATCTCGACACGTTTAACCTGTAAACCTACCAACGGCTGGCCCTGTAAGATTAGCTGTATAAATCACAACAGTTTCCGCTATGGAGTTACTTTTGATACAATCTAACTAACAATTTATTTTATGTAATTGACAATTTATTTAGTGTTATTGGCTATTTATATTATGGATGTTAAACGATAACCAGAATTCCGGTTATCGGTTTTTAAAACTGTAACTGGTTTCTGTCATTTACAAAACGGCATTTGAATTTTTTCGCCTTATTGTTTATCTCACCTATTCCGGATTAATTCCCATAGGAAAATGCTCAAATAAGTCGATCAACTTCAAAGGTACAAACGCGGCTAAGCGAAATATTTCCCGTCCTCATCTTCCAACAGGGTAATTAATAGATGTCGATTGCTAATAAACAGCCCCTTTGTCGAGACAAGCCTAGCGTGGGAACGTGAGCTAGGGGACAGGTAACCTGAGCCGACAAAGATAGCAGCCCTCAGGCGGAAGACCTTACTTCAAAGCACCGTCTTAAACACTTCGGCATCGAATGTTGACGCTGCATTGCGATACGTAATACATGAAATAACGTACAGAGTTGTTATATTACAATTTACAATATTTTTTTTCTAAGAACACCTATATAACCGGTAACCGGTTTAAAACCGGTTTTAAATACGGTAATCAGTCTGTCTCAAAAACTGGTATTAACAACCCTAATTGCGCGCTCATATCGGGAAGAGAATAATGTGTACTAGTTCAACATTACTTATATTTTATAATTTGTTATTATAGCAATTCAATTCATGCTTTTAACCAACTTTGCCTCACCTTATTTCCGCATGATCATTCCATCGTTTTACCCGTTGCTTCCCGCAATTCCCGCATTTTACTCGGCACCACTTGTTCACGTTGCGTAACACTTAGCAACACATCGTCACACCCCTATTATCGCTACCTACAGCGGTATCAATTATAGCAATAACTTTCATGCACACAAACAAATTAGGAAAGATGCTACATGTCTAAAATGAGTAAATTTTCATACATTCGTATTTTGCGTTTGGATCTCTGTTACAATCCCAGGCTTTGTTAACTTTATCTACTTTCGAGCTTGACGCCATTTCTGTGTAAACTATTATTGTATATCTACGGTATAGGTCAACCATAGATTTATTAAATCTATGGTCACAACCTATGTTACATAGGATTGGGCAATCGGTGACTTATACTTATCGCGGTTAGTCAGCGCCAAGTGATCGATTAGTTCGATTAATCGATTGTTCGATTACCTCGATTGCTCTATTAGTAATATCACAACTTGTTGTATTGACTCAGTTCCTTAGAGTGAATGATCTTTTACAGTAGCCTGTGCACACTAATCATGGAAGTAGTATTGCACCTTATTTATGGTATGGATGACATATATAATAACTGTTTTTTTCTATATTTCAGACTTTCAGCACTATCTACAAATTAGAATATAACGTTTTGGCGCCGTACATGGCTGCCGATAGTTTTCACATGTGCTGTTCTCGCCTATGGCGTTCCTAGTGAGTAGATGGAATATGCACGTGCGTGTCTGACATGGCAGGCACACACGTGGTGTCAGAGACTGTTGAGGTTTATAAATGGCTTCATGTATCCGGTACAGGGCTGTTAATATCGCGATAAAGTATCGCGATACTTTGGTATCGACGATCTTTTTTGCACTAGGCCTATCGCAGCGTGTGTCGCGATAGTTTTATTTGGTTTGTATCGTGTATCGTGTGTAGCGCGATACTTTTTTTTAGGCAGTCATCGATACGCGAAACCAAAACTTTTTTCTCACCGTAATAAAATTATAATATTTCTATTCTACTTGAAATAATCACGAGCAAGAAATGGTGAGCAATAAATCATCACGCTCAGAAAATTGCCTCTTGCTAATAATAAATATTCGTTTATTGATAAACATGGAATGTCTCACCCAGAGGTGTAACAAGGTTTTGAAAAGTGGGGAGGGGAATAATTTTAAAAAAAATTGCGCGAAGCTCAAGAAATATTTTTTGCCCCGCCCCCTCTTTTCGAATTTTGCCCCCCCCCCCCGTAATTTCAAAAATGAGGGGCACAAATTATCTTAGCAAAATTCATCTTAAAAAGCCATTGGAGAAACATAAAAAGAACCGATCTGGGGGTACATAAGGGGCACTGAGCACTAAAATTGGGGGACTTTGCTCCCCAGTTTCAAAACGGTGTCCCCTGCTCCCGCTTGTTACACCCCTAGTCACACCGCGCAAACCATTACAATTTGTTAGTTGTAATTAGTAGCCTACCATTGTCTAATTCACGGTTTTTCTAAGTATGGTCAAATTGTGAAACCTTCATAAAACATATAAAAATAATAATTAATTGTAGTTATTCTGATTTTTAACAAAAATGATTATTGTAGTTATACTAATTTTTGTGAAAATAATAATAATAAATTGCTAATAATATTGTAATTATACTGCCTTTTCTTTAGCACATGTTTTGTGCGAATAGACAGGAAACTTGCTCTTAAAAGTATTGGTGAAAGTATTGGTATTTGTATTTGGTGAAAGTATTGGTATTGGTATTGCTATACTTTTTTCCAGTATTGTTAACAGACCTGATCCGGTATATGCCAAGCATTATGCTATGAGGTAGAAGGAAACTCTTCAAGACTGGTATCAGCAACGTGATCAAAGGCCTTCTCGAACAGTGGAGTTTTTATGGGTCATTTTGTGCTTTCAAAGTGAATTAACAGTATAGGGCCTCGACGTTACAGAGAGTATCCCTGCTTTTGACATAATTTACCTGACAATTCCAAAGTTAGTTGCCTGATTAAGTCATAAATGCAAAAATAGCTATATATAATTTTTTAATCTAATATTTAATGTAACGGTAAACAACTAATTAAATGTCTGAGGATAACTAATAATTGTCTACATCCCAAAATCATTAGCTCATTCACATTATCAACTCAGTGGCAACATTTCAATTTTCGTTAATTAGCTCTGGCGCAGCACTCATCAATGAGCTTGTGCTCTACGCTTTGCTTTAGGCCTATATATAGTGGCGTTTTTAGGGATTAAATTACTGTTGGAGTTTACGATTACGATATAGTAACCTTTGTAACTCCGTAGGCCTATAGGCCTAATAACGCAGAATAAGTTAATCAGTGTGCACTTCAAATAAAAGAGTAGGCCTAGTCATATTACATCGAGGAAGTATGTTAGAAATTCGATAGGTCAGATAAAAAAATGTGAAATGCAACTCTAGAAGTTACTATTGTTGTGCCGCCGCCCCCGCCCCAGGTCTCTAATCCGGGGCGTTTTTCGGCGGCTGACGTTCATGTCCTCGTGGGCCCTCTATTACACGGTTCGACCATCTATCCACTATCCGAGGCTCGAGGGGTAAGGCCACGGCTCTTTTGTAAGAAGCAACCGGCGCCATGGCACGGTTTGGGTTGGTCATTAGGGCCAAAGGATCCACTATCTCTTTCTTATTTTCCATGATTTCGGGGGGCAAGTTACCTCTCTCAGTTCCCGGTACGTTAATAGGGGATTTCGCAGTTATCATCAATTGCATTATATCAAGCATCATCTTATTTTGTCTATCTCTCTCTTCTTTCTCTATTATTCTTCTCTCTTCCTTCTCTGTCCTTCTTCTTTCCTCTTGTTTTCCCTCTCTATTCTTCTCTCTTCCTTCTCTATCCTGTTTCTTTCCTCTCGCTGCTCATTCATCTGCATATACCTATCAAATCTAGTCGACATAGAGGAAGAGGCACGAGATCCCATTTCTCCGGTCTCCGTCACAATTTCCTCTTCAGACATTTTGTTACAGTTTATTAAAACAAGATATGAGCATTAATTGCATCAACGTCGAGTCTATATTAATAGCCTGAGCAACTTGACTAATCTTGATATCAAGGATTGTATTTAAGTTTGAATTGAAACACAAAGTTACTTATCAGTTAATTCAAGCGCCTGTGTCCCCTCATCTTCAGTTCTCCTCGATTCTTATGTTTCCACCAGTCTTCTTCTTCGTCTACTTCGGCAGTACCACAAGGACTCTGCGACCTACTTTTAACTGTCGTATATTAAGTCTACTGCAATATTCTAGTCGTTATCTACCAAGTCACCTGACGACTGACTTATCTCATGAGTTTAACTACTTCGGATAAATTTTACAAGTCGACGGAATCTCAACCTGTCTCGTAGCTAACTGACTAACTACTCTCTTTCCCTAGTTCATCACGCAGCGTCGTCCAAAATGACCTTCACTTCTATATACGACTTCTATAGCAGCGTCCCTTCATTCCAAGAACCGAAGCTCATGTCTGCCAACTCTCTCCTGCCTTACTCTGTCTCCGGTCCACATATATCAAATATATATATATATATATATATATATGCGCATTTATGTAACATTATTATTATATATATTTGCATATATCCTTATATATTTTTATTATTATTATTATATTGCTCTTGTTATTTTAAATATCTATTATTTATACCATGCGAAAATCTACTCTTTAATATCTACGGATGTCACACAATCCTTATATAGTAATAAGGGCCTAAGCCTAACTTATAGGATTCCTGATTAAGCGCTGTGTGTGGGGTTAAGTCTTGACAGGTTCCTAGTAACATGTCGAATTCAGAAGCTTCGGCTTGTAGACATTCCAAAAATTCGTTCGCTGGTACTTGTAGAAGTTTCCCTCCGTCCAGTCGACGTCTATTGCGACGTAAGACTCCGACTGACCGTTGAACTTTGGCCAGTTCTGAATGACGTCATTAAACGGAGATCTACAACGAAACCCCAGTTAAGTTCACAAGATTAGTGATCCATCGGTCGGTCGGTCGGTCGGTCGGTCAGTAGGTCCCAATGTTGTATGCAAGACTTTAAACTTCAAGACCAAGTCGAGACCAAGACAGTGAGACAGCATGGTGCCGAGACCGAGACACTAGGTTCAAGACAGTAAAAGACAAGTGATCCTATATAAAAGGCTGTGAAATACTAATGTATAAGTTTTCGGGAATAAGGTTCATTTGTAATTTCGATTTGAAACTTAATTATAATGTATATCGTACCAATTCCCAAGAACAATTTTTATATTGCCGAGTTTTATCTTTTTCGATAGCCTATTTCTTTTTCGGCCTCTCTCCTGAATAGTATAAAGAAAGCACGTCTGAAATCTCCTTGACGATTTGAAGCAAGCAAATTCGATACCAAATACCAAAGGAAACTATAAATTTGCGCATATCCTTACTAACCCTGAGTAACTCAAGCTGATCCAATCGTTTCGGTTATGGTGGTTTTACATCAATGACAAACTAATAGCCAATAGCTATTGTTTGTCAATAGGCCTACTTCAAATTGCGTAAACGCAAACTTCACAATTTTTCTGGATGTTTACATAGGTCTACGTGTATGCTAATGTAGGCCCAGTCTTCTCCAAGTCATAGCCTATCGATACGAATTCAGTCATTTCCTAGCTACGTGTGTATCCAACGCTGAACCATATCTCTCGAACGATGCCTTCTGAATTCCCCACTTTTTCAGATACCGTACTCCATCATTATTGTGAATAAGCTGCATGGTTCCCGCGACTTCGCTTTTATGGGAGCTGCAGAAATGTCGAGATTACCATCATCTGTTTCAGGCTCCTCTACCCATCATAAGCTATAAGCCTACGCCTCTGGGTTTCTACTCGTAGGCCTAACTTAAATCTCACGTTATCAAGAACTCTTGCCCAAGTTCACTGGATCGTGCACCTTCCAATACTCGACCAAGCAACATGTGCACCCACCTTAACAGCAAGTCTAGCTGTCTCCGATGGAAATTAGACTCTGATCTCCCATGAACTACACTTTGGACAACTCCATAAATCGACGCAGCACTCGTGAATAATTAAAATGCTGGTGCCTCACGCTTGGCTTTCGAGTAACGCTTCAGAGGTTTTCAGACTGCGGAGTACATCTTTATTTGCCAGGATACATCGCAAAGATTCATGATTTAGAGGATTCAGCAGCAGCTGCTGTCATGCATTAACTCAGACCACATCTACATGTATAGGTAGTCTGACCCAGTCTTAGCGAAGTTGGTCCATGCGGCCATCATCCTTCGGCTCATCGTGGCATCTGCCTCCGTCCAGTTCTCACGATTGAGCCAGACAACGTTCGCACACCCCCAGGGACACTTCTCCGTGTAGTTCTGCCAGAAAGGAGTTCCGTAGATGTAGTAGGTCTCCTCGAAATGAGGAACACCTGAAGAAACAATAAAGCTGGAAGCAATAAAGATGGATCGCTTTATAAATCCGTATATAGAATAGAATAGAATAGAACAGAATAGAATAGAACAGAATAGAATAGAATAGAATAGAAAGTAACATAAACGTCTCACCCAAGCGTTTAGGAGTTCCAACCCGCTTTGGTTTTCTCAAATAACAAACTGCTGGTTGGAAATCGTTGATTAAAACAAAGATGAATATTATAGGATTAAGAATTCGGTTCTGCAAAAAGCATCTACTCCTCATCCGTGCGAACACGCCTGAAGAATATACATGTATATGCCACGTACATAGGCCTACATGTATAATATACAGACTTTACATATACATGTGCATGTATACAACTGCAAATATACCATATATAATTTTAGCACCTTCACGAGTTTCTTGTATAAGGCGTTCTATAAGTGTTTAAATACATACGTACGTACATACATACATATATACATACATACATACATACATACAAACATAGCCTACATACATACATAGCCTACATATATACATACATACATACATACATACATGCATACATACATACATACATACATACATACATACAAACATAGCCTACATACATACATAGCCTACATATATACATACATACATACATACATGCATACATACATACATACATACATACATACATACATACATACATATATACATTAATACGTACATACATGCATGCATACATACACACATACATACATATACATACATAGGTACATACATACATGCACACATAGCCTACATACATACATACATATACATACATGCATGCATACTTACACACATACATATATACATACATACATACGAACATACGTACATGCATACATACATATATATATATACGTACATACATATAATAAATCCTACATTGGTCCATGTTGGAATATGGATGTACCACATGTATTTATTATGAGACGCCTTTTGAATGTTTGCGGGAGTTTAATAGGCCATAAAATATAAATACGCAATCGCTGCGCATCTAATTTAGACTAAAATAAGACCATCTGTTAGTCGCAGGTTTTTTTAAGCAGCTGCTTTAGGTCTACGCCTATTATTATGTGTCACATTTTTTATTCATTATAGGCCTACTTCCTGGCAGTGTGTCTCCGCGTATTTCGTTGGTCGTTATCGTTGTTATCTTCTTGTTCGAAAGATATATTTTGTATTTACATATATGATACATGATATATGATACATGTGGGCAAATAGTGTTTTATCTGAAAAACTGGTACACTCTTGGCATTTTCTCTCTATATGCGTAGGGTAGGCCTATACTTGCCACCGTTTATATACAATATCGCCTAAGATTCATTATAAGGTCTATAGGGCCTAATCTATACATTATATATATATACATATATATACATATATACATATACATATATACATATATACATATATACATATATACATATATACATATATACATATATACATATATACATATATACATATATACATATATACATATATATACATATATACATATATACATATATATATACATATATATATATATACACACACACGGTGAACGGAAAAACGAAACTATAAGACTAGGCTAACTAGTAATGAAATTTTGTCCAATCATTTATATATTTTAATCAGATATGGCACAACTTTAGTTTATTAATTGTGACGCGCATATTGGTTATAAGCTGTGTTCGAAAATGTCCTCCTTCGGTCTCAACAACCAAGACGCGGATTGCTGCATCGATTGCAACTTGATGAAAATCGTCCCATGCCTGTAGGCCTATAATATGTTCATTCATTCATTTCTGAAAGTTGATACCGCCCTTCTTCCAACATATTTTGCTCAGAAGTGCGTATACACACGCCTCGACGGCACAATTACAGTTGTACTGCAAAGCAATTGTGCGCGAAGGACTTGCGCAAGGTCCTTACACAGTGACGCACCGGACGAGGGTTGAACCCGCGCGCTCAGGGCTCACTGAACGTTACGGGCTGACCACTCTAACCGATCGGCCACTGTGCCACACCAACTGTGTTGACGCAGTCTCCGACATCGCGTAACTTTGTCTTGTAAACTTTTTCTTGCATCACACCCCAGATTTTATAGAAAAACAGCTAAATATTGTGACAATATTTTTTTATACGTCATATATATATATGTATATATAATTCTAGCTTATGAACGAGTTTTCTGTCAGCCTGTATATAATAGGCGTACATGTATAACGCGTCAGTGCATACGCTGAACTGAACGGGTATTTGCCAGTTTCATCCTGCATAATTATTTCGATTCGGCTGGTTGTGCTTGTTGTGGGAAAACTAAGCAACAGATGTAATGGATTTGAAGTGTGTACAGCATTTAGTCGATTATTGTGCAAAATGCATTGTTGAGCTTAAGTATGGTTTCTCATGTCTTTTAGCAAGAAAAAGTTTTTGAAAACTTTGAACGGTGTCAATATCAATACTTTATTAATAGGGCCTATATCTACGGACTACCAGAGATTATCTTTTATGAGTAGAAGTTGAGAAAAACATAATAATATGTCAGCTATGAACTGACAGTTTCACAGAGAGACTAGCAGGAGAGGGGCACTAAAGACACCAACCCATCCAAGATGGCATCGGGTGATTATCGGAGCGATGTTCGAAAGAGTAGAGATGAGTTGCTGGGACGAAGCGACTGTGCCCCGTTGAATGTGCATTGGCAGGACCAATGTATTCAAAGTCACTTCGCATCTGGAACAATTTATTACAAATATCAATACCAAATATATATATATATATATATATATATGTAGGACGAGTCACAAACAGTTCACTTAAGGTTGTCTTGCAGCGTTCACGCGAAAACAACTTCACGTATTTCATTCAAACGTTCGCCAAAGTCTAACACGGACACACACATTGGTTGGAGTGACCTCGACCGATTGTCACATGTGGCTATTCATCTACCGACAAACACGACGAATGCCTTTTATACGTCCTCGTAATTATAATACCTCGACGAATATCCGGGCGTGCGTTATCTTCCATCAGTGAGAGACTACTTGTCATCACCGTGTCTGCGAAGGCTGTCACCAGTTGTCGCTCCACCCTATCAACGCAACTTGGCACAGAGATTCTGAACATCGGTGCCATGCATCTGTCAGCTGTCGACAAGAATCCGTTGATTGGCTGCACGTTTGTGCGTGGGCCTACCACTGGCGACTCTTCTCAAAGGCTCAAGAGCATGATTGCATGCAGGAATCAAACTGTCTTAAGAGCTCTTAACTTCTCAAAGGCTCAGGATCATAATTGCCTACAGGAGATAGGCTTATATGAAAAAGTAGATCTACATGTACGTATTACAAATTTGCATAATCCAGGCATGAGATCTACACATGTGCATGTAGGCCTACGTTGTGGCTTTGACTCAGATGTCTTGATGGTGAATTCTGTACCTCTATGAATAAGTCTCTGTTCTTGGCCAGATCGTTTCCTGGCCAGTCGTACTCGTGTAGAACTGATGCGTAGATGAGGTCGGCTCTCTCTTTGTAGCGACGACTCCAGTCGTACATTCTCTGCTCTTTCTCCGATCGATTAAACCCGATCTCAATGTTAGGAACGTCGGCTTCAATGATCAAAGCAGTAATTTTTATTAATGAGATTCACTGCATTAATTGTTGTAAACGGCATTTATTGTTGTTGACTTTGAGTAAACTGTCAAATAATATTAGACTTATCAGTAATAGTATATACACCGTGTCTCAAAATAAACCAAACAAAATTGTTTTTGTCAGAACTTCGTCAAATTTCCACCAATTTTAATAACGCCTGGTAGGTAGATGGCATAATAGTTGAAGTTTCATGCTATATATAAATTTTCCACTTCACTTGACTCATATGACCGCACTACCTTGTTAAACGCAGATGTGACACTTTTTATAATTCGCTTAAATTTTATTACTTGCAACAAACCATCTGACGACTGAATTAGCAACCAGTAAAGTAAAATATGGTTTACTTAGCAGAGTTTTTAATTGTTCCGACAGATCTGCTTAAAAGTGTTAGAATTGGTGCTCGAATTGTTCCCCCCTTACAAGGACACAAGCGCTTAGACGGCGACGCCACTGGTCGATAGCAGCATCAACGATCGACTGGCCAAAGCGTACCCATTCGTCAACAAGACGCGTTTTGAGTTCGTCGACGCTGGCTATTCTGGAGCGGTATACCTTCTCCTGCAGCACACTCCATATAGTATAGTCGCCTGGGTTAAGAATAAGTCTGGGTTAAGATCCGGTGTATTCGGCGGCCACAGTGTTGGAGGGATGAAGTCAGGCGTCTTTCGCTCCAGGAAAGAGACGGTGTCATCCTGTTGAAAGACAAAAACCTCGCCCTGGGATATCCGACGTATGTCTGGCAGTAGCTTCTGGGCAAGAAGGTTGCCGCGATAGTATGCTCGATAAAATGGGGAGCTCAGTGCAGCCATTGCAAGTAATACAATTTGAGCGCTTTACTAAAAATTGGTACATCTGTGTTTAGCAAAGTAATGCTGTGATATGAGTCAGATGATGCGGAAAATGTATATATGGCATAAAATTTAAGCCATTTTTTCATCTTCCTACCAAAAGTTATTAAAATTGGTGGAAATTTGACGAAGTTCTGACAAAAGCAATTTCGCTTGGTTTATTTTGAGACACGTTGTATATGGCCAATATCAAAACACGACATTGCACAAATCGTGGTAGATATGGTGTATAAATTAAGGATATCATAATGTTGCCACAATTTCTTTCGATCTCATACGAATAGCATTAAAATTGCAATGGGTCACCACTTATACAAATAGTTCTGACTTGTATATTATTCAAAAGCGAACTATTAAATGACAATGGACACATTTGGCAATAAAATTATTAGTAAACACTAAACACTATAGAAAGTGATTTCATGCCACCAGGCAACATCATACTTACGGAACTCATCAGACACTTCATCTGGAACTGTTCCTGATAAGAGCGGAACTGCGTTGAAGTCGCCGTTAGCCAGAAGCTCTTCTGGAACGGCCTTTATGAAATACCCATCCACACGCGGAGCCCAGGCCGAGTTGAAGTCACTACCCTGTGTTGCGGAATAGAATAACATAGACTGCGTGTCAATAGATGGAAAAGTCAGAAAATCAATATTATTATTATTATGCTACTCATCTTTACTAAACAGTGAAATGACAATGTGCCATCGCAGGGCCTAGGGAAGCTGGGGGCAGATTGGCTGAAAAATAAGTTTTATCGCACGTGATCGTCAACGATAATGCTAACATAATGATTTTTATCTCAAAACACAGCTATTAATACTGGGTACACTCGAGCACAAATTCAGGCATCACACTATTTTGTAAGTTTACAAAAAACGACCTCAAAAATATTCTGAAAGTCAGCCAACTTGCCTCTGCTCTGGGGCAAGTTGGTTGCCTGCTTGGGGCAAGATGGTGGCAATACATATTGTAACGGTTCAGAGGTACGCCTACCTGGTGTCGGCCTGCTGTAGTGTCTGCCTGTTGTGTACATCTGTCTACTGTGTTCTTTCTACTGTGGTATCTACCTGCTGTATACGCTTATCTACTATCTACAGTATCCTATCTACTGTAGATATCTACTGTCTACTGTATCCTGTCTACTGTAGTCTATCTACTATCTACTGTAGATTTCTCCTATCTACTGTGGTCTATCTACTATCTACTGTAGATATCTACTATCTACTGTATACTATCTACTGTAGTCTATCTACTATCTACTGTAGATATCTACTATCTACTGTATCCTATCTACTGTGTATTATCTGCTATCTACTGTGTAGTCTCTACAGTCTACTGTCTCCTATCTACTGTGTATCATCTACTATCTACAGCAAATTAGTATAAAAGGAGTTCGCCTGGAAGAGCGTGGTCGTATGATTGTAGTCGTCATAGGGTCGTCTTCGTCGCCGGGGAATCGATCGTCGTCGTCGTCTGGAGATTGTCATCGAGGAGCCTTGTAGATTCGGCTTCGGCCTTGCAGTCTCGGCGCCTAGGAAGCACGAATAGTCGTCGTGGCTTGCGATAGTCGTCGTGGATATAGTCGTCGTAGATTTGCGATAGTCGCCGTCAGCCATTGACGTAGCGTTGCAATTACTCGTTAGTTATCGACGTAGGGCCTATTGAGGGGGTGAGGTACGGACTGTTTCCGAATGGGCGCTACAGAAGTATTGTTTTCCGTTGTACGTTAAAAGAGGATTATCGAACGAGCGTGTCTTATTCCAAGCGTCATCCAGAAAGGAGCTATTTAAACCTTAAATGGTTAGTCTTCAGCAAACCACTGAAGCCTTACTCAGCGGACTGCAATTCGAACTACCCCCGTATCGGACGGGGCTGCAAGTCGTCATCCTGGTCACTGTCGAATAGGCCCCGTTCCGTTACAATATCATATGTATAAAACTGATTTGTAACAGTGGAAAGCGAATGCGTTATGCTTTTGTCAAATTCGTTTCCATTAAAGGCATTTAACCTTAATAAAGATGTCAGACAAAACGTAATTAAAATGGCAGTTTCTAAAAAAATCGCAATGTCATTTATTGGCTCCAAACACCGTCTGACTGCAGCGAATGAGCTGGTTACTGCAACACCGCTTTTGTAGTCGCTTTAGAAGTTTCGAGTTTACTATTACGATGACATCAGCTTAATGTAACAACTACTAGACACATCAATAATTACCTTAAGGCCTATATAGTGGTGCCAGTTTGCTGACCTTTGGGGGCAAGTTGGTTGCATCCGCCAACTTGTCCCCGCCAACTTGCCCCAACAGGTCCACACTACAAAATCTCGTGGTCACTGGTTTGCGCAACGTGATTTGGATAAACAAGGTATACCAGTAACAAAGCTCAATGAATGCTTAAAACAAAATAACCCATCTGCCATAATTTTTGCATATATGTTGATTATGATATACGATATTTTATAACAGAGAAATATTTTAAGCAGTAAATAGGACAACCTACTTTTAGGCAACAAGCGAAAATAATGCACCGCAGCACATGGCCGCCATTAAACAAAAGATCAGACTTCACATGCTCATCGATAAACTTCTTGTTACACGTATTTCCTGCCACGCATTATAATTACATAGCGCAAACACCAATTTGCCCCCGCAACCAACTTGCCCCACCTCCCCTATAATTTTATTTTCGCTGCTCACATTTTCACCCATTGTAACTTGACGTCTGGTCTACCCTTCGGCGAAACTACTCCAACGAGTAATGAATCTTGACTATGCTTTATTCGACAATTATTTTGCTGTTTGTTATTTAGTCGTTCAAATTGGCGTTTGACGCTTCCGTCATTCTGTCGTGCATCTTGTTCAAAGTGAATTAGCAGTCTATTGTTTTATCGGAATATTATTTTGATTAAAATGAATGGAAGATTAATACGAATTGTTCTAAAAATATTAATGTAAGGAAATAACGCCAATTATAATATACGAAAATGAAGAATACCAAGAAGAAGCAGACGCTTAACCTATCCACGAGGCAGCCATTGGAGGGTAGAGCTATAGCGACTTCATTTTCTTAGCCTCAGTATATGCGGATGGGTATTAGACACTCTCTTTCACTGTCTCATCTTCCTACCGATAGTTATATATCATAGTCTGTATGAAATATTTTTGAAGAAAAGTACTACATCAGGAACATTTGATAACACAAAGATCAGAAACTGATGATGATGATGATGATGATGATGATGATGATGATGATGATGATGATGATGATGATGATGATGATGATGATGATGATGATGATGATGATGATGATGATGATGATGATGATGATGATGATGATGATGATGATGATGATGATGATGATGATGATGATGATGATGATGATGATGATGATGATGATGATGATGATGATGATGATGATGATGATGATGATGATGATGATGATGATGATGATGATGATGATGATGATGATGATGATGATGATGATGATGATGATGATGATGATGATGATGATGATGATGATGATGATGATGATGATGATGATGATGATGATGATGATGATGATGATGATGATGATGATGATGATGATGATGATGATGATGATGATGATGATGATGATGATGATGATGATGATGATGATGATGATGATGATGATGATGATGATGATGATGATGATGATGATGATGATGATGATGATGATGATGATGATGATGATGATGATGATGATGATGATGATGATGATGATGATGATGATGATGATGATGATGATGATGATGATGATGATGATGATGATGATGATGATGATGATGATGATGATGATGATGATGATGATGATGATGATGATGATGATGATGATGATGATGATGATGATGATGATGATGATGATGATGATGATGATGATGATGATGATGATGATGATGATGATGATGATGATGATGATGATGATGATGATGATGATGATGATGATGATGATGATGATGATGATGATGATGATGATGATGATGATGATGATGATGATGATGATGATGATGATGATGATGATGATGATGATGATGATGATGATGATGATGATGATGATGATGATGATGATGATGATGATGATGATGATGATGATGATGATGATGATGATGATGATGATGATGATGATGATGATGATGATGATGATGATGATGATGATGATGATGATGATGATGATGATGATGATGATGATGATGATGATGATGATGATGATGATGATGATGATGATGATGATGATGATGATGATGATGATGATGATGATGATGATGATGATGATGATGATGATGATGATGATGATGATGATGATGATGATGATGATGATGATGATGATGATGATGATGATGATGATGATGATGATGATGATGATGATGATGATGATGATGATGATGATGATGATGATGATGATGATGATGATGATGATGATGATGATGATGATGATGATGATGATGATGATGATGATGATGATGATGATGATGATGATGATGATGATGATGATGATGATGATGATGATGATGATGATGATGATGATGATGATGATGATGATGATGATGATGATGATGATGATGATGATGATGATGATGATGATGATGATGATGATGATGATGATGATGATGATGATGATGATGATGATGATGATGATGATGATGATGATGATGATGATGATGATGATGATGATGATGATGATGATGATGATGATGATGATGATGATGATGATGATGATGATGATGATGATGATGATGATGATGATGATGATGATGATGATGATGATGATGATGATGATGATGATGATGATGATGATGATGATGATGATGATGATGATGATGATGATGATGATGATGATGATGATGATGATGATGATGATGATGATGATGATGATGATGATGATGATGATGATGATGATGATGATGATGATGATGATGATGATGATGATGATGATGATGATGATGATGATGATGATGATGATGATGATGATGATGATGATGATGATGATGATGATGATGATGATGATGATGATGATGATGATGATGATGATGATGATGATGATGATGATGATGATGATGATGATGATGATGATGATGATGATGATGATGATGATGATGATGATGATGATGATGATGATGATGATGATGATGATGATGATGATGATGATGATGATGATGATGATGATGATGATGATGATGATGATGATGATGATGATGATGATGATGATGATGATGATGATGATGATGATGATGATGATGATGATGATGATGATGATGATGATGATGATGATGATGATGATGATGATGATGATGATGATGATGATGATGATGATGATGATGATGATGATGATGATGATGATGATGATGATGATGATGATGATGATGATGATGATGATGATGATGATGATGATGATGATGATGATGATGATGATGATGATGATGATGATGATGATGATGATGATGATGATGATGATGATGATGATGATGATGATGATGATGATGATGATGATGATGATGATGATGATGATGATGATGATGATGATGATGATGATGATGATGATGATGATGATGATGATGATGATGATGATGATGATGATGATGATGATGATGATGATGATGATGATGATGATGATGATGATGATGATGATGATGATGATGATGATGATGATGATGATGATGATGATGATGATGATGATGATGATGATGATGATGATGATGATGATGATGATGATGATGATGATGATGATGATGATGATGATGATGATGATGATGATGATGATGATGATGATGATGATGATGATGATGATGATGATGATGATGATGATGATGATGATGATGATGATGATGATGATGATGATGATGATGATGATGATGATGATGATGATGATGATGATGATGATGATGATGATGATGATGATGATGATGATGATGATGATGATGATGATGATGATGATGATGATGATGATGATGATGATGATGATGATGATGATGATGATGATGATGATGATGATGATGATGATGATGATGATGATGATGATGATGATGATGATGATGATGATGATGATGATGATGATGATGATGATGATGATGATGATGATGATGATGATGATGATGATGATGATGATGATGATGATGATGATGATGATGATGATGATGATGATGATGATGATGATGATGATGATGATGATGATGATGATGATGATGATGATGATGATGATGATGATGATGATGATGATGATGATGATGATGATGATGATGATGATGATGATGATGATGATGATGATGATGATGATGATGATGATGATGATGATGATGATGATGATGATGATGATGATGATGATGATGATGATGATGATGATGATGATGATGATGATGATGATGATGATGATGATGATGATGATGATGATGATGATGATGATGATGATGATGATGATGATGATGATGATGATGATGATGATGATGATGATGATGATGATGATGATGATGATGATGATGATGATGATGATGATGATGATGATGATGATGATGATGATGATGATGATGATGATGATGATGATGATGATGATGATGATGATGATGATGATGATGATGATGATGATGATGATGATGATGATGATGATGATGATGATGATGATGATGATGATGATGATGATGATGATGATGATGATGATGATGATGATGATGATGATGATGATGATGATGATGATGATGATGATGATGATGATGATGATGATGATGATGATGATGATGATGATGATGATGATGATGATGATGATGATGATGATGATGATGATGATGATGATGATGATGATGATGATGATTATGATTATGATGATTATGATTATGACGATGATTACGATGATTACGATGATGTTGTCAATAATGCTCATAATGTTGATTGTGATTTATATAGAAATGATGATTATGATTATAAAAATCGTGATTATCATGATGATCACGATGAATAAGGAATACTTGAAAGACCCAAACACTTACGGATACAGAGGTTTGGACGAGCAGTTCGGCGTCCTTGCCACGTAGGCATTCGAGCAAGACCGGCGATGGTGAAGTGGGACATCCAACCTTGGTCGCCAGTTCTTGGGCTCGAGGGAGGTTGGTGTCTGGAGGACGGTAGATTGCCCACCCGGACAGAGCATCACCGCTCTGTGATATGGCTCCGTGTATCAGACCTTTCAACAGTGACGACATCGCTAAGCTGCTGCGATGATTCAAATGACGTCTAAAGTCATATATTATCCTAGACGATAGTAAAAGAAGCGAGTCAGAAAAGAGGCAGTGAGATTATTTGATCGAAGCAGTCCCAGAATGGATGGTTTAAGGCAAAGCAACATTACATTAAAGGATGATTCCTTTACACATAGTCAGTCTAGGTCCGTTCGGTCCTTGAGACCGGAAGACGAGCAACGGATGATACGTAATTGATAAGGATGAGGACCAGACCAGACTCAAAGGGTATCACTGACCAGTATGAGAGGTTAGATACAGGGAGCGAATTCCGGTGAAAGTCGTGAGCCAATGAGCGACAACGAACACGAACCAAACGTTGCTTTGGCAGCAAGAGTTAAAGACCCAAATCAGAGGTGCAATATTTATTTTAATAATCTAAGGGTCTTTTAGGGCTAAGTAAGAACGAAAAATTAGTCAGCAGGCCAACAGATATTACCTTGGAAACTATTAGACAAGTTTGGTTTCTTTCTTCTATTTAAAAAGCCATCACATTGATTGCTACATGAAATGAAGTGCTAACATTCGGGCATTTTTAGGCTATTTACAGTACTGCCCAAACCTTCTGAAGCAGTTTTAATATAATGTGTAGATTTGCCTATAGACGGTAGAGTAAGCTTTGCATGGTCATTTCTCAGAAAACAGGGAGTAATAGACTTTCGCAAGCGATAGTTGTACGTTAATATGCATGTATGAACCGCATGTATTCCTGCCCGTAAGTATATACCGTATGCATATCTACCTATATGCATGTATTTATGTGTGAATATGTGCACGCGTGCCTGTATGCATTGTATGTATGTATGCATGAACAAATATCATGGCGAATATGTAGGACCTTGTATACTTAGTAATCAATGAGTGTGACTCCAACTCCAATAAATTGTATAGTTCAATCCAATCTTAATAATAATAAATTTATAATTATATCAAGACATTATGGCCCTTGTAATTCCCTGCCGCCCACTCTTGCACCAGTTACCACGCGTGAGATCTGAGAAGAGCAGAAGAGAGACGGCGGCTCCTCCAGCGCTATTTCCAAAGATCGTCACTTGGTTCGGGTCTCCACCGAACTTAGCGATGTTATCTCGAACCCAGCGCAGACCGAGAACCATGTCCAGCAGACCAAAATTCCCAGGAGCATTCGCGTCATCCGTTGACAGAAAACCTGAAATACAACAATAACAGACGCAAACAATAAGATCAATCAAAACCATTGAATGGTCTGGTGAATAGTGATAACGTCATCATTGCTGCTGATGATAATGACAATAATAATTGTGCCTATAATATTTTTAGAACAATGATGGCGTTGATGACTATGACGAAGGAGTGACGATATGAATAAACAATCGCTGTCATGAGACATTAGAATTGATTGTAATTTTAAAAATTTGATCACGAGTTCAAAATTCCTATAAGAGCGCTGTATGTTCTGCTCTTTAAGGATCTCGATTCGAACGTACCAATGACGCCGAGTCGGTAGTTGATGGTGACAACGACGACGCCCTGCTGTGCCAGGATTCGAGCGTCATATTCCTCGCCAGACCCATATCTATAGGCACCACCATGGACCCAGAACATCACTGGCGACAACGAATTCGGATCAGTTCCGTTCTATAATCAACAGAGCCCAGAACTGATCAGTGGATTGAAGAGCTGATCTCAGTATTATCACCAACAAAGACGGCGAAATGAATTTGACATCATCATCTACATTATTATCATCATCATTTTCAAAACGTTTAGCAAACGTATTCATACTAGAAATAGGATAAGTCCTCTTGATATCACTGGTATCAATTCATGCGCTTGAGTTTTTGGTATCGTGTTCAACACTGTCTACATCTAGCGCAAACTCTAAACAATCTCATCAGATCGAAGCTAACCGATCTGAGCTAATCTAACCATAAGTCCATAACTTAGGCCCCTATTTAAGTATCCATGTATTGACTTAATTATGATTGCGTTTCCTGCAATCCATTCCCTTACGATCTCAATCCATGGTTCTCTTCCCATCTCGCTCCCTCCCTCCCTTCCGATCTATTCGATCTGATCTATTTAGGCCACAAGAGGTTGTGGGGCAAAAAGCGTTTACTGACTACGGGGAGCGTCGTAGGCTCCCCATCAGGGTCTGGGGTGGGACCCCAGGAGCCTGTGCGATTTAAGCGTTTTATGCCAAATTGAGTACTTTTTTGGCTCTTGTTCACATGTGCCTCAAGTTTTTCAACTATAATTTCCAAATACAAGTACTATATTTGTGACAAAATTCGACAGCACAGTGTTATATGCAGAGGACCTTAAATGTGAAATGTCAAATCACAAACCGCATAGCGACCCCCTCTAATATAAAAACTCATCGTATTTTCACTAATCCTAAGACCCAGCCTTGTCAGGGATGTGGGCAGCTGACTCCTCCTTGCCTCCAGTGACAACATCCCTGTGGCATCGACATAACCTCCAGCTAATCTTACATCGCCTGAATCCACAGAACTCCTTCAACCGTACTTGTCTCATAAAGCACTGAGATGGCGAAGGTAACGACAACTTACCAGGACTCGAAATACGTTCAGGTAGAGACAGTCTTCATCTGTGTTGTTGTACTGGGGGCCAAGGCTCCACCTGTTTCGAAAGATAAAGACATTTAATGACACACCCATCAGTTAGCAAAACATTTCCCAGTAGCCTGAACAGAGGCGCGTCTGCAGAAAACGGGACCCTAGGCGCAAACATTTTGGGGGCCCTCTGAATTTATGCACTGAGTCTGAGGGGCCGTCTATAAATGACATCACGCACCCAAAGGAGGGGTCATATATCTGTGGCGATTTACGACGAAGGGGAGGGGGTCTGGAATATGTGACGTCAAGTCATCACATCAAATATCGAAATACACAACTTTATTTAAGAATTCAAATCAGGTAAACAGTGAGCCAACTTCTCTAAGCGAAGAGGCTCATAATACGCAGCCCTCGTTCTTGTCAACACAGCAAATCGAGCCAATTCATATTCCCCTTTACAAGTCAATCATGAATTACGACAATAATTTCATCAAATCATTTTCATCAAATTATGAATTACCACAATACACTTGTGATGTGAATGCTAACTACAAAAACAGAAAATATAAATGTTTATATTTAAACATTTCAAACGTGTGACATGTTATTTTGCAAGAAAGTTTTCATTCATGCAGGGACCCCTGAGATGCTATTTTGCTTAATTTGGAGCCCTCTGAGATGCTATGTTGTATTTAATGTTTTCATTAATTTGGGAGCTCCCTGAGATTTTATTTTGTATTTAATGTTTTCATTAATTTGGGAGCTCCCTGAGATTTTATTTTGTATTTGATGTTTTCATTAATTTGGGCGCCCCTGAGATGTCATATTGTATTTAATGTTTTAATTCATTTGTGGCTCCCTGAGATGATATTTTGTATTCAATGCTTTCATTAATATGAGAGCCCCTTAGATGCTATCTTGTATGAAATGTTTTCATTATTTGGGGGCCCCTGAGATTTGGGGGCTCAAGGCGCGCGCTAGTGCGCCTATAGGTAAACTCGCCACTGAGCCTGAAAATATATCACCAGCGGTGGACCCACACACTAGCGTGGGACCAACCAACGGATTTCAGTCGATAGCTGCAGATGTTCATCTGGATGCTCAGAGTCTCTCTGCCAAGTTGCGTCGAAAGGGTAGAGCGACAGAAGTACACTTCGTAAATCAGTAAATCGTAAATCAGTAAATCGTAAATCAGTAAATCGTAAATCAGTAAATCGTAAATCAGTAAATCGTAAATCAGTAAATCGTGTCACTGACTATAGTGTTTAATAATAGTTTGTATTCGGTATTTATGCATCTAACAAGAGAAAGCGAAATTCATAAGTTAACTTGTCTTTTGACTGATTTGTTGAAAAAAAAACTATCAAATTGACATTAATGAATCAACACAAGTAGCATACGTCGATTATTGTCTCGCTTTGTCTCCTGTATAACATGATAATTAGTTGCCTTGCCTATTTTGTCTTGTTTAAAGAAAAGATGAAGTGATAAAAAATAAAAGTGTTTAAATAGAAGTTAAATTGACGGTAAATATGTTAAAGGTTAAATAAATAACTTTATCTGTTCATATTGTAGGGTCCATTTGTAATCATGATTCGGTTTGTCAGTTTGAAACTAATTATTAGTAGTATTACTAAGTTAATTGGATTATTGAGAAATATATGTTTCATTCCACCTTTACATAGTAGGGTTTTTGTCTGGTGAGGCGAATGTCCTGCGCAAAATTGGGGAGGGGTAATTGTTGAGGAGGCAAGTATCCTACACACCTTGCCAACATATATAGATGCAACTTACGTTCGTATATTATCGAGGACCTGAGTGCAGCAGGGTCTGAAGTAAGTGGCGTCATAGACACTTCCGTTCCATGGAGTCGGTTCTTCCGGTGCAGTCCATCTTCTAGAACCCAATGGAGGCTCTGCGTAACGGATTCCAACGTAGGACTCGAACTGACTGGCTTCGTGACCAAGGAGTGGCATTGAAAACCCACGAACATCGCCGTACTTTGTTTCAACTATTTTTGGAACCTAAAAGATATGGACTATGTATAGTCGAGCATTTATATATAGTGTCTGTACTCTGTAATAGGCTAAATCCCAGGGACGTAGCAAGCTGTAGGCCTAATTGCGTCCTGCATGTGCCAAGCGTAAATCTATTGGTCCCCAAAGGATAGCATGACCACTAACGACTTAAGGTATGCAAATTATGAGAATACCATTATGGATGTAATGAAACAAATGAAAATACATAGACGAGTGACACATCGTAATATAACATAACAGTCCTGATCGGCGATTTATAGATTATGCTCAAACGAGTCAGAGACGATTGTTTTCTTTGCACAGGAATAGGCCTAGAACTATCTATTATAACTTTTCATTTTGAACTATATAGCCTTGTCACCGCTGGAACACAGTTGGCTCTCTCTCTCTCCCTTCCTCCCTCCCTCCCTCCCTCCCTCCCTCCCTCCCTCTCTCTCTCTCTCTCTATATATATAAAACCAAATATGCTGCAGCGTAGACCCCATTTTAAAGTTTAGTCTTCCTTGTGTAAGCGGAAAAGAGAATCCGTTACTTTCCTCTTTTTATCACTTGACCTTGCTCGAGTCGTGAATGCACGAATCCTTTGGTCGAAGAAGATGAATCTTAATGCATTGATTGATTGATTGATTGATTGAGTGAGTGACTGACTGACTGACTGATTGATTGATTGACTAATTGATTGACTGATTGATTGAATTATTGATTACTGATTGATTACTGATTGATTGAATGATTGATTACTGATTGATTGAATGATTGATTACTGATTGATTGATTGAGTGATGACTGACTGATTGATTGAATGATTGATTACTGATTGATTACTGATTGATTACTGATTGATTGACTTGTGCACAGTCTACATGGCAATGGTGGGTATATAATACGGAGCCAACTCCAAAGGAACGAATAACTCCTCCACTGCTTGCAGTCCAGCAATGCCAGTCCCAAGCCTGAATAACGAAGGAGGGTGACGCTAGAGATCTCTTTTATCACACAGTGTCGCTAAACTGAAACTAACCTAACTTGCCAGGACTGAATCTGCAATGATCGCTGCTTTCCAGAACAACTAGACCACAAAGTACGGTAACCTAAAGGTAACGGAACCACAGTAAGGTACGATAGGGTAGCATGTGTTTTCAGAGCTACGACGATGCTGCAAATAAAGAGAATATGATGTGGCAGTCGAAGTAAAGAGATTGACTCCAATATTAACTATTACAAGTTTGTAAACCATTCTTCCACCAGGGACGCGCCGCGTGCGTGATTATATGTCAATGAATTCTATTCATTTCTGAACGATTTTATCGGTTCAAATGATCTGTCAGTGTCGTTTTATTGGGCGATAGGTCGTATAATTGAGGTCTAGGTCATCTATAGACTCACCGCATTGTCGTAATCGATTTCAAACTCGTATCCGTGGACGACTTGTTGAAACCAAATGACCAACTGCAGTACCAGAACCGCATGCTTACGACTAAACGTATCCATTTGGCTTCCTTGGAGATATCAAACTTCAGACCTCTATTATATGCCTGTATGTGTAGATATATGTAGGCCTAAATAGATAGGTCTACACTTGGCATCAGGCCCCTATAGCTTTTCTAGAACCCTCGATCGTATGAGTGCTGAATGACTTAGTTGAAGTAATCGCCACATTATGAACCATGACGACTCGTGTATAGACCTGCGATCGTGATAAGTATTATCTCAAACTGTTCATCATATATGAACCTCTTGAACATGAAACCTGACATTATGGGTCCACCGTTTTAATGACCTTTGTTCTACTAAATCTAATATATTTAGGCTACTCTGCATTGGATGTATACCAACTGAGAGCGTATAATATTTATTGCTTCACCGCCAAATCCTATTCTATTTTATTTACAGATTTATAAAGCGCCTCTCACAGTACAACCTAATCAGAGGCGCTCCCAGTGCGAAGAACCCCTCAGGACAACGAGCAGAGACAGTTGTGCTACCAGATAAGATTTTAGCACGAGTCACAGCAGGAAGGTTGTTCGAAGGGTCAACAGAGGCATAGGCACGATGATGAGCTGTAGTCAGGGCCGCCGAGAGAAATTCCGGGCTCCTGGGTAGAACAGCTACGGGCCTCTAGACAACATGAGTCATTGGGATATATAGGAAATAAAAAATTGCTATAATAAAAGTACGGGTAGGCCTACAACCGCATGATATTAGAAATACATACATATAGGCCCATATATAATATATTTGTTATATACATGTATATATATACGGTTTACAAGAATCCCTCCAAGGCACTAACTTGTTGCTTGTATTTTACCTCATCTAACAAGGTATCACTTACAGTAAAATAACCAAATATGCTGCATTGTAGACCCCATATAAAAGTTTAGTCTTCCTTGGGTAGGCCTAAAGTAGAAAAGAGAAGCCGTTATACTTTCCTCTATTTATCACTTGACCTTGTATAATATATATATATATATATAGGCCTATACATTTATGATAAATTGAAAAGTATTTTTCTCTTTCTGAGTGAATTTCTTGACAAACTTTCGTGCTGCATGCTTCGATAAAGTCATTTTAAGAATCAGCTGAAAGATTTATAACGGGCCTGAAGGCATTGTCAAGTTTCTTGATATTGTTTGACTTTAGAAACATGTACTTCTATAGTACTGGATCATAATGGACTAACAACAGAATAATTCCAAATATTTCCACTATTTTGGTCATAAATTTTATTGTTTGAAAACCCTCTGTAAGCAAGTTTTCTTTTGCCCCAAAATAAAACCACTGCTCAAATTCTTTTGAGTAATTCGTTTCACTACTTCACTTTTGCAGCAATTTCTTTATCCATCTGAAATTTTATATCCTTTCCTCGGAGAAATCTTCGTTCTGAATCTCGCCATTGTATAGGGGCCTATATATAGGCCTAAACATTTTCATGACCGTCGCCTTTCTCGTGATCTGGTACTTTATCACACAGATAACGGTTTCTATCTTTGGTGTATATATAGGCGAAAGTGGCAGAGGGCCTTTCTATATTTTCTATAAGTCCAGAAGTTTCATCAATTGTATTTATACTGTCATTATTTTTTGAATCAAGATGTAGGACCACTAACTTAATTTTCGTTCACTTTGTTATGGTCGTGTGTGCTAAGTATGGCCTAGCTACTGTGCTCGATTCCTTAGAATCAAACAAGGTAGATGTGATTAAGGACTTTGATTTGTCTTCATCGAAATTCCAAATTGAAATAATGTGACTTTTCAATCAGATAACTTAATCTTTTCGTTCATGTGCTCCAGATGTGTGTTTGTATTCCATCGTTACAAACGAAATTAGGGTCTACATTAATTATTTACTTTATATGCCTATAGTCAAAAGGCATTTATCATCGGACATTCCCCCCCTCCGGACATCTCCCCTCCCGACATCTACCATGGACATATCCCCTTCCCCCGTAGGACAATTTTCCCCGAATTTTTTCCCTCTGTGACCCAGCTAAACTATTTTAATACTGGAAATAAATTTAGGCAGCGAAACAAGTGAGCATTTATTTTAATTTAAACTATCTTTTTGATTTAAAAGGAAGCAAACTAGCGACCGAAAGATCTTTATTCAATTCATTCTTCATTCAAGATCTTCATTCAATTTCACCTTTGCTTTACATTCATTTAAAGCTGTCCCTGCACCTCTCCGACGTTCGCACTCAGAAATAACGGCGTTATTTGTTAATTTTTTTGTTTAACATAAACATAGCCGTTTAATGCAACTTTGTTCTTTCCACGTATGCCTAGCTACAGTTTCCAACTCGATCTCTTCGTATTTCTCGTCTAATAATTATTTATCTTACAGCTTACAGAGTAATGACAGATTATATAGCTACCGTCAGGTTAAATATAAAAACTTTGTTAAATATTTACCTAAAGCATCAAAGTGAGACACATTTGATTAAGTAAGGTTGTTGATTGTTCACCAGTTAACTATCAATTAATTAAGCTGTACAAGCCTGCATGATCAACTATTCTTCTATTTATTTTTGATTCAACATTTGCCTTAAGTATCAAAGTGAGACATGTTGAATTAAGGTTGCTCGTTGTGTAATAACATCAAACCCGTTTTGTGATCACAGAGGGAAAAATCATGGGGAATTGTCCTACGGGGGGAAATGTCCGGGGGAGATGTCCGGAACCCAGTTAAAAGCAGACGCAAAATTTGGCAGAAGAAAGTCCTTGCTTTAAACGAAAGTTAGTGCGTTCCAAGAAGCGAAGTATCAATGAGAAAACTCGTTGTGACATAAACTGCAATGATAGCTTAGAAAACTAGCAGTGGCGCGTCGCGAAATTCGCGTAGGCCTATCTCCACTTTTTTCCGAAAATGCATTTAAAGTTGATTTGTAGCAAGCAATTTTTGTATCTTTCTTTAGTGTCGGTAACTATATAAGAGCAACAATATGTCGTTTTAAAGATATTAAACGAAAATTGGTCAAATAAGTCGTGCGCGACTTATTAAGTCGAGGGAACGAGTTGTTATCTCGTGCGCACGAGATAAAATATTCTTCTTTCATATCCCTTTAAGGGCTCCGTAGGCATGTGACCAGCGACATAATATTACTACGTACGCAGCGAGGAGGAGGGGGGTTTCGAAATTCGGCGATTTTGCGTACAGGTGCGTATGACGGGGCGAGGGGTCCCGAAATGTGTACGTATACAACAATATAACTGTCTAATTTTGACGCACACAATTACGGAATATTAAAATCAGAACTGTAAACCCAATCACAGATTGAGAGGCGGTGATCTCGTTTCACAGGTGGAAGACACCCTATGAAAGGGTAGAAAATGTGGGGGGACAAACGTATAAAGTGTCCCTCTCTGTAAAAGGTTGGGAACTTGTCCCCCTTGACCGCCGCCTCAGCAAGGACTATATTCCTGCTTAATCAATTTTATGTAGCATAAACAGGGCCGTACCGAGCTATAATTGCGCCCTGTGCCTAGCATCAATCTGGCGCCCCTACATTTGTAAAATAACGCATTTTAAAGAATATTAAGTTATTCTATCCTGAAATTTGAGCCCTTCCCACATTTGCGCCCTGGGCCACAGCCCCACAGGCCCCTTCCTTGGTACGGCAGAGGCCGGGCAGAGGAGAATGGTCGGGGAAGCAGGACACCTAGGCTCTCTCTATAAACTTCTTAAGACTTTCCTTTTTGAAACGGCCCTGGGTCGGGAGCGCCTCTGAATAGTTATCTTGAAGAAGTGCTATATAAATTGCACTGATTTATTGCTTGATATTATCTAAAATAAATAATCTGCTGGGCGAGATTTCTCTAAGAAATTTAATTGTGACAAGAACAGGTTAATCATAATAAGTCGTCTAAATGAAAATATTGACGTCCAAGACAGAAACCAAAAAACAGTATTCATAAAAGTCAGAATCCAATGCAACAACCAAAAACAATCGCAACATCTAAAACTCATCAGTCAACACAAGTCCTCAGCACTCTCTTCACAACTATCCATAGCATTGCTACCAAATCAGACCAGCCTCTTAAAGAAAACTACAAATGAACTTACCTTGGAATAGGTAAAGGTAACATGTTTGTTTACACACATCTATAGCAACTGCTCACAAGGACTGTAAGGATCTTCTCAGCTGAAGCACAAACATGATCAGAATAATCCAACAACAGTAACAACATGATCCATTACCTCTGTGATCATTCACATTCAAGTTGATCAAGTCCTTGCAACCACTCCCTCCACTGGTTCAAAGATAACATGTTCACTTCACACAAATTAATAGAAACTCCTCAGAAGCCTACTTCTGATGTTGAAGAATCATTTGACTGAGCAGCAAACGTGGCCACAAAAATAAAAGGAACACATTTTTAACTGCTACACTTTCATTGGTATGATTTACTGATCCCTGAATGCTGGATGTCCAAGTGGGCAACACTTGGTGGGGTAATTCATTGACATATAAAACATCAAACCACATACCATCCAGGCTCAAAACTTTCTCTAACCACATCCCAAAAAAACTGTGAAAAGCTAATCTACATATATCTGTAAAATGATCATAATAAAAGATTTTTAAGAACACGATGCTCCCAACCAGTTCAGCAATGCTAGCACAATAATTCTTTAACCAAATTACACCAACATCAGAGTAAAGAAGCAACATGCACAAACTTAATACCTAACATAAGTTCGTAAAATAACTTCAAAAAGATTAAAAGGATTTCTCAGTTCAGAAGGCAGTAATAACTCAGCATTCAAACATAAATGACACAATAAAACAACCCAAAAAGCTGCCAGAGGCAGCAAACGCACAACTTTGCTCACATTCAGCCTAAATAGAGAGACTAGCTCGTTATAGCAACTGGCAAGCTGGTAGCAACCACAATGAGACAAATTTTAATTGACTGAAGGTGAAGCTTTTCAAGTCAATATTTGGTAATTCGTTAAATATTGCACATTAATTGTACTGAGGCTATGCTAGGAGTACCTCTAAGTAGGGGCCTAGGGCATAATATAAATGCTCTGAAGGATTGATTAAATTTGTTCACCTGCTTTGTTTAATGTCAATCTTTAATAATATTTATTCACGGTCACATTTAATAGAACAAAGAAGCTAATCTAAATCACCAAGCAAGCACAGTCTCCAATAGGTTTGCCGGAAAGTCAGCTTTTGATATAATACATATAAAACATCAGGTCCAAGTCATCTGACAATGAGTAATGACTTACAGCAGAGCAAAATGGACTATGTGTTCAACTATTTAATACAAGCCCAATTTATTAATGTTCAGTAGAGAACAACAGTACTATGATCAAAATAATAGTCCTATGGATTCAGATTGTTTGCTGCCTAACTTGGGTAGTGCCTTTTCAGAGCTGTCAGGATTGCAATAAATGTTGTCATTGGCCAAATTTCTTCATTCACAAAGGAATAAGCAATTTTATCCAACTGTTCTGCTCTCTCTCTTTCTTCTGTCTCCCTTCTGTCTGTATGCTATCTCTATCTCTTGGTCTTTCTGCATGTAATTTATACATCCCAAATAAAAGTCATGCTCAAAACCAGAGCACACTAGTACCACAAATAAGAGACTTAACAGCCAACAAGTAGGAACACACATGAAACTGCACTTGCAATACTTGATCAAACCACCTGTTACTCTAAATAGTTATGCTTCAAAATAGTTAACATTCCGATTGAGTAGCAGATGGTCACAGTGCCAATATGCCATCACTTGTCAATTGTCTGCAAACACAAATAAATGCTAGTCATCTGTGTTTATTCTCGGCCGATATTTAATGGAAGAGGCATATCAACCGTTCATTCGAGACACCGTTATCATATCCAGAAAGAAATTAGTGCCTTTCAGTGCAACTTCAGAAAGCTGATGACCACACAAACTAAACCTATAATAAAATCCAGATCAAAATGATACAAAACCCAATTTCCTCCTATACCTCTTGAACAATCAGAGAACAGAAGTGTAAAAGCAAAACAGCACTAACTATATAGTATATACCTTCCTTCCTTAATAATCATCAACTTCTAAAACTTGGTCACAAGATTCAAATCCCAATATAGTGCCACAACTTCAATGAAGCTGATATCTTGACCAGAACTGACAATACAGAAATTAGATAATTGCAAGTAATCTTTCCACATGCTTACATATCGAAATACCGAAGTTCAATAAAATGAAGTATTACCAAATAGCAAAGGCTTTCATTCTCTTCATGTATCACAACACATTTTTCAGAGATAGAGAATGGCTGGAAAATTAGGATTTGCAATTTTGAAATTCCCTAACCTAGTAGGCCTCAGCTCCAATCTGTAATGACTGCTAAATTTTAACTTCTAAGCATAGTTAACTTCCCAAACCTTCATGCTTTGCTTCAATCTGTAAATCAATCACTCACTTGTCACAGAATAAAGATGGCACCTGACGAAAAATGTTTTACAAATATCCGGTACTACTGGTAGATTTAACACCAGTCAAGTCACAAATCGCACTTAATAACCTCAACAACTGTATCTTGCCAGCGATTTCACCAAGCAGGCGCTTTTGAAAACTGAAAACAATATGTTTATAAGGCTTCCTGTCTCAGTCATCCCAAAAACTGATCCACATTATCAACATGATCCACAAAAACGGCAAAAAAGCATACAGTTACACTGCCAAATATACCAGTGATAACAAAAGCCAACGAACAAAACTGGCAAAATATAGCGAATACTGATACTTAAAGAATTATTTAACTGAGTAAATACAGAGTATATAATCTACATGCATGAATGCACACAACACCAACATAAAGTCTATGATTACATATTCATCGGAAATAATAATTTACTTAGATTTAAGTATTTATTAGTATGAAATTAAACATTCAATGTATCTTTTGACATCAGTCTGATCTCCAAGCATTTTGCTTTTTAAAGACAATTCTATAATGACACTTATTCTTCATTTACAAGTCTTCTACAAACTAACAATTGGCAGACAAGTGAGCCTGAAGACCTCAAAGCGCTCCTACACAGTTTGTTTTGCCACGTAGTTCATGATGAAGGCATACGAGGCCAGTGCTACGACACAATACAAAAAGAACTCCTATATGGCAGCAGTCTGTTGATATTCGATCCACATCATAATAAATTCAATTAGAATATAATGCAATAAAATTTAGTGTTTCTACCCATAACTTTTTTTTCAATACTTCAGACAATTGGTTTTTAAAGTTAAGTGGATATTAGTGTATTACATATTAACTTCAGTCTTCTAAAAACTATAAATGCATTGCAAAAGTAATCCGGTGATAGATGCAGATTGAAGAAAGAAACGCACGATCTAAACTCGATGGGTTTCTGTGAATATTCATAAATGACAATGTTCGCGCACACGTATTTACAATGATGGATGTCAGTGAGCCTAAGCAAATTCTTATGTGGACAGTGAGAATAAATGTGCAAATGTTGCAAAAGCATGCAAATGATGACACTAAAATGTCTGTAGTAGAATATAGATTACTAACTCATCTGCACAAACTGGATATAAATGAAGTGGCAAACCCAAGATCCATTTTGTTATGGTAAACAAGATAATGAACAAGCAAAGTTTATCAACATGTGTTTTGGTACACGTCAATACGTGCAGAATATAAATGAACAGAAAGGTTACTATCCCAATTGGCAACATACATACATACATACATACATACATACATACATACATACATACAAGGTTATCCTAAGGGTTATCATCTCCAACAATTTATCATTATACCCACTTAAATGTACTATTTATAACCACGAAATAGGTCAGATCAGAGGTGGGCTGCCATTATTTCAAATTTAATCAATTGAAGTCAACAATTTAAACAGCAGATAGTACCTTGAATTTGAAATAATATCCAATGAACTCTGCATTTGATATTTCAAATCTAGAAGAAATTAAAATTGAAATTAAAGTTTTAAAAATTTGGCAGTACTAATCAAAGCATTGCAAGGGTCAAATTCATATTATATTGATCTCAACATTAATGATCTTGAGCTAGAGGTGTTGCTCAGAGCAAAAAGTACTTGCTCACAAAATATTGTACATTGCACATCATTCTAGAAGTTCAAAAACTTTTAACATTAACAGAAAACAGTAATTAATGAGGTCCTGTCTACGATCATTCAGATTACATTCAAAACGAGAGGCTCTGCAAAAGCACTTTAAATACTACTTTGTGTGCTATACACCCAATAAAGAGAATTTATTTCATAATTTCGTAATAATTTGTCAGAAGCTGCACATATTTTGCTTTTAAAAAACTTTCCTCAAGCAAATGCCCACCTCTTGTTAAAACAAAACACTATCAAACAGAACATACATCGTATATCCCTTCCTTTAGTAGGCATTATCTGCAAAGGTTGTTATACTCGTAAAGTATCAACCTCAATCAGTAACGGTAACTAAATTGATCGTACCCAGGAGGCATCATCCTACAAAAGATAATATTTAAGAGATGACTGCTTTATAATAATCTGATGTCATAAATACAAGAAACTTTCAGAATACATAAAATCTGAGAAGTCGATGCTTGGCCATTGACCCCACGGACAGCAGCAGCAGCAGCGTATCCCCACATCAGAAGATTTTAAAAAGACGACAGTGAAAGCTGTCTGTTGCTGTAACAACAACAAATAAGATACAGATGAGTAATCCTGGCTGGTGGCCAAACGCGCCCCTCTCTAAGTGTAAATGTCCTTGTCAAACGCCTTGGTGTAGCCGCTCTTTGAGGGCGATCGTGACGGCCTGTCAATCATAAAGACCGGATCGGAATCTTTTTTCCGCATGTGGTAGACGATGAACATGACGAGAAGAACGGCGCATAGCAGACCGATGACGGCACCACCAATGATGCCTATTAGTACAAACACAACATGCTGTATAATGTTCATACCCATCAATTCATCATTCATTTATTCAGATATACATGTAACATCTATGCATCTAACTACTAAGAAATTTGTTCCAACCCAGTGACCACTGACAAATGTTGCCTTCTGGCCTGAAGACAATGCATACCTATGGGGTGGCCACTGGCCAATCCAGGTGTATGACATAACATACATGATATTTTTTTTGAAGAGTACAGCATGTAAAGTATATGGACATGCAGCCTGGCAATCTGTAGACAGGCTAGTATGCTCCTGCAAGTATGCTTCATAATCGGCTTCTTATTCAAAATCGGGTCTAATATATACCGATATAATTGTGAGCAGTGGGTGGTTGCATTTAATGACATCGCATGGTTTAACAGTCGGCTACCACTGTATAATGAATAGAGCAATATGCATATGTTGAAAACCTTAATCCAGGTTTTCGCCATCAAGTAGACGACACATGATGGGAGTGTTAATGAACTTGTCAAATATGCTAACACAAGCAATAAGCTTTCTATCACTTCTCAACATAAATTTTTATAGAAAAAATTGTAATTATGCCTATATTAATGTTTTTCATGAACTTAATTAAAGTCTGAAGAATGACTTTTTTGTGTCCGATTGGTCAGAGAGATCAGTCAGTGAGTTGGAGACCGGAGAGTATGAATTTAATCCCCTTATGAGGCTGTTACTGTGTATGGACAGTGAGCAAGAAGTCAATTGCACACAACTGCTTTGCAATATAATTGTATTTGCGCCATCGATGCTGGCATATATGGTGTGTGTGTGTGTGTGTGAACTTATGAACTTTGAAGAAAGGCAATATAATGAAAAAGCAGTTATACTGTATTCCTTGTGTCATGTTCCGGAACACTTAGCACAACAGCAGATGGTATCACATCCATCAACCTCCTCTATAGTTTTAACCAGTGCACAGAAACTATTTAAATATCTTCCTCAGAAGATAAAGCGTAATGATCATGTTGCAATTTATCCCTTCACCAGCAAGGGTCCCATACAGAGACAGATTACAAAATGCAAAAGAGTTTTTTGTGAAACCTAATTGCAAAGTAATTCATAGATATCATTGTTACTGCAAAGTTACTCATAAATTTGTATTACATGGTTTAGACAATGTTGTAAAGAGTGGCAGAATGGTGTTTCTACCTGTCAAACTCTGACATCATATAATAAGTTGTATGTCTATATTGCTGCCTATCAATGCAATAAATGTATGCACATAGAAACTGAAAATTTTCAGTAACTGAAACCAAACAATAATTATTTCAGAACTGAAACTGAAACTATTTAAAAACTGAAACAGAAATTACAAACCCAAAACATGAACTACTTATTTTCAAAACTGAAACATCACAGCACCTGAGAGCCTAAAACTGCACAGGCACAAGGCATAATAAGAGTCACAACGCTGCAATAGAAGTGAAAGACAAGCACACTATAAATCAGCCACCCACTGGCCAGGATCCTGGCTAGGAATGGCTCATTAAATCCAGTACATACATTTATTTACTTGAGTGCTGACGACAAGTGTTTATGAGCCTATGTAACAAATTGGTCACTATATAGATGTCCATAGCGTCATTGTGATAACTCAACAGAACAGCATCTCCTTTTACCTACATTTACATTTTACCAACATTAACCAACCTACTACTTGCATGTTGAAATCCAGATCAAATCCTTAGAGTTAGAACAAGAAAGGCAAAATGTAAAAGCGGTAAGATACCTGCGAGTAATCCTGGCTGGTTAAAGATGGATGACCGTGGCATTTTGTAGCTACGTGGTTCGGGCAAAACACGAGCATTGATGTCATTTGTCTCCATGTCAGGTGGACCGACTCCAATGCTTGGTTCTGTCAAGTCAACAAACTGTTCACAATCATTTCAATAGATACCGAATACCTAGTATGCTAGAAAGGTATTAGTACTTGGAATTGAATGTTCACAGTAACTGTTGCAGACTGGGTCACTATGTCACACAGATGCTATTTCCAGACTGGGTCAACATACCACTGGATCTGAGGATTCCATGAGGAATCCATTAATTTTCCAGGTCTCCAGTCCCTGAAGTTTCATCCAGGAAACTCATTTGAGGGTAAGAGGATTGTCGTCAATTCAAAACTCAAAGTTGTCAATAGAACTTTGCAATAATGGCTATGATGGCTCTTTGAAATAAACTAGCTTAGTCTGTTGAGCTTTTTTTAGTTTTTGCCAAATAGACTTAGCATTAGCAATTCAGCATATTTCAATTGCATGACTTCATATTCATCAGCATGTTTGTTCTTTAAATGATAATTAATATCAAGCACTTTTATGAAGCTTTTCATACTGCCAGTACAACATGAAATTGATGTCTTGCACATGGTGCAACTACCTTGCTCTAACTTATGCACAGATTATATAATAACTTATTGGCCCTTCTTTTCCATGGTCAAATGAAATTTGGTTGAACACTCTACGGGCTACATAGGAAAAGCTAAAAAATAATAAGAAATTGTAAATGGCTTTGCTCAAAATAGTCAAACCAGAAATTAAAGAACATTTTTGATCAGCAATAGAAACTAGAAGAAATTTTTTGACATAAAATGGTAATTTTAAATCTGTATACCACATTTATTTTTCATATTCAGGAAACTATTTGGCCAAATGTAAATAAACTATTAGCAGCAATATCTTGCCCCCAAACAAACTGAATATGATTAGTATTCATTACAAATCTAGTCAAGATACATAGAAGCACATATACTAACCGTTTGGAATTGGGTCCAATCGATTGCTGGGTTCCATGGCCTCCTGTGTCGACTGGATCAGGATAAATCCATCATCTGAATGGGATTCGGTTGTAGACGGAGAAGGAGTTGTTCCATTTGTGACATGTACTGAAGAAGTCTCATCAAATACTCCGCTGCCATGTGGTCGACGGGTCGGCACCGCAATAATCGGTGGCTGATGACCTATTAACAGCAGAATTCAAGCTTTAAGTTTATTACTATAACTATTACTGCCACCATGTTAAACGTGTGCAAAGTCACACAGAAATGTGAATTGGGGCATGGTTATTCAGTTGCCTCTGTTTGAAAATCAGACCATAAGTTAGAAATAAATGGTGTGGCACAGTGGCTGATTGGTTAGAGCGGTCAGTCCCTAACTTTCAGTGTTGAGCGCGCAGGTTCGAGCCTTGTCCAGGGCGTCACTGTGTAGGGACCTTGAGCAAGTCCTTCGTGCACCATTGCTCTGCAGTACAACTGCAGTTGTGCCGCTGAGGCGTGCATATGCACTTCTGAGCCAAAGATGTTGGAAGAAGGGCGGCATCAAATTTTGATAATAAGAAATTGCGGTAATAAGAAAATGGAGTAGAACTAAATTACAATTTCAGGGTACAGAACTAAATAACCCTGTGCTGTTCAGCACAACAAATTTAATAAAGGAATCCAGATTGACTTTAAATACTATGGATGGCCACCATTTGATCAGTAGCAGTAGCACACTTCTCTGTTGTATTAGATCTGTAGCAGTAGCTGAGTTACAGGAGAATTACTGTGTAAAAATTGAACATAAGCCTTGAATCAAACTTGTGTGACAAGGGTCTTCTGCATTCTGAAAAACAACCTCAAGGATTTTTGGTGAAGAGGATAAATAAATGTGAAACTGTAGAGCTGCAATGAGAACCAAAAGCAATATACATGTATGCTTTAAGTGGCTCCTAACAAATACAATCTGAACGTCTAAAAGAAGGTTAGAAAAACTCACCAAAGCTAGAACAGTTTGGTACTTCTGCCCTCTTTCTTGACCCGAGCAATTCTTTACCCTGCTTGTCAACACACCAGCATTCCCCCGTACTTCCATGGCACTGGACTGATGCAAAATGACCTTCTGCAGAACAACGAGGAATAAAGGCGCCAAGCAGCTTCCTATCGGTCGCTTGTTTACGCTGAAGCTGACAATTGCTTAGTAGTGGCGCTGAAGTTGTTGTTAAAATACCATCTGAAAAGCAGTTTCCAGTATAAAGAATTAGCATTTAAACAACTGTTCAGCACTAGAAAGTCATATAAAGCAAGCAATTTCAAACTTAAACCTCCTCAGATTTTTATCATTTTCGGCAGTACATATAGATAATATGTATCAAGGATTCAAGGTCCACAAAGTCTTCAGATTTTGACTACCGGTAAAATATAATATCTGAGATACGAGGCTTATAACACTCCTGAGAAGCCCAATATTTCAGTTGCACAGCAAATTGCATATTTTATTACATTTACCAGTCACGGTACTTTGGTACTTACAGTTCCCTACAAATTGAACAGAACAACAGTTATGCACAATGAAAGTTCATGTTAAACTTGATGTGGGAATCCAACTGAATTCAGTGTAGAACAACAGTAAGTCACATACAGTGAAAGCCCATTTTACACAATTTTATCTGTGGAAAGCCAACAGAATAGTGTCAAAATCTGTCTTGAACTACCAGAAACAGTCAAATCATTGCTGATCTATCTCTGCTCCTTGATCATCCCAAATACCAGCAAACATTGCACTCGATCAATGGATCGATCCCGACTGGAGGATGTCTGAGTTCAGTTGCCAGAGAGAGGAGGTAGAACTGCAGAACAGATGGGCTTTGTAGAAGAGGATGAGAAAGCATGGAAATATCAGCAAGACACTATTAATCTAACAGATGGCCTTGTTGGCTGCCATTTGATCTCGTATGCTGTTTAGTACTCAGTCTGGCAACAAATGCCCAGTAGTAGTAGGTTTGGTTTTCATGTCACTACAGTGCTGTGCACAGTACAGAGGAACACGGTTCTGAGGCTAGATATATCTATGAGCATCTTGAGACTAACCACCAGATGGGTCAAAATCATCCTCATCCTCCTCCTCAGCACCATCTGCAGAACCATCATCACCACTTGAATGCATCTGCTGTGAATCCTATACACAGAAGAAAACAAAAAGATTGCTATTTAGCAACTGAAGCAATTTTAATGCCAAACCAATTATTGCATATACAACAATCTCGTCATATTTACACTCGCATGGTGCACATTCTAAAGTTGTAATTGATTTAGTTCTACTCACTTAATGTTAGCACTGTCATAGGTCATATTAGTTGCTACTCTACATGCAGAATTTCCTGCTTGGAATAACTTGTGGTTTGATTCTCAGACACAGGCAACTACACAATTTATCTATGAAATGCCAGAAATTCTGTATAAGATAATTAGATTTAATATCGGTAAAATATACCCATTAGACAATAAGACTAGACTAAAGAATACACTTGATCACCACCTATGCTCATACATTCAACTATTTAGGTCTAATCTAGTGGCTTTAGATGTTTTAGCATGCTGTTAATGCACAGATGGGTCTGCAAAAGTACACACAGACTTTATATGTCGGAGCAGTAGGAGGTGGGCAGCAGGAAGTGCATCTATAAAGCACATAGGGTCGGGCAATAGGCTGTTTGATTTAAATTCTCCTTATCAAACTAGCTGGTAAACACATTAGAGTAGCCCAAATTTAGAAGCTGATAGAGACAGCATTTGTTAGTCTAGATCCTTGCACAGAACTTGGTAGTCGATTGGTAAGGGGAGTGCTCGCCTTCTAAGATGGAGAGTACAAGTTCCATTTCCCATGAAACAGTAACTGTAACAACTCCATCTCGGTCAACTATCGCATCCCATTCAGATGATGGATTTATCTGAATCCAGTTGACACAGGAGGCCATGGAACCGAATAATCAAATGGAGCAAGTCCATACTATTAATGATCACCATCAATTGAAGCATGGTCATTAGATGGCGACATTTAACAGGACTTGATTAAAGAAACAACAGGGTAGTATGAGTAATAAATGAGCAACATGTCATCCTCCCCCACAACTAATATATTTAAAATAGGCATATATCTTTGAGCCTCAACACAAAGTCGTGACAATGCTATTACATGAATCAGTTTTTACATGTTAGAATGTCAGTAACCAAAGACTGGGGAGAGAGAAGTGGGATGAGTACAATACCACCATCTCCATCAGCCATTAGGCTACAATGAATGTACTCTGATGCCAGACAAATTATGCCTGACATATAGAAGTTGACACTGAACAGACTTACATGAGTGCGCTGCTCACAAAATACGAATTGCACAATACAGTCACATGTAGTAGTAACACGTATCATAATTCTTACAATTCTCTTGTCATGTTTTGTGACAGAGATGGCACTCGATTGAAACCACTCATCGCTATAACAGCTCAAGTAAGATACCTTCCAGAAAGCACCATGACATTTTCAAATACAAGCACAGCCATATATTGTTCCCATAAGTTGTAAAACAAAGCCATCACATAGCTAACAAGGAAAAAAAAAAAGCACAAAAAAAGAGAATTTAGTACAGATAGATCTATAAAATGGAACAATAAAGAAAAAAGAATAGCCTGGTTCCGCTAGCCTGGCCTATTCGTCTTAACTAATAACTAATCCTGTTGATGAGCACATACATTATGTAGGAAGAGAAGGTAAATTTGTAAATTTGTGTTGTTTAAGTTGTTCCTAAACATACTACCATTGTATAAATCTCAATGGGCGTCTTTAGCATTACAGATACATCGGTGTCCGGGCAACATGCCGCAGGACAGTTTGCAGCGGACAATTCATCGCAGGACATTTCACTGCATTTGCTAAATGTAAAGTTGAAAAGCCAGCGAGATGACGCAGAAATGCCGCTCAATTTCTATCCGACATCTGGGAATGCTACGAGTCTGTCATTCAAGACAGTCCTCGTAAAAATAACTTAATTTTATTAATTAAACCATAATACAAGAAATAAGTAAAGATTAATTAAAGTCACCATAGTAGAAGGCTCGCTCATGTAATATCACGATCACATAAATATATAAGAGCTGAAAACTCTAGGCTAAAAACGTTTTTTACGAATTCTTGAAGGTTCCATGCGACCCAAGGCAAATCGTAACGCAACCCCCATGGGGGTCGCGACCCACAGGTCAAGAACCGCTGGTTTAGATAGAACACAGTCATTGAATTGATAATTAGTAGATCTGTGGAACTAACCATCATATTGAATATCAAGCAGTTATTTGAAGGTAATGAATTAATCAGTAATTGAACTTGATAAAAAAGCATCATATGCTAATGCTTCACATATGGATTTCTAAATGCTGGTATTTGATTCAGGTATATAGTTCATTGACTAATTTCACTATGCAGAAAATTCTGTGTTTTCAAAGAGTCAATAATTTCACCTATCTGCCACAACATGCCAAGACTTATCTACGATGATGACTATTGAATATGGCTTCTACAATTGCGATAAGAAATAATATTCATTAATGTGACAAGCTCCATCTATAGGGAATTTGTAATTTTTAGTACATCCCAAATACATTATCAAAATCTATCTTACGACAGATGTTTAAATTGTCTACACTTAGTGCAAACATGTAATGTATATTTCCTCAGTCAACCAAGGACAGATAGAAATAGGATAGGTAGCAATGGAACCTGCAAAGGATCTCTTAGTATCAGGAATAGCAATGAGCAGTTTCTCAAAGGTTCATATTTTAAAGAGACTTGAAAGAAATTCTTAATATGTCCAACCAATCAGTAGTTACACAAGGGCGTACAATCGACACTTAATACAGAATGACAAGCGTCAACTGGTCCATGTGGCCAAGCACGGAAACACAGGGTGGCACAAAGCAACTCATCAGCTGATAACCCAGCTCAGCCAAGTCACTTGCACAGTGTTCGTAACTAGGTCCTCTAAGGCTGAATTATAAATGCCATAGTTGGAATGCACACAGGCACATACATAGACAGAGGAACACCAAAGAACAGCTAGACAGAGAAACAGGTGATCTGTCAAACCCTTCTCACTGTTCAAACATGTCTGGCCATTTTTGTCAGACATCTTAATTTTTATTTCTGCTAACTCCAAACTGGCCTCATATATCTGAATTTTAATTTACAGTTAATTTAAAGGCGCTATACCGTATACACAAAGCAGTCATTATGAAGAATTTTGCATAAATTAGCAAGGGCATGGTTGCATGGTCGACCCGACTCACCCAATATGGAAAACTATATATTGTATATATGAGCTCTAGCTATAGATGCAGTGCAATGGCAGAATCAGTTTGGCTGCATTCTGCAAATTTTATTAAGTATTAATAAAAAATATTCCCAATTATGAGTTTAGTATGAAATTATGTGAAAAAGCAAAAGTTTGACAACATTGCCAGTGAACATTGAAAGTGTTGAATTAAACAAAATTTAATGGAACGAGAAAAATTAATATGCATTTGTATCAGAGTAGAATGAAAAGTACATGTGCCACTCTTCACAAAACCATTTGTTTTCCCAAAATCATTTGTCTTTCCAGATGAAACAAAAACTCTTTCACCATGAAATAACAGACTTAAAGCGTAAATTCTGTTTTAAGAAGTAAGTTCATGTAACTTTCAATTACACACAGTGCAGAGCACATGATATCATAGTGGCAACTATTGCCAGATGAACAGTTTAAATATTCGCATTCATATGCTCTTAGAATGATTTATATGTTGTTTCAATTTGAAATACAGGTGTGGACAAACATTGTCTACAATGAAACTCATAAAAAACATTGAGCATTCCAGGCTCACTGATAACAGTTCAGCTATGCTTATTACTCTAGCCACTGTATTTCTTCGGCCAGACCATAACAGCCTCATTTCCAAATATCAGTAATTGCTGGACATTAATGTGCCACGTATGTCACGTGCTATGAATGGTGTAAAGATGTCTTTTTCTAATTCACAAGAATTTTTATATTAAATTGAAGTGTTTCAGTAGTAACATAATTTAGTTTAGATACCTGAAGAGTTTTAATTTAATTTTATCTATTGCATAAAAAAACGTTTATGTAAAAAAGATGTTTAGCCCACTGGGAGTTACACAGTAGCTTGTTTTGGTCCTTGTTGTAAAATATTTGGGAATCATTGATTTAAGCAATAACAGTTCTAATCCTAGTAATCACATGAAGTTCTTTGGACTTCATTAAAGATATATGGAACAATACAAATCCAGCCCTGTGAATTGAAACAAATTGAAAATACTGCAAAGCTGAGAGTGCCACCAACCATCATCACAAGAAAAGATCTTCTAATCAGACCTCAAATTTTACCTCGAAACTATCAATGTCAATTGTTTCCGTAAAAGCGCTGTAAGATTTTGACTTCCTTGGCAATACAACAGACTCGGGCCGCATCTGCCCCTACAACATAAAATTCAGAAAGTAATACTGCACCATTAACAAACACATGACTAACACTGAACTATCAGCATAAGTAAAGAGTAAGATTCCAATAACTCGATGAAACACAGATACAGAGCAGGGACTCATCTCACTCTTTGGGTTCCTCGACAGGCATTAGACGAATCCAAAGATCTGGAACAAGGGACCGGCGTTTTGCAGTACTGGTAATTTATTTTCAATCTTATACTAGTACCAAATGCTATGGGAAAGATATAGATACAAGTACATGTCAGTGGTCATTATACAGTCTTATCAGCAAGCTGAAAACCAATCATTAACATTGCAGACTAACTATGCTACCCCCATATCATGTCACATCAAGTAAGTATTCTGCAAACATTTATACAGCACAATGAATATATAATTATACATGCATCCAGCATCCTGTCAGTATACATTCGAAACATCCTAAACAGCTAGCCACATGTTCCTTCTTTGGGGTTTATTTTGCATATTACAGCTTACATTTTATTTACATCTCAACAATATTCTGTAAAACAGACTGATAAGTTCATGCATCCAATTCAAAGTTGACAAAAAAATAATAAATTTAACAAAATAAAACTCAGAATAATAAATATCCAGATGAACAGAACAAACTGTGTCAGAACACTGCAAAATGTAGCCAACAGTGATGCAAACTTCTAGCAGGATGTATTGAGCTGCAAAAGTAACTAACCAATCCAGTTGCTTTGCTTATTCTCAAGTTAATAACAATTTAATTGTCCTTCAAAGTGTGGTAAATACCTCAGCTACACCAACACAATATGGTTTTAGAGCCTTCAAGACTTGGTTAAAGACTATAATTTAAGTTTCAATATCCATGGCTGATGAGTGATAAAAATAAATAAGACCACAGACAAGCACTGACAATCAAGACAAAGATATGACCATTTAACACTTAAATGACTTTATTATATAGGTGAATAAATGTTTGCTGCAACCATCATCCAGTTTCTGAATGTACAATATCATTCTACACAACATATATAATGATAGTGCCATAGTGCCATAAAAATAATTTATTAATATGTTATAAAAGAGTCAATTAAACAGAAATTTACTGGGTGTCATCGATGGATAAACCCTGAGTCAATTTCCGGCCAAGTCCGAGTTTGATGGGTTGAATTGTACTGAATACGAGCCAAGTTTCAAATACTTGAAGAAAGTCTCATTTCCTTGATTTAAGTTTGGTAGTTTGCAAATTTATTGGTTCTGCCTCAGTTGACACTAGGAAGTAGTAACTAAAAAGCACTAATAGTAACAGAATTTGTGTTTTTAGTTAGGTCGATTGTTGTTTTGTAGATAAAATAATCCGATTTTCGCTTTCAAAACAAATTTTAGTTAGCTTTGCTTGTCATTCTGTAAATAAAATAATCTGATCTTCATTTCCGAAACAGAAAATCGGATTGCCGATTTTTATTAAAACTCAGACTCGTTGTTTTTTCGAGTCCGAGTTTATGTCGAGTACCACCAAACTTGATCGAGTTGAGTACCAAGCCGAGTTTCGGTTCATCCCTAGTGCCATCCTGTATGTACTTAACAGCAATCACAAGTGCATATCAAATGCACAAAAGCCTATGACAATGCAAAAGAATTACATACTTCTACCATATCTTAGTCAATCTGCCATGTCTAGTTAAATTACATATAAACCTCTACCTTCAGGATTTTATTCTTGAATTAAAAATAGCAATATTATTATTCATTAGAGCTGGGGTCATCACTGTCTTTACAATTCCTTTGCACTAAGGGAGACATTTTTAGTTGGCTGTAAAAACTGTTGGGAAATGGCTTGATTTTTCAGAGATCACTCATTCCCAACTCCTAGCCACAGATGAACCAAAACTCGATTCGGAACTCGGCTCGGTCCAATTTTCTTGGTACTCGGCACTACTCAGACAAACAACGGGTCCAAGCATTAATCTTTTTGATTTTATATTTTGATAAAGAAAATCGAATTTTTTTATTTACAAAATCAACGTAATTAAAAGAACAGATACTGCTACTGCACTTACAAGTTACTACTTCCTCGTGTTAACTAAGGCAAAACTAAATAATTATTTAAAGTTGTGCAAACTGCCAATCTAAACCTCAAGAGAATGAAACTTATTTAAATATTTGAAACTCGGACTTGGCCTCGGCAAAATTCAACTCATAAAACTAGGTAGTCGGTAAGGAATTCAAACTCTACTCATACCTTAAATTTTTCATTCCACTTGCATTGTTTTTACAATAGGTAAATCATAACAACAACAACCACAACAACAATAATGATAATAATGATTATAATAAAATAATAATTGAAGATATTTCATTGCATGTGAATATTTTGACATTCAAACATTACAGAACATCATCACATCATTTAATGGTCAAATGGAAAACAGAAAGTTAAACCAGAGTGATATTTCTTATGAATATATGCCATTCTTCGATCCATCCCTAATAAATTAGGGGGTGTGATAGCACTATTTGCTGCTATTCTAATTCTATTTATTCCCCCTCTAACCCACATCATAAATAAACGAAGATTAACATTTTACCCAATCAATCAAGCTATATTCTGAATTCTTGTAGCCTCTTGACAGAAAGGACCATAATAGTCAAAAATTAGTCATCCAAAAACTACACTGAGTAATGAAACTCTTTCTTGTCACTACATCAATTTATCATTTCAATGACACAAGCTTTAGCACACATCACATGGAGCACAATTGCGGTGTAGTTAGTGAAATTACCTTGCATCAATAATTCTTAATATAATACTGACAAAAATAATAATTTTAATTGGCCCTAATAAAAATAATTTTAATTGGCCCTAATAATAATAATAATGTATTCAGATAAAACCAAAAGATTTAAATGTTCAGAGACAACTTATTCTTGCTTCTGTAATTAGTTCAACAAAGGTCTGTAGGTCACATCTTGCCCATTGGTACAAACTCCAACACAAAGGTCACATCTTGCCCATTGGTACAAACTCCAAAACATAGGTCACATCTTGCTCATTGGTACAAACTCCAAAACAAAGGTCACATCTTGCCCATTGGCAACAACTCCAAAACAAAGGTCACATCTTGCCCATTGGTACAAACTCCAAAACAAAGGTCACATCTTGCCCAGAAAGTCAGTGGACAGGGTAAGTCTTGGAGAACAGGAACACTTTCAGCTTAGTCTTAAATGAGTCTACTGAGACGGCCAATCTAAGAACCGACGTAGTAGAGAAGGAAAAAATACGTTAAACACCAAAAAAGAGCCGAGCTCACTTCCACAAGTGGCGCTTCTCCAACAAGTTAATGCCTTCACATTGAGTCTATTTTGTTATGTCCTAATTCATTCACACAATGTGTGTAAAATCATACTGCAGTTTGTCAGTGTGAAATTAAACAAAAATTATTATTATTATTTAAGCATAAATCTGTGCCAAAATATACAATTTTTGCTTATAATTACCTTACCATTATTTACGTGAGCATAAGCAATGCCATATATAGTAAAGGCAATATATTAACTACCTAGGTTAAATGATACAGTGCATAACTTATTGTGTACTCCCCTTGTTAAATACAAATGCATTTGTAATAAATTCCTAGAAAGAGTAGCTCCATCCATACGTAACGTACATTATATCAATAAGTGGTGCATTTTCTGGGTAATCATTTCATTGACCGTCCGGTCGGATGGCAGATGGTCTGTTTCCATGTTGTAGACCTGTGGCAGATCATTTTGATCTTAACTTTTGGTTTTAAATTTAGACCGACCCTTATGTGTTTATATTACATTTGGGATGGGGTTGGGTCTCTCTTAGTGATCGCCTTTTGGCGGTCAATACTATTTGGTCGATTTTGCTACAAAATGCAAGAAGAGCAGAAATCCATAAACATTCATCTGCCCCAGCTGGGATTTGAACCCCAATCTCGGGTTGACAGTTATTTATTATGTGCCAAGTCCATAAGAAAAAAAGGGTTCTAACAAGAAAAGCTACTGACAACTGGACATAAATCCATAGTAATGGCCAACGCAAAACAAATACTACAACTGAAAATTTTATTTATGTCCTTGCAACAGATCACATGGAGTACACTGTGAAGACTGATATATAACACATTCCAATATAGATGTAAAGTGAATAAGCTATATATATATATATATATATATATATATACACACACACATATATATATATACATATATATATAAGCAGTGGGTGTTCAGTAATAAAAATGACAGAACATGACAGGCCACCTAGCTAGTAGCGGGATCCATCAGCAAAGATCAATAAACATCAGGTGCATTCATATTCAGGGTGATGCAAGATGCTAGTCAACAACTCTGCTTCTACTACTTTCCACTATTCATGCACGCACGCACTCACACACATTGGTTTTTCAGATATCTATGGTTCTTATAAATTGTGTGGCTTCAATGTACTGTGCACTTCCGAACTTTGCAAAGAGAGCATAATTAAATTACAGGACATTGTATTTTTTTTATTATGGATGGTACCTCTTCAAGTTTTCATTATTTCATTAAGCTGGAAAGTCTAATTAACTCAATATTAAATATGATGTCCCAGATGCTTAAACACAGCACATGCATAAAAGCAAAAAACATTGAGAAAAATAACCCCAAATACATTCCAACATGACACCGGTTCTATGTTTCTGAGAGTATTCGCTTCAAGGCGGCACTCATTATGTACATTGTACAAAGCACATGCAAATCACCGTTTAGGACATTTATGAAAAGTCCATACTAGTTACCATGAATACAATGTTTGGTAGAAAGGTTGTTTTCAGGAATCACGTCAATTTTGAATTTTTTCATTACTTAGAAACTCGGATAATTGTTTGTTTAAAAAAATTTACTTTCCTTTGGAGGCGGGAGAAGCCCTTACAACCATTTAGGGTACCTATGTCCACCCTTGATTCCATTTCATCTACACCTACATGATAATGTTGCTTTCTCATCTGTCAATGCCTGTGCGCTTTCCCGTGGAGAAGCAGTTGACCACATATAGTGTAAACTTACAATAAAATATGTTTTCCTTGAGGCGATATAGCCCACATATTTTAATACCAACTCTTACCTTTAATCATACTTACCCCTACCTTAACACAGCCATGGAAAGTTACCTTGCGGTGACTCATCGATCGATGCCCATTGATCGGTGACTGAGATAGCGTTATTTGTTTATTTGGTAAATCATCTTGCTACTGAAGATTTAGCCAACGAGCAGTATATTCTACACAATTCCACGACCGAAGAACTTTGCGCATCCTTTGGCACATGTGTAGCTAAAAATAGCTACCTTTTAAAATTCGCATAGCGAGGGTTGGTTGAGGAGAGCCAGATTAGATGTCGTGTAGGTCGGTTAGGGTCAGGGTCATAATAGATAATTTTGCGAAAAACCTTCAGCAGCAGAAATAATATTTCTTTCAGTTTTCTCAATAAGTTGTGTGGCTGAATATTCAGCTACAGAAGGAGAGGGCAATCTATTACATTTGGGGATTTATACTTGCATGCAATAGTTTTTATTTTCTTGTTCGTGTCACGGTAAATGGATAGTCAGTCCTCTGTGTTTGGACTTAAAAAGGGAGACAAGGAGTATCAACATGAGTGTCTCATTTAAAACTCCTTCTGCTACAAGCATTGTTTTCTGCTCATTGAGTCAAACTGTTTCCAAAGTTCTGACTGTTTCCAAAGTTCTGACACATGAATATTATCGAGATAGCGGATATTTGTAGAGATAGGCTGAGCGTGTTTGAGTATCTCAAACGGGAAAAAAGTTTACATGCGGAAATACAATGCCTTACGTGTCATGCACCAAAGGAATGCAAAATGACAGAATTACGCACGAAGAAATTACTTCTACGGCCAGAGGTTTTTCGGCGATATCGATATCAGCCATGACCTCCATAAACCACCCTAATCCTGACACTAACCTTATCTATAAACTACACCAACCCTAACCCTGACTTTAATCCTATATCTAAAAACTACACTGACCATAACCGACCCTCATAATGACCTACTTGAATCTAACGATGCCTACTTTGACCCTATCTGACACCATGCCTACCCTGACCCTCACGATACCTAAGCTTGACCCTCACGTTCGGCAGGTATATAGTCATGGAAATCAATCACCTGGACGAATACAATACGAAAAAGTAAGAGAGAAATAAAAAAACAATGTAATAAAATGCCGGATAATTATAGTTTTGGATATACCCGACGGAGATCCACACATGACTTCCGTGACTTCGTATTTCTAAACCTTTCACACTGGGAATAAAAATAACCTTACTTATTCTTCAACAACGAACACCACACACTGCGACTCATGAGGGTAAGTAAAAGTGAGTTAGGCTTAGTGTCGTCATTACAAAACATGGTGCCTTCCGCGCAGACGCCGCACCATGCCAAAATATCCCGTACGACACCCGGTATATATTCTGCACTTTTACTTAGTTTACTTGATCCACAAATCTTAAAAAATCATTTGAGAAGTTCACGGTTACTATATAGCTGATAATATGTATATTCACCTTCCGAAGAGCCAATAAACAAGGCAAAAAACACACGATCAGTACGAATATTTTCATTTTGCTTCGCAGTTCGTTAGCAGAAGCACTTTTTGGTCCTTTGAAACGCAAAATGTGCTTGAACACGATCGTTAAAAGCTAATAAACTCGAGTTCGTTTAAGTATCTTAAAACAAAAACAAATCTTTAGACCACGTCCTCCATCAGTTAGTTATTCTACTTCAGGAGCACTATTTGTCTATCACTGCGCCAACCAAATTACTCTAAACGAATAAATCGCACCCAGTAAGATATGAATACAATTTTAGTACTGTTGGATAACATGGGCTGCACCGGTTTCTTAATTAATCCCATAAGGACGACCTGCTTAAGATTGATCCCTCATGACCGCATGATCATCTTATTCCACAGGCAGACAATCTAGCGCGAAAACATCAAGACAAAAGTTGTAATTATTTGGGTTGACGGTTTAAACAAACTGGACGACGATAACTTCGATAAGCCTAAAACCATAAAATGATTGTGAAACCTCATTCTCGACTCAAACTGGATATGATGTGATTAGCGACCTCGAGCAGTTTTCTGTTAGATTGCAGTTTAAACACAATTGAGCTTAAACCTGATTCAAGATATATTTTTCTTTCGTTGCTAGAGCTTGCTACGTCCACCTTAACCAACATCGATAAGTGGAAGTTACGTTGCCGTGACTAAACTTGCCCTTGTCATCTCTCACCACGATCACTCCAACTCTGTGCTATCCAGTCTACCTTCATCGAAGCTACAACTCCCAGCTGTCTGCTCCATACACCGCCGTACGTGCAACCCTAATAAAAGATAATGGCCTCAGAGATCTCATCGCGCATATACACTGACACAAATGCACTGCAGCACAGACTTCCCATCCGTGCAGGGCGGCGATCCGGGGGGTCGAGAGGACAAGTCCCCCACTTTTTACACAGATGGGACAAGTTATACGTGTGTCCCCCACATTTCCTACCCCCTCTGATTGGGTGCCCCTCCCCCTATCAAACGAAATCGCCGCCTTTGCATCCGTGCCCGAATAACCCTCAAAAATCTACCTCCTCAAGTATCGTATCCGCTCTGGAATGGAACCTCTGGCTCTCTTATGGTTACGCCATGTTCTGTTTCCAATACTAGAGGACTTCGATCGTCCACGCGGTGATTTTGCCGTACTTCACGCAAACTGGATATCGTGCCTTCTCGGTCTCAGAACCCTTAGGCCCACAACGGAACAGTCCTCCAATTTCAATTAGCCAATATATAGGGCCTATTCCGGCTATAAATGTACATCATGCTCAGTTTAAATACAATTTAAAACTTAGAATGGCCACAGCGTATACGTTAATTGATTAAGAATGTCTTGGTAGCTAGGCGATATACATTTTAGTTTTATTGCGATCCTTGTTTTGGTGCCTCATTGGTCGATTGTCTCACGCAATGTCATACGGTTTATACCTACACAAGCGTTAGAGAAAGCCTAAGTTTTTGTTTGTACCGTGCTAAATAGAAACACTGAGTACTGATCTGTCTCTCGCCTTATTCAATGCAATGTTTCAACTGACTTGGTTATTCTAATTCTCTATTAGATTCTTCATAATGTTTTTCTTACGTTACCACGTGCGACTTCCCTCGTCAATACTTTTTGGAACAGTTGCAGTCACCAGATTGCTCTGGGGCAAAAACTGAATATTTCTTAGTAATAATTTATCCATTTTCACGACAGATTACTCGCATTTTGTTATTTTTGTGATCGTAACACTGTTAAACGTAAATGTCACTTTTCAAAGACACCAGCATTGCAGTTTTGTAGACTAGTTATGAACTACATTTTGCGCGTGTTAAAGACATAGGCCTACACCATGGTGTTATTAATTTATAGCCAATTAATGTAATGTAATGTAGTATATTACTACTCATGTTGCTTACTTTTTTATACTCACGAGCATGAAGACGTCTAATTTGTTTCATTTTTGATATTTTGCAGTTGCGTTTCTTTGATTATTCATTATCTGATGTTTGCAAGCGGTTTAATGTGGCGTATACATTATATATACTCACTTAAACGCATATAGGTCTTTGACAGAATTAATTAAACTTCGCCACTGTTTGCAATCTGTCAGTGCTAATCTCACTCCTGGAGAAAAGAGGAGGGACACGCTATAGTGGTCTTTGTTAACAGTGTCACTTAATTTATAACTAAAACTACCGCCTTTGATTGAACTGACTGCATGGAGAGTCCGCAATTGCCAGGGCTGCAAACATATTGTTTTTTGGTTATTTGGTTTTTTACAAATAAACAAGCAAAAAAATTGCAAGTTTTTTGTTTTTAAAAATATATTTTCTTTAAATTTACCAATATTACTATTATATTATTAATTGTGTGTTATTCAGTCGGAAATCAAGCTAAATTAATTATATAAACAAGTTGGAGCCCTTTTTCATGCTGTGTTTCATGCTTTTTATAACAAAACTGTTATGACGAGATCCAAAGAGAAACTAAAAACAAAAAAAATCAAATAAAATCAAAAAACAAAAATGCCAACTTCTGATTTTTTTTAAATCTTGGTTTTTTGCGCCTCTGGCAATTGCCAAGTTTTTCATTTCGTTTCAAAGCCAGGTCGAAATCCGACGAGGTAAAGCCGAAGAGGCATCATAATTATTATGGTACTACGGTGGAAGTCGGTGATGGTGGTGGTCATACATGTGGTGACGCAGGAATAAAGTCTTGATAGGATAGATTGAGGCAATAAAATGCAGACCGGACGTCCACTGGGAGGGGGTCCGGATCGAGACAATTGCTTATTATTGCTTCCAATTTCAAGTAGGTATTTTTTAAGTCTTAGGGGAATATCTCGCCTTCCTGACACTTGAGACCGGTGTTTGCCTCCACCACTCAGAGGGGATTGACGCCTCTGAAAGAGTGAAATACACATTGCATAAGCTCACGGCTTGAAGTTTAGACAAAAACTCAGTAATCTGTCACAGGATGGCGTTCAAAACGCCTTGCGAATTGTAGGTCTTGATGAGATAAATCATCTGTGTTGTTTTCATGGAGATCAGCCAAGTACTTTGAAAATTAATCTCAGCAAAAGAATTTGACATGATAGTGTTAGTTTGACGAAGTTACGCTATTTGGGAGGATGAAGTTTGCGGAACATCTGTCTGCACACATAACGCCGGAATGGCGTAAACAATACATTACTTATGAGGCAAGTTGTTTCTGACGACCAACCTGAAGACTTCAACATCGCCCTACTCTGTTATGTAAATGCGAATGCATACATTTTATTGCGAGCTATGACTGCGACCATACTTATTTCTTAGTGTATAAACCGCATGAGGTCCTTCACTACAACTACCTGTCACCCGTGTTAGTATTAATAGTACCAATGTGCGTACCGTGATTGCGTGAGCTTCAAGTGTTTGAAATATAACCACTACCGGTTTGGGAGCCGGATTTACTAAGTTGCTAAGTATATCTTTTCAATCCATCTTCCTTTTAACCACGATTTTCATCAATCCGGCTTCCATTTAAGCATGATTCTTTACGTCAATCCAGCTCCCAGTTAAGCAGAAATCTTTTCATCAGCCAAGCTCACAGTTGAACGGACTTCTGTTCACTAATGCCGCTTTTTACTACCGAGGCTTAACCTGATTTGTCTTACGATGCTATTTATGAACATTGGTAATTTACAACGCTAAAGTAAGGTTTTACTGACGCCTTTTAATATTTTGATCCTAAGGATCACCAGGTAAAGTTCTGTGAGATTTTGAGCAACTGAGTAAATCCGGACCTGTACCTTGAAGCGCTTCGACATACACTGAAACTTATGTACTATGGTGTGAACAAATATTTAATATCGGGGTTTTTATGATATGCAGTATCATTGCACCGTGATTGGTTGTTTTAAATTACACGGGGTATTATCATGGTGAAATTCACAGTCTATAATAACTTGGCAAGAATTTTGCTTAAAACAGAAGAAGAGTGATTGATGAAAAGAATTTTCATTAAGTAGAAGCAGGATTGATGAAAAGAAGTTCTATGATCCAATTCCATTGGATCATAGAACAGACTGATGATAAGAAATATGTTTATATAGAAACTAGAGATGAAGCTCTGCTTCATTGCTGCTCTTGTTTCATGTTGCATTCTTGCTTGTGCTCTATCTTACTTGCACAATCTTTGCCGCCCAGTGTCTGATGTCGCAGCGTGTCGGGTGCTTCGCTCTGCGATGAGGACTGAGCTTCTAGTTCCACGTGCTCGTTTGCCTATTAGGCAGCACCGTTCTTTCTTGGTTGTAGGCTCTTCAGTACTGTATGATCTCCCATTTGAGCTCTGCTCATTGCTTGTGGCCCAACCATCAAGTTTCTACAAGTCCCTCAAGTCCTTTTACTTTGGTTGTGGCTGGGCTGGTGGCACTCCTGAGTAGGTTCTTGAAGGGTGCTATATAAATGCTCAGAGTGAATGTATGAATAGAAGCTGGATTGATGACTAGAATTATGATTACATGGAAGTTTCATTGATGAAAAGAATTTTCCTCAAGTAGAAGCTGGATTAATGAATTTTCCTCAAGTAGAAGCTGGATTAATGAATTTTCCTTGAGTAGAAGCTGGATTAATGAATTTTCCTTGAGTAGAAGCTGGATTAATGAATTTTCCTTGAGTAGAAGCTGGATTAATGAATTTTCCTTGAGTAGAAGCTGGATTAATGAATTTTCCTTGAGTAGAAGCTGGATTAATGAATTTTCCTTGAGTAGAAGCTGGATTAATGAATTTTCCTTGAGTAGAAGCTGGATTAATGAATTTTCCTTGAGTAGAAGCTGGATTAATGAATTTTCCTTGAGTAGAAGCTGGATTAATGAATTTTCCTTGAGTAGAAGCTGGATTGATGAAAAGAATTTGTTTTAATGGAAGTTGGAACGATGAAATAATTCTTGACCGATTAGATGTTTATGTGGCTGCATTTTATCTAACGACGACACTAAACCCTAGTCCTGACTCAAAACAACCCTCACGAATCTTAACCTGACCCTAACCAACACTCACATGACATAAATTTATAGAAAATTAATAAGGAAGAAAGTATTTTTGACCACAAACAATTTCTTTTTTCATTAATAAAAAAATAGTAACCTGTTTCTGTGGCCTCAGGACTGTGGTAATCTTTATTATTGAAAGTCGTTGTAAAAAAAATAAAATAAAACGGAATTTATTATCAAAAGTAAATATTACCAGCTGATTAGTCAGATGAAATCCGGATACAGAAATCAACTAAAATTACAATCTGTCCGCCCAACCACATGCACAATGTTGCCTGATTTTACCTGTGCATTGTTGCTGTCTTGTCTATTTGCCCTCTTTTGGGTTAGATGTACAAGCTCTGTTTCAAATTGTGCAGTATAATCTTAGACTTATGATGCCAGGAATGAAGTAATTTATTATCGATTTTCATGGTGAACTATGTCGAGTTTACAATTAACAGCAGTGAGCAGTTATACTCCAATCATTGCAGTTTTTATGCAGATTATTTGCATAACTGATTTAGTTTTTTATAGTTTTAATATAAAGAAATTTCAGTGACAGCAGAGATTATTGATATTTTGTTTCTTTCTAAGTAGACTCTTATATAAATAAATTTGTGATCCATGACCTCATTATGTCTAGCTTTGCATGTTTTAATTGGTGACCTGTGTACTGTCGGATTATCATCCTCATCTAACATGCCTAGACTTTAAGGCTGTCAAATGGTACCTGCCTGAGGCTGACTACCCGGGTAATGAAATCAGTTTTCGGGTACCCGAAATTCCGTAAAAATGCGTGTATATGCGCGATTTTATGTGAACATTCGGACATAACCGGAATCGCCTCGGACATTTGCCTTGGCCGAATATTGAACAATTTGGAAGCATTCGCCTCGGCAAATATTACACCCGCAAATAGCTAAAAATAACTTTTTTTGATAAAAATAATTTCTTTGGGATAAAACAATATTTTTTCATCAAATGCATTTAAGACTAACGGACTTACTGATAAGCTATTAATTAAACAAGAACTTAACATTTCATTGAATTTTCTTTAAAATTATGATCATGTTAATTTATATATTTTCATTTCTTTTGGTTGTATTCCTCTGGTGCAACCAAATCAGTAATTTTCCCACTTGAATTGGCTCCACCCACTTTCAGGTAAACATCAGAGAGCAAAGGCATCATTGATAACTTCATATTTCAAATTTTATAAATAGGTTTTACATTTTTTCACAAATAAAGTTATTAAATAATAAATATATGTAAATATATTGCTATAGCCTAGAGTGCAGCAATACACTATATGAAGGATATTACTATAGACTCTGCATTGACCATAGATAGTTCTCCATAACTGTGCTTGTGGCCGGTTTACGATGCTTTGCCTACTGATGGTACTCGCCTAAGAACTCGCTGCCAGTCGCTGGCCAGATTTGCCGCTACTATTCGGTTCGTACCCAAATCCAGCAAATAGTTCATCCAAATACTTGGATTCGGTACTCGGTGGAAATTGTCTACTCGGCTATGCCCTAGTGAACATATGCCAGAAATATTCCGTTGGTCATATTGGCTGACTGCCCGGGCAACGAAATCGATTCTCGGGTGCCTGACATTCCATAAAAATGCGCAATTCCCTACATTTCCTAAAAAAATATCCACGCGGTCGGGTGCCAGCTCTGCGGGTCGACGGGCATCCGGGTCATTTCAATATTTTTTTACAGCCGTACTAGACTTAGCCATTTAAAAATACATTGAAGGTGCATCTAATGATTTTCATCTGAATGTTTGTAGAGCATGAAGGAGAAGCTGTATGAAGCAGTGGAAGAGGCTCCATCTCCAGAAAGTAAATCTCATCTAACAATGGTTTTTATTTTTCCTGTAGTGCTCAATACATCAACTGGTGATAACTTTAAAATAGTTTCACAGAGCCTGAGTTACTGAGAGCATTATTCAATTAACTTGTATACTCTAAATGAATTTATATAATGTAGACTGTGCTGAATGCTGATAAGCAAAAAAGAATGCATAAAGAGGGAAAAGGCAACTGCGGAGGTTCTGCGCCAAGCAAGCTAGTGATGAATGCTGTTCTGGTGTGAAGTCACTGATATTTTATTTTGCAAGCATGATAAATAATTATGTAAAGCTAGGGTTACCAGATACAATGATACATGGGGGGCCAAAGGAGGACATAGAAAGCTGGAAAGGAGGATATACAAGTAGAGGAAGTCAGAGTCAAATGATCTCCTAAGTAATCGAGAAATGAAGTCGCATGGGAGACTGCATATGATGTCAATTGAGGCTTTTTATCATAATGTTGCAAAGTATTTACTTGGGCTATCAATTACATCTCCTTCATTATGCACAGTTTTTTTCACGAGCATAGAACTGCTCAGATGAAATTGTTTCATATTGTGCAGTGTAAGAATGATTCCCATGTTGCCCGTAAGCTCCCCTACCAGGCCCTTTTGCCGGAGATCTGGCAGCCCAAGTCAGAAGTTTCCATGAAGCAAAGTCATGTCAGAAAGCTGTACATGAAATTAATTGAATTGAAGTTTTTTTTATATTATAATGTTGCAAAGTATTATTTGAGCAATGTATTGCACCTTTTTGATCACGCTGGAGAGCCAATTCTCTACAGCAAATCCTTGTTGCCAATGATAAATGCATAGAACTTATCACAATGTTTGTCTTGTTATTGTACTTTATAAGAATGATTTCCTAATAGAGTTAAATGTTATCCCTGAGTTCCCTACCAGGCCTTTGGTGCTGTGCTTAGGGACAACATGCACAATGTCTTAAGAACTGCCATTAAATAATTGTCAATTATAGCCCAAGATATATGCCATAAATTTCCCAGGATGTTAGCTTTGCCTGCCAGACTGAGGACATAGTCCAAAAAAATAGAATAATTATGTCCTCCTTATGCCAGACTTCTTGGAACCTCATGTAAAGCGGATAAAATGTCTGTTTGTGTTTTATTTTAGTGGCAAGTGAGGAGTTGCTTCAGCAGCACTTTGCACGCTTTGATGAGAGTTTCTTTCTGTATTGCGACAAAGAATTAGTTAAAATCAATACATTCTTCTCAGGTAAATCAATTTTCATAAGTTCAGAAAATTTCTCAAATGACACACTAAAACATGGAAAATTGCTGTGACTGCGACATGTGGTTACAATTTTGACCCGTTTTCAGATGGTTAAGTGTGAAGTCATTGGTTGAATTGAACTGTGTTTCGGTAGCTCAACTTAAACAATGCCTCCACAGCTGCAACAATACATGAGTGTAGAGGAAGACTATGCTAATGGGAAAGGTTCAAGTAACAAGAACACATGAGGGGGTTCAGGTTATGTATTCACATATGCATTGTGCATATCTCTGTCGGCTGCAAAGCACAATGATTGTTGACCTGGATAGATTTATATACTGTGAGACAATGAGACATAGATCATTTTGCATTGAGAAGCATCACAGATTGCAGACAATGATTGTTGATTCCAGTCAGTGAATCGCGACTTTATTTCTTTTTTTGTCTATTGTTGACCACATTTAGCTTATGTTTAGCAACATATACCATGTCTTTTAGGGTGCTATTATTGTAAAGCACAATGTTGAGTTGATGGCCTTGCCAAGGAAACTCTTATTCCAAAGTCAAGAATCCATTTATCAGAAGAGATTAGGATTGTTGAGGCTTCAGAGACTCTCAGACAGGCTGAAGAGTGAGGAGCTATGGAGATTGGAGCATATTCTAAAGCTTGTATAAATCTAGCAGACATGGAATGATTTGATTAATGCAGTTGATGAGTATTTCCTGTGATTGTCATTTGTTTAGAGAAGATTGCAGAAGCAGCTCGAAAGTTTTGTGCACTTCAGTCCGACCTGAGTCATTCAGTGACTACGGAAGTGAGAAGTGGATTAAGGAAGAGGAAGCGTGTCTCTTTACTGAAACCGGAGCTGGAGGAGAAGGTTGTACGCAAATCAATGCACGACATCCGGCTGGCGTTCTCGGAGTTCTACCTTAGTCTTATCTTGCTGCAAAATTACCAGACACTAAACTTCACTGGGTTCCGGAAAATCTTAAAGAAACATGACAAGGTATGATTGACACTTATAATATTGCTGTGTTCAGAAGGTAACCGTGCAATTCCGAACCGGACAATTCAGTTCTGACAATTCGGAGCGGACTGTTCAATGCAAATATCCATATCACTTGGCTGTGTTAAAATTGATTAATTTTTTAACGGTGAAATAAATTTCACATGCAGAATAATGGTATATGTAGCAGCTGTAGCTGTAGTTTACACGAAATGAACACTAATTGACTCTGATTGTCTGATTTGTTGTGTGTTGACCTATCATGAATTTGTGATGGTTAAGTTCATTGTTATTGGTTGACCCTGTTTGCCTATGTGGTTGGGAACAAAGTGCAGCTGCATGTGAGGCTAAGAATGTTGTTAAAATGCTTTCAAGAGAATGGGTCATTCGTTGGGATTTTTGCAGTAATTGGGAAACTGATAGAATTGATTTTGTCAGCAGAGTGGTTTAGATCTTGATTTTGGATTCTTGTTGTCAATGTTATTGGAATTTTTCTTATTTGGTTTTACTAAAATTCCTTGTTTCCTGTCTTTTTATCTTCTCTTTTTCCATGGCCTTTCATGTTTTTCTGTTAATTTTGTGTAGCTTCTAACAACTGATAGAGGCGCTCTCTGGAGACAATCCCATGTCGAAACAGCTCCATTCTACATTAGCAAAGAAGTTGATCATCTCATTAAGGAGACTGAGGTAAGATAGGTTTGGGCATCCTATTTAAATATTAAACAGACTTGGGTAAGATAGGTTTGAGCATCCTATTTAAATAATAAAGAGACAGAGGTAAGATAGGTTTGAACATCCTATTTAAATATTAAACAGACTGAAGTAAGATAGGTTTGAACATCCTATTTAAATATTTAAGAGACTTAGGTAAGATATAATTAAATGTCCTCCAGTGTTGCAAGAGCAACTCTGTCTCTTTGAGCAATCTGTGATATAATGTTCCACATTTTGCCATTCATTTGCCTCATTAAGAACTTGTTTTAATGCACAGCATCATGCAACAACCTTTGAAGTATGCTGGGTGAGGAGAGATAGTAGTTCTTGACAAACCATCCATTAGAACTTCGGTCTAAGCACTTGAGGTGTTGCTGGGGGCGTTGTATATATCTTCATCTGCCAATGTCGTCCTGGTCAGTGGTCCAAGCCAGCGTACCCAATCTTTTTTGGCGGTGGAACCGTTTCGATCTTAAATTTTTTGGCATGATGTGCTGACTACCTGCTTTTACCTAAATTCTGTAGTCCAGTTCAGTGGTTCTTTTTCACAGATAATCAAAGGTCCATTGGTATCCCATACATTTTAGTATACATGCGTCATTAAAGTGTTAATGCATTTGTGCTCGGCACCAGAAATTTATGTTCAGCCATTAGATCGCTGTGCTTAACAAGTAGATAAATAATGATTGTCTGACTGGAGATTTGTTTACTTTCCAGAATGTTTTCACTCAACACCTGGAATCTGGTGATCGTCAGAAGGCAATGAAGCGCCTCCGAGTTCCTCCGCTTGGAGAAAAGGTCGTCACATTTCCAGCTGAATTAAGTCATTGCAATTTGTGTTAAACTAGAAATTTCAGTCTTTAATTTAGTTTGTTTCTTTTGACAGGATGTTGCTCTGATTATTTTAACAGAACTGTGAAGTTTTATTTCATAAAGAACTGTTGAAGCATTTCAAAATTAAGTTGCTAGGTAACTTAAGTAGCTCCTTTATATTGTTTGTATGTTTCACAGATCTTAAGATAGCATCTTTTAGTATCTCTCAAAGCAGTGCACAAACGATAATTTTACTGATCTAATAGGCGCTTATTGAGACAGCTCAGTAGTTCCTGTTGACCGTGTTAAAGTAAATGAAAGAGGAAAGTGTCTAATACAGCTCCTATGATTAGTTGGATGAGTTTTATTCTGGAGCATTTACCTAGGTGTTTCAAGTGATTTACCAGTATGCACAATCAACCAATATGCATAGGCAGAGGACCTGTTGATGGCTATTGTTTTTCTAGAGTCATTATATTGAAAGTCTGTTCTTATATATTTCTGATTGACAGCAAAACCCATGGACGACATTCAGAGTCGGTTTCTTTGCAGGGTTGTTTATCGTCCTTTTTGTCGCTGCCATTGCTGCTGGTCAGTCTCTTATGTGATTTTAAGTACTGGTAAATCAGATCATAGAATTATTTTTAGCAATATAATTATGAATATTTGATTAAAAAAATATATAATTATTACAGACATTTTTAATACACACAAGGACGCACGAGAATTTAGAATCTGAGACGCAGTTAATCAGTCATCAGATGAAGATAATATGAAATTCTTCATTTAAATTCAAAATGACAAACTGCCTGATGAACTGCAATATGATTACTAGAAAAGTATGAACAGATGATGACATGTTATAACAGCAATGAAATTTAACAGCCGGCAACCAAGCAAGGTGCCAATCACCTTATGCACGTAATTTTAACTAACGCCACCACCTAGCAACATTCTGTTGCTAGGTGGTGGCGTTAGTTAAAATTAGGGGTAACAGGAATTGAACTCGCTCTGCATACCAGTGTCTTATCCATTACTCTGCTGAGCACTAGTTATTGAAATATTTGAAAGAGAAATAGAGAAGAAAATTGTTCCAAAAAGTTGCTGTCACCTCTAACTAGATGCAATGTTTAGTGTTTTACATAAAATCGTTTTTGTTGATCTTATAAGAACTCTTCAAAGATGCTTCATGGCTGGTATATAATTTATCTAGGCCAACTTATATTAATTAGCATAATTATACTGAGCTGATTCAAACAAAATGGCATGTATATATTGAACCCAAAGATTGTTACAAGATGTGTTCAAATTTCCTAATATGAGGCTTCTTTGTCAACAGCGATTCTAAGGGCAGCCGATCACAGCAAAGAGTGGCAGTCTGCACTCCGAATGTATCGTGGAACATTCCTAATATTTCTGTTCATTTTCTTGCTCGGGGTCAATACATATGGATGGAGGTCATCCGGCGTCAACCACATTCTCATCTTCGAGTTGGATCCTCGAAATCATCTCACTCACCAGGAATTCTTAGAGGTCGGTTTGTTTTGGTAAATTTAAGAAGTGTCTCTTCAAGTACTACCCGGAAGTACTTCCTGTTTAGGTCCAGCTACTGAGAAGAGTTCTGAAGAATTGATGAAAGGTGCATTTAGCATCTTGAGCCAGACAAAGAGAGGGAATGAAACCATTTTATGTGATCATGTTTTGTATTGTAAGGTGAGATTGCCTCTCAGTGCTGTTGTTTGCATTGGGCAAGTGTTTGATTACAGTTACCATTTCAGAGTAAGCAAAGGATGGCTATTCATTGAGTGGATCGACCAAACCATTGAGAAGATATGATAGTGTATTATTGAAATGTGTGCAGACCAAACAGACATCTGACCGCAAGTGACACATCAACAGATTCTATGGTGATTAAAACCTAAGAAATGTCAGGTAGGTAGTTGCTTTACCCAACTGGAAATGCAGCTGTGTACTTGCAGGATGGTGGTGAATGTTTGCTGCACTGTTACTTAACACCATTTTGTCTGAAGGTCCCTTTCCAACTCGCAGAGGCAATCAATTGCAATTCTTAAGTTCTTATTTCTATAGCATCTCTCAATAAAACTCACATTGTAAGAGGATGCATGGTCATTTATTCATTGTGAGAAAATATATCGCACCCTTCAAGAGAAGAGGTGCTCCCAACCCCACTTACTGTTCTATCTTCTACTTGTCACATTTGTCCAGATTATTGAGAAGGTTGTGTCAATGCAATTGACATGTTATCTGATCTGGAAGCAAATTCCCTCTTAACTAAGCAACACTGGATGTTGGAGGTTTCATTATGCAGAGAATCTGCTTAGCCACATCTCTACTGATTTCTTTGGGTCTGTTGATTGGGCACAGTAACTGATCGCTGTTTATTATGTGAGTGCAGCCTTTGACATTTTTGACCATGCAATTCTGTTGAAAGCTTTGAAAGCGGGAGTCATCCTCTGCCATGGTTCCACTCATTCCTCTTTGAAAGTGGTCAAGTGGTGGCTTTGGCTATGCTCGGTCAGCCTGATCCCTGGTCTCTTTTGGACTACCACCAGATTCCATTCTGGGTCTGATGTTTTATATCCTATGCACTAAATACATAAACCATTTACTATCCTTTCTGTTAACCAATCTTTATATGTACACTGCAGAGGCATGCTCATTGACTGAAAGACTTTATCATGTATCTAAGATGCTCTGAATATTATGCACATATTTGTTGAGTTTTCTTGAAGAGGTTTTTTACAGTATTTACTTACAATTACAAATATTGTGGTGAGGGAGATCGCTGCTCTGGGACATGAATGATTTAGACAATCGAGATGTTTATGGTGTTTTATGGTGTTTTTCAGTTGGCGATGTTTTTCTCCGCTCTGTGGTGTCTCAGTCTTCTGGTTTACCTGCTGAGCGGCATTCTTCAGATCCCAGTCTATGCAAGTCCCATCTCTCTCGTTGGCTTCTGTCTTCTGTATCTTATCAATCCATTCAAAGTTCTTCATCATAAAGCAAGACGTTGGCTGCTCAAAGTCCTCGTAGGTTTTTACTCCTGATTATTATTTACTGATGATTATTCTGTTATTTCTTGACAGTTGTAACATTGTTCTTAATACCCTTCATGTTGAACTAAGTGGATTATGAGGGCTTATAGGAAGCAAAATAAGGCTAAGCAGTATAATACTAAGTAGAGCTGTACCGATGTTACTTTTTGCCGATGCCAATTATTGCCGATTATTTCATTGCCGATACCGATTATCTAGCCGATTATTTTGCCGATTATCTCATCGATTATTTTACCAATTATTTCATTGTGTTTCCCAAGATGTCCGGTTCTAAAAGATAGACCTACTGCTACTGCCTATTGTTGTGATACAAGCAAAACACTTGCTTCGTAGGAGACGTATACATGTAGTTTGGGACTAATCCTAGGCAAGTAGGCAGGCAATACAGATTAGGCAGACCGCCGTCAAACTTGCATGACGGAGGAGAGAAAACAGATATCTATGTAACTGGACGCCTTGTAACAAACATGGCAATGATGCCATTCCTTCCCCAGACAAGCTGATTTTACGACCTGCCAATTTGGCCTAAAATACTAGCCAGCATGGATGAGATTTCTGTGCTCAGGGTGATTATGCAGGCACTATGACTCACTCTGCACAACAACTTTCTCACGTTATAAACTAGCACAATGCCTTCAGACCACCCCCTGGGTGGTCTGAAGCCACACGCTGCGGAAACGAAACGGAATGCTGTCCTTCACAGACCCAATGATGTTGCTGTTGTCATTTTGCTCTTAAAGACTGAAAATAATATTACAAAATAATAAAAAAATTTGAAATGGGTGCCGATTATCTTACCAATATCCAATACCTCAGATATCTCTATAATCGGCGCCGATTGTGAGTGCTGCTGATGTATCAGTACAGCGCTAGTACTAAGTAGAATCAAACCATTTAATGTAGCTCTTAGTTTAATTGAGTTCTGAATTGAGCTAGGCTCTTACTTATATTACACTCAAGCAAAACCCTGAATTAAACTTAAGTGCTAATTAAACTGAATTCTGAATTAACCTTGACTCAGTATTTAACTAAACTCTTAATTCACGTATGTTCTGAATTTAAAATAAGTTCTGTATTGAACTAAATTCAGTTAAGTTCTAAATTCAATAGGGCATGTGTATAAGAATGAGATTGTGTGTATACATGCATGTATTGTATCGTATCTGAGAATTGATATAGGCTTCTTATAGTACTAGCTGTTGAGAAATACTTTCAACATGACAGCCCTTTGGATGTAAGAAAGTATGTATTGTATGTATGACTTATATGTGTGTGTATTTATATATGTATGCATATACATGTTTGTGTGTGTATGTGGTTGCGTGCGTGCGCGTGTGTATGGCACCTTTTCACCTTTTAAGAGCTTGTAAATTGTCCTGAAGCATAGCTGTTAGAAGAAATGCAACCTTTCTGAAAAACTGTGAAAATGTCTCTTGAACTTTTTCTTGATCTGTTTCGTTATCTATTTCTTGTCGGTTGGCTTTCCACTTTGTGATCCTGTTGTAGGCATTTTGTGACTTGTGTGTTTTACTTCATGTATGTGTGCTTGTATGTGTGCTTGTGCCTGTCAGATGCAAATAAACACTACTCGTTTCCTTGTCTTCTAGTTTCGTATTGCTACCGCTCCATTCCATTATGTTGGTTTTGCGGACTTCTGGTTGGCCGATCAACTGAACAGCCTCACAACTGTTCTACTTGATCTCGAATATCTCGTCTGCTTCTATGCGATAGAAGTGAATTTCCATGGTGACAACAGTAAGTTCTTTCCTTCTCTTGACATGCAAATAATATTATTTATATCAGTGGCATTAAAAGTGTCCTTGTTTTGCTCTTACATCGCTTTGACATTATATTAGATTAAGGGTTGTAAAAGGGCATCATCATACAATTAAAAGGTACTTAGCAAAACTATAAATAATGACTAAAAAAGTTTGACAGCAAGAAATAAAAATACTCTAGGAACTCTCTCTGATCTATTTTATGCTTACTTAATTATTACCTTTGATGTTTTTTGTGAATTGTCTTTTCCTATGTAGTGAGGTTCTCGTGAGGCCCAGTCAAAGGTTAGAGAGGTCAAAAATTAAATGCTTTGCTACTAGGCTAACGGGAAGTGCCTGCCACCGTCAGAAAGATTACAGTAGAAGGGCTATTTCATCTGCAGACAAACGTTTCTGTTTTTATGCATCTGGACATTTTTAAGCAACCTTTTTTGACCTTCTGAAAAGTCGTAAAACATTGCTTTGTACTCATCGGAAAGCAAAGATATTTCTGGTATCAATATTCTAATTCTGAGTGGAACAATATACAGTTCAGAACAATGGATGCTTCAATGCACAGTAAAGTGCAATTGTTATGCTGTGTTGAGGAAGTGACAGGTATCCCAGATGATGTGTAGTACAAAGAGTGTTGTAATACTGTAATAGCATGATCCAGAATTAAACTCAGATATATGGGAGATAGGCACCTGCATTTAGCAGTCTTCCATCCAGCTTTACCTTACTCCATGATTATAATCGGTGTTTTGCTGGTGCTGCATGAATTCATAGAGCTTGTTTTATATTTAATGTTCATGCTTTACCCTTTAACATCTGTTGTTTTGGTTTGGTAGATCCTTCTGTCTGTGGAGGTGTAACTTATGGCATACGTCCAATAGTTGCCGCTCTGCCTTCTTGGTTTCGCATTGCCCAGTGCTTTCGACGTTATCGCGACACAAAGCATGCTTTTCCACACGTTGCAAATGCTGGAAAATATGCAATTACGTTTCTGGTTGTCCTGTTTTCAACACTCAATAGCATCTACAAAGGTCTGTGACACCTTGACATTGAAATCAAATCTGGTCTATAATGTAATCTAGTTAATTCTAGTTTAAGTCGAGAAATTGCTCATATGCTACTCAGGTTTTTCTTAGTCTTGTTCATCTGAGCTGGTGACATTGTGTTGAAATGCAGCTTCGATCCTGATACCAAGGCTTAATTAGTCGAAGTCATTTCTCTGTATTTTCAAGGCCTTTTAGGAATTGGAAAAATTAAAGCAATGTTTTGATGTGGATTGCACCAAATTGTGCCATTTCAGAATCATTAACAACTATAATTGTGTGCATGTGATGCTTGGCACACCATGTGATTTGACTTGCAGTCTTATGAGGCTTTATTCTTTTTGCCACCTGTAGTGCTGTACTGCAGTCCTCTTCCAGTAGAACTTGTCACATTTGCAAATGAGCATTGGAGTTTGTGCACTGAATTTTAGCCAGAATTCTGTGACAAAGGTGATACGTACACTGTCTCTAAATTGTGATATGTTGTTATTTTGGATCGATCAATAAGTTGATGATGGTGGAACAGGTGAGTTACCAGTAATAGTGATTTGCTTCATCTTTCTTGCAGGTCGCCATGGTGATGAGGTGATTCAGAACAATGCCTTCTTCTACCTGTGGATAATTGCGGCATTTGCGAGCACCTGCTACACATACATCTGGGACATTAAGATGGACTGGGGTCTCTTCGACCGTAATGCCAAGGAAAACCGTTTCCTTCGTGAGGAAATTGTCTATGCTCACAAGGTCTGCCATTTGTATGCATATTATTCACTGTTTGGAAATTGCCTCGAAGTTCAAAAGTGAGAAAACTTTATATAATTTCAAGGAGTATGCTTTTGAAGTCAGGAAATGTTTAAAACTGACCACATGATTTGCAGGAGCCACAATTTGAAACCAATTCTTTGCTTTAATGAAAGCCAATTGAAGGATGTAAGCACAGGGGTCATATGTTCTTGATTATTAGTTATGGTGCTTGCAAAGAGTTTTTAATTCTTCGAAGTTTTATCGTGTTTGACTTTGTATCAATTGCCGAGAAAAACAAGTTACAGTAATGAAGGCAGGAGACTTGATAGTAATGGATTTTTTTCAGGTATTTCCTTTAAGGAAATGGAGATATCGCACCTAATTCTGTGTATGTCACTACGTAATTAGTCATAAAATACAGTAGACTAGTAAAGCAAAACAAAACCCGAATTACAAGCAGCATTGGCCAAATCACCCTTTGAATCACCCAATTTCAAGAACTTAAGCTAGTGGTTTTCAACCTTTCTGTAGTGACTGAACTGTATACAGGCAATTATTTGCTCTCAGGAGCTATCACTTTTCACCTGTCCATTTTCCAAGAAATTAATGTTATTGTAACTTGGAATGTTGTGGATTTCTGTATATTTTGGAATGTTAAGCTTTGAATATAATTTATTCGCACCTTTTGTGCTGGCTATATTATTTCGTTACAGATAACTATTTGCTCTAGCACTCGAGTGTAGTGCACAGAAACAATGTTAGTGAACAACAGCATTTCTATTGAATTTGAAAGGTGGTGGAACGTCTGGACAACAGACGCCTTTGAAACCTAAGGCATGATATCAAAAGCAGCAGAACATTCAGGAATCTGAACAAGTGCTGCCATCTTACACTTATCCATAGGCAGTGTTGTATGCAAGACTTGAAACTTTAAGACGAGACCGAGACAGTGAGGTGCCGAGACCGAGACAGTGAGGTACCGAGACCGAGACACTAGGCTCAAGACAGTACGAGACAGTAAAAGATAAGTGATCCTATATAAAATTATGTAAAATATTAATGTATCAGTTTTCTGAAATAAGGTTCATTTGTAATTTCAATTTGAAACTTGTAATGTATACATAGTACCAATTCCTGAGCATAGTTTTTATATTGCCGCAAGATTTTAAGACAGTTAACACGAAACTTACAGAGATCTCTTGTTCGAGATAGAGCAAGACTTTCACTTCAAGACAGTTTCTAATAATTCGAGACACTATACCTCGAGACCGAGACAGCAGGCTTCCGAGACCGAGACACTAAAAAACTGTCTCGAGACCATACAACTCTGTCCATAGAGCACATGATGTCATTACTAATCGTAGGAAGTGTTGATTTATTTAAATAAAACTTACAGTATTCAAATTGAAATGTGGGGACCAGATAGCTCAAGGAGAACTGAGTTTGCAAATGAGTGTGGTTGTTGTTATGTTAACTTGTTTGATGTGGAAATATTGCAGGCCTACTACTATTTTGCAATGATCCAGGATCTGCTTCTGCGATTTACTTGGACAATCACTGTAACTATTGGTGAGGAACAAGTCATCAATTCAGAAGTGCTGAAGACGGCCGTAGCATCTCTTGAAGTTTTCAGGTTAGGTTATAATTATAAGCCCTATATGAAGTGTCTGGTTATATACAGACATGCATACATACATCCATGCATGCATACATGCATGCACTCATACTTACATACATACATACAAACATACATACATACAAACATATGTACATACATACATGCATACATGCATATTTAGTAACCAGTTGGAAGACATTTTAGATACATCTTGGAACATACATATTGAAATGTGCACTGCTCAGCATTAATAGTGAATTTCCTAATTATTTTGAACAATGGGTGATGATCATGAGAATGGTTTAGACTTTGATGGCAGCGATTATGATGCATGACATCCCTGAGACTAGAAGTGAGTCTAAAGATAATTTACTGACCATTTGATGATGATGATTACAAGAATGATGATGATGATGATAAGAATGATGATAGGGATGATGATGATGATAAGGATGATGATGATGATGATGATGACGACGATGATGATGATGATAAGAATGATGATGATGATGATTATTGGATTTAATGAAAATATATGTACGTATCTTAATACAATACAACTGTAATTTGATATTGTCCTTCTTACAATTAATGTAGAAGTGCACACACGCCTCGATGGCGTTATTGCTGTTGTAACGCAGAGCACTTGTGCATGAAGGAGTTGCTCGTGGTCTCTTCACAATAACCACCTCGTACGAGGGGCAAATTCGCACTCTTTGCCTTACAGGCCGACCACTCTAACCAATCGGCCACCGTGACACTTACTAGTTACTATATCACATTGGGGGTCATTGCATAATTACGTAATGCTCAAAATGGCCGTTTTTGACCCCCCCTTGCCCTCTGTAATGCATCGTAACGTTTCCATTGACCCCCCACCCACCTCTGAGCATTACCTATTTATTTTGAACATAACGCAGTGTAGTTTTACCTGGGCCTAAATAGTCCCAGGTCTCCAAATTTAACCTCCATCAATGGTAGATAATATTTAATATTATGTTTTAACTTCGATTTCACTGCCGTGTGTAGGCTACGAGTCTACACAAGTTTAGTGTAAATTTATATGCTAGGCCTACTAGCCTTACAGTCTAGCTTCGCTTGGAACTGAATTTTGAACTCGGCTGGTGTGCCCCGATTGTGTCTTTCTTAACTAACGCAGGTATCACCACAATCACCAGACCTCTTTAGGAAGCGGGTCCTTTCGTTTTTGGTGCTCTTAACCAAGACCACATTTGCATGTTAGTCGTCACGAGGTGTTTAACTAATACACCTTCAGATGATGCGATTGAAATTGGCTGTTGTTTTAACATCGAATTGAAAATTCTTCAAATTTCGGAAGTTAAATGTAGACTATTTGTTGTGTCATTTGTTCCTACTTAATTTAGTTTTCGTATGACATTTTAAATTAACCCAGCCTTTCTGAAAATATTCAGGTGAGCTGAGAAATTGGGAGAAGAAAGTTTTGTAGAAATTTCATATCGCCAGAGCGTTCCATTCATGAGCCTTTGCGACTAAAGGAAAAACTTAGTCTTTGGTTTTTAGCTTTGAGTATTGAGTATTTTTAATTAATTACTAATTAGTTTAAAAATGAAAAGCGTTACATAACGTTCAGCTAACCCCTGCCCACCAACCCCGTAACGTTTCGTAATGTTTTGTGGCACCACACCCACCCCCATCAAGCGTTACGTAATTATGCAATGACCCCTTGCATGTATCATACCCATCACAAGCCTGTGCTGGCCTAAGTGATGTTATAGTGCACTAGGGACAAAATTTATGTTGTAAAAAATAATATTATTATCAATACAAACATTCTTAGGGCCTGCATAGTCACACAGAAGTGCGAATCTGATTCGTGGTTAGTCATTTACCAGATGAAGTATTGTTGGTTCTCAAAATGTTTGAAAGCCAGTGAGAAAGAGTGAGTTTTGAGACATTTCTTAATGGAAAAAACAGTGTCAGAACATCAGACAGATATTGGTATTTGATTTCTTTTGAAGTAGCAACATGGAATGCGCAAGAGCCCAGAGCGGTGCTGCATCAGAGCTCAACCAAAAAACCTATAATAAGAAGATTGCAGGCTGTATTACAAAAGGTGAGGTGATAGTTGAAGGTAGGCAAGAGTGCTCATTGTGAGGCTTTTATAGTAGGAACAGCAGGCCAGTTTAAATCTTATTCTGAATTCTACAGGAAGCCTATGCAGCTGACTGAGCAGTGATAAGGAATTTAATCAGGTTATGGTGGGTAAGAAAGTTGAGACAGATGACTAGTAAGTTTAGCTGTGAATGGTGTTAAAGAGATGTCACAATACAGAGAACTGGTGAACTATTTCCAAAGCTCTCAACCATCAAGTGAGACGAGTCTAACACTGTTCTGTGTTAGAGAGACATCTAGATTCACTGTCACTGAACGTTAATGGAGTGCAAAAGTTGTTGGTATGACATGTGAGCAAGGAGCAGTTCATTAAGAGTGAGTTTTGAGACATTTTTTAAAGGAAAATGCCATGCTGTGCCATGCAAACTGTAGGACATATAATTATGATACAAACTGAAGAGGCAAATTGTAGAGGTAAAGATGACAATATGGTAATGAATACGATAATCACTTCTTGTAGACGATTTGTGTGGAATTTCTTTCGCTTGGAGAACGAACATCTGAACAACTGCGGTCAGTTCCGCGCTGTGCGTGACATATCGATTGCTCCGATGAATGCCAATGACCAGGCGCTGCTCGAGCAGATGATGGACGAAGACGATGGTGTGACCAACCGAAAACTCAACCGCAGGAAACAGACCAACAGCAAGTATGTTTAGATTCACTAATTGATTGCACAAATGGAATAACGTGTGTGATTAACAGGTGGCAGATTAGTTGATTGAACTGACAGCGAGTGATTGACTGATTTGCCAATGAATTGGTTAATACAGCAGGTGGGTGGTTGATTCGCTATTATTTAACAGCTTCTATAGTGCCGCTGCCTGTGACTCAATGTGTCAACTACATACCAGAATAATTCCAAGATCTGGTCATAAAGATAACAACTTAATGCTCAGAGAAATAAAGATGGAATCTAGGATTGGAGAAGAAGATTGAGAATAGACTAACTTCTAATGACAGCTATGTCATAATGTATATGGTTAGTGTCACCCTTATGCTTTATCCAGGCTTGGGACTGGCACCACCCAGTAAAAGCAGTGGTGAAGCTTTTGGGCATTATCCATGGAAGAGCAGACAAAAGAGCAGACTGAACAGAGGCAAGGCATGAGGTGTGTTCTATTGCCCTGATGTGATAGAAAGAAGATAATATATGGAGTTATGCTATGCAGGCAGAGTCGAAATGTCAGTGTCTATAGATTGTGTCGATAGAATAGCCACACTGGTCTGGTTCTGCCCTTTTCGCTCTGCCATGGGGTATCAGCGGGAGGTCTGCTGCCCTGTTTCAGCTCTTTGTTATTCCTCAGGTGGTGAACTTATGGTGCCTCGTGAAATCACCTCAAACAAACAACACCATGCCTTCTCAGTTGTTGGCCCTTCCACCTGGAGCACATTCCCCTTAGAGAAGGGACTGAAGCCTAGTGATGCAGCCTTGTTTTACAAGTTGCTGATGACTTGTTTGTATTGCTGTGTTTGGTGCCTCTGAGTAGACTTCTTGAGGCAGCGCTATATAGATGTTAACGTGAATGAGTGAGCGTTTGATAGAGGAGCAGCAGTGTCAGCAACATCAATGCCTTGCGGCCCCAGATGAGCAGAGATTAATGGGTAACACAGAATTCGTTTTTCATTCACGAATAGAAAGCTGCAGAAACAGGCATATGAAGGTGAAGGTAATTGGCAGATGTGAGGGAAGGATTAGGAAACTGGATTATTACAGTTGCTGATGATTGAACGGATGAATGAATTAGTTAATGCAGCATACAGGTGGTGGCTGATTGTATGCTTACAGTTATTACATCTTCTTTATTTGGTGTAAACATTAAAACATTTTTAAAGTGTGAAGTCAATCAATCAATCAATCAAAAATACTTGATATAGCGCCCCTTCAAGATATCTACTCAGAGGCGCTCCCGGGTTAATCCTCGGCTGAAAAGGTCAGTTTTAAGAGAGGTGTAAAATGAAGATGAGGAGTTCTTAGGTAGGAGAAGGAGGAACTCTATGGGAAGCCCATTCCAGATGGTAGGTTCCACGACCGAGAAAGCCCGATTCTGCATTGAAAATCCACCCAAATCAGCCGAGTCAAAACCGGTGTTTCCACATGCCGAAGCGCCACCTTCCTTTTTGAAGTGCATTAGGCAGTTTAAGTATATGGCACATTACCAGAACATTGTTTGCTGAACATAGGAAATGCTATTCATAAACTCTTGTATATTTGTAGGATGGCTCTTTATACAGAGTTGCTGATGAACAATGATGACTGAGACAACAGAACAACATATCAGCTGTGTTACTCAGAATCTCATTTAAAGTAACGCTGCTGTTCCAGTGTATGATTTAACTAATTACCTGATGATTCAATGTACAGGTTTTGGTACATGTTGTTGTGAATGTGTCTTGGTGTGATTCGTTTGTATATTATATATATATATATATATATATATATATATATAACTGTGCATTTGTGTATATTTGGTTGTATGCATAATTACAGGGTGTTTTGGCATGGGTCTAGTGGGCTTTCCCATGGATGATGCCTGTCAACAATGTTTTTGCTAAGGGTGGTTTTAAAGCCAGTCTGGCTTCATGTTATCGATATGGGTGTGTTACTGTAGTCATTCCACATGAGTTATGAGAGGGTAATTTAAACTTATAGTACTCGTGGACGACGTGTGCATGCATTTTTATAAATAGATCTTGAACAACAGCTAAAACCTTGTTCTACTAAACAAGTGTAGTTGTTCTAATCCACTTTAATTACATTTATATCACCGTTATAGTTTATACTATTTATAAGCATAAAGTGTCTATCTATGGTAGCTTCATAGTAATAATATATTAGCAAAGCCAGGTAAAAGTCAGAGAAAGAAGTTGTCAAGCAAGAGTCTATTCATGGAGTGCGTAATTGATGTTTATGAGGGATGAACAAGGTATGTAGATGGTTGACAGGGTTTGATTGTGATGGTTTGTGATCAGTATATGACAGATTTTGAGTTGAAGATTGGTCAAAAGAGCAGTCTGTGATTTCTGCACAATGTTGGCAGATAATAAAATAAGGAAAGGCTGTTGATGTGAATTGATGAACAATGTGGGGTGAATGTTAAGTTCTTGATGAAGATTACCGAGAGTCAACTCATAAATTTACACAGTAATAATTGATCAGGAAAGATATTTGTCAGAATCATCCACTATTGGATGACTTTGATGTAAGTGTAAAATGTGCAATCAAGTACAAAGTCTTCTATATTATATAGCAGGACATTGCAGCAGACAAATCCATGTCACGTGGACATGGTTCATGCTCAATTTAATACTTGCCAATTTACTAACCAGCTCAGGCTGGCACTGAATATTAATGTATGCATGTATGTACATAAGTATGTATGTATGTATATATGTATGTATGTATATATGTATGTATGTATGTATATATGTATGTATGTATGTATGTATGTATGTATGTATGTATGTCTTCAGCCAGGTGTTGTTTACAATTTCTGAACAGGGATAGTTAGTCACTAAAAACAGTGTATTTATTTTAAGCTTCTTCCACATTCTTCCTGCCATGTGGAAGTCAAAAATGCTGTCTAATAGCATCAAAGCATCATAGATCTGTAGCAATACCTTCTGGTTGGATCTTTTGAAGTACTTATCATTTAATTTGAGTGATTTGAAAACTGTTAGGCAAGATTTAAGAACCTGTGTACATTGATTCGTGTTTGTCTGTGTATATATACAACAGTGTCTCTTTTATGTGATATCAAAATTTATTTCTTATTTCCGAAATTAAAGAAACTACATTTTTCTACCTAAGTTGGATTGCATTTATTTAAATGCATTTGTGATTTCAAGTATTGTCAAGTGTAGAACCATTTTCATAGGGTTTTGGAAATGGTTGTAATGAAATGATCTGCTATGCTATGATCGATAGGAAAGGAACCGGTTGCTAACTTAAGAGTAAGCGTTATCATGAATAACACAGGAACTGGATGGAGGATAGTGTAATGGAAGAGGTGACTGGGTTACGAGAGACTGAATAACGTTTTTAATGTAATTGAACCATTTATACAGTGTGGCATCGCCTAAACTGAATGAATAATTGTGCAAACACTATAAACATAATAATGAACATTATATAAAAAATATGAAAGACAGATGTAGAACTATCAACCTCAATAAATTTATGTGGTCCAAAAATAGAATCTGTTCAAAATTAAGTTGAGTTACATTTTTTTGTACTATTCAGTTTAGGGAGTATGTGGACAAGTTTTGGTTTGAGGGTGGAGCCAATTTTGATTAATAAATGTTATTACCAAATTTTCTCATATTGAGTATTATTCATATTTTTTACCAAAAACTTAACAAATAAAAACAAAGAGAAGATCAATGTTTAGTGTTTACTGTTTAATGAGTTTCTAGATAATAGGAGCCACATGAAAATGAGTCTCTTTTGAGATAATCTTTAAGAGAAACTTTTCTGGCTGATCGCTTTGTGATCAGCACTGACAACTTGAAGAAGGTATTGTGTTTGATTATGTCGACGGGAACATAAGCCTACTTGAAATTTAGGAGTTGATAGAAGTCCATTGGACCGTGACAAACATTGCGCAAGCCAAGTTAGAGAAAAGATGGTAAAAGGCTGACAACGGTTTAAGCCTAGGCCTACTATCTGAGTATATCTCAGATGTTGCCAGTCATTATATTTTGATTCTTCAAAAGAAGGATTTTGAGAGAATAGATGCCTTTGACCTTCGTCCTCGCATGATGCATTGCCCCCAGAAGCTCGAAATCGCACTTCACACCTTTTGACGTACATGTTCAGAAGCAGACTTAAATTCAATAGGAGGCAACTCCGAGAGACATCCATGTGTATTTTGGAAAGGGGTGATTAATTGGGAATACTGGCGTATAGCCCACAGACATTTTGATTTAGATGTCGATCATTCGTAATTAAGTACATGTTGGTGTAGTTTGAAGCCCTGTAACTGCTGTCTACACCCATGTGTTCATCGTCAACGCACGTTTGTTTCTCTTACTTTTCAGCCTGCCTTAATTATAGGGAATAACGCTGACAGTGGCGAAGCCCATGCAGGCTGCAGCCACCATAATTATGGATTTTTAGCGTAGAGAACTGAGAACATGAATAGGCCGGGTTGGGCCCATATATGCCGTATGAATTTTATGAGCAGATTAAACGATAAATTACTTAATGTAATGGTGAGCAAGTAGGTCTATTGAAAGGTGGGGGACATCCAATGAGTGGAGTAAGAAATGTGGGGGGAGGGAACGTAAACGTGTCCCCTCTCTGTAAAAGGTGAGGGTATTTGTCCCCTTCGACCCCTGGGATCGCCGCCTCTGAGGCCTAGCTATTATTAGGTTCAGTGAATACATTTCTCATCCATAGGTGCTGGATTTCCAGATTTTATAAATTTGTAGCGTTAACCTCAGACACGATAGGCCTAAGTTTTGACTCTGTAGCCGATATTATCGTTAAGCCTATTTGCTATTCGGATAAGCATAACGTGTGTTAAATCAGGTGCGTAGGGTTGAGTTTGAAAGAAAAAATATATATTTATGTGACGGATCTCATCTGTTGAGTGGCGGATTTCATAGTTGAGGCTGTGGATCTCTAATCTGAGGTTCCGGATCTCAGATCCGACTGGATTTAACCACTGATAATTTAGCTCTAATCTATCTGCATGTGATCGAAATCAGTTAAACACTGCAATTGAATAGATGATATATATATATATATATCATTGTTTTAATTTTCGAGGTAAGCCTATACATATTGCCACTGTACGTATCATGCGTTGACATGCATTACACCATAAGCCTACCGTCCATACGCAGTGAACCCATGCATCGTAGGCCTAGCCAGGCTATGTTCTGTTTGAAAGACAAACATTTTTAACCCAAGACACTGAAAGTCGTGAGGATCTTGGGGCCACATGCCATGGCTGGATCTCCAGAATTCGACTATAAGTGTCATGCACTGAAATTTGATCCTACTGACTGGACAGACGTAAATTACGTAATCATTTATATGGAGCCCATTAAAACTTTAACATGTGGTAGGCCTACTGAGCATGGGATGCTGCAGTGATGTCCTAATTCATGCAGGCTAACGATGATGTGATAAAAGTACAGGAAGGCACGTAGAACAGTTGATTGCATGGCTGACACAAAAGATAATGATGAAGATCATCAATTGTTAGTTAAACTGACAACTGATGAATCGTTCCTATAATGAATAAACCACTTATAGGGCCTACGTCAAATTCTATGCCAGCTTTAATCATTGAAGTTATACTCTGACTCTCTGCCATAGGCCTATATAATTACGGAGATCCATGCGTCATTTGCATGCCTATTGCACGACTATTCCGGCTAAGCCTAGGGCCTATAGGCCTGCTAATTATTATAATAAATTTAGAAAACACGCACACATCGCTCATTTGCTGTGACTTACAGTAAATGCAGATCAAACAGAGCCTACTACAGTCTGAAAAGCATTTTGCCTAATTTATAGTCAGTAAAAAAGCAGATAAGGCCTACGTATAAATGACAGACATAGGCCTATAGGCCTACTCAAAAGTTAAAGTCAAGCCCGAACAACAGCAAAACAGAAAATCATTTACTTATTCCATTTAAATGTTCATGTTGTATATATATAGACGCTGCTTTTAGCAAGCCTGCATACTGCATGGTTAGAGCTAGTCCTACGCATGAAATAGGGCCTATTGCTGTAGGCCTACTAATCTATTAGGCCTATGCGATAATTAAATTTTGTCCATTTCTAATTTATCTCAATCTGGTGTTTTGTCCAATTAAATGCCAGTCGCAAGTCCTTCCATCTGACATACATGTATATATAAGTATGCAATCTATTTAACACAATACTTCACAAAATAGTTTCAATTGCGACGGCACATTGCAGTCTGCTGCGCTCTGTAGGCTCCTATAGGTGCCTTATAATTATTGTGCTGCTATGTGATGTAATGCATCGCATTGTGTAAGTCATGTGACGTATTATAATGTAAAAAATGTTGGATAATTGGCACAGATCTACACAGGCTTCCACTTGCTGGACTGATTTAACTAGAAAATGAAGCTGCCAGTATATATAGCATTACTGATCATGGGTGTAGCAAGCGGGTGACAGATGGGCCCAGCCCACTCCAGATGATGGAAAAGATTAATTTGCATGCAATTTTACTGTATAATATTATTGTACAAAATATTAGGCCTACTTTATAGTGTATACTTTAAAAGCGTCCTGCATATTTTATTTTTATAGAGTAATTATGATAAGATGACTTTTGTTAAGATAATTTGTGCCCCCCCCCCCATTTTTCAAATTTATGGGGGCAAAATTAAGAAAAGTGTGGTGGGGGTATTTTTTTTACAAATCATGCCCCCAATTTTTAAAAAACCTTGTAACACCTATGTTACTGTTTAATATAATGACGAAAAAGCGTATTAAAATATTCAACCACAAACCGTAGGGCTATCAAATCGATAAACGACAGTGCAAGCAAGTATGTAGGCTTATATGTAGACCTAGAAGCGGGTATTTTTGGCTTTGATCCGGAAGTGCGCGTATTAGGAAATGCAATGCAATGCTGTTACAAGCCAAGTACAACGATTGCTGTAGAGATGACGGTTGTCAACGTCGTCAGAGTTAGTGCTGATCTGAAATTATCAGCTGCCTGACCGTGAAGAAGATCCTGTTGGCGAGATGAGCTGAAGTAGAACTTCTGGCCATCAGCCTTAACAAAGTTGAAGACCTCGAATGGCGGAATCAGGACCTCCTCCTCTCCGCTGATGACCGAAAGATTTGTTAGTCTGGCACCGAACAGGGTCGCCGTCGGCTGGAATTCGTAGAACGTCGACGTCCCGAAGTAACCTGCTATGTCTGGATTGAGACTAGTAGACGTGAAGGTCTTCCAGAAGATCCGAGGTGAGTTCGGTCGATTGCACGACACCCTCATGCCACGGTAAAGCCTCGTGTCGAGGGGCAGCGGTTCGATGGCGGCCAGCTTCTTAACGGCCGAGAACAGCAGTGACGTGTAGACCTTATAAGGGGCCCAGACGCCGTAAGCTGAGGCGTTGTTGTACTCGCGGTAGAAACCGTTGCCTTCGATCGTGTACATCGTCACGGCCACACATTCAGCCCTCGTCAGACCAGGAACGCGCATTTCTGAGCGTCTTGCCACCAGATAGGTTGAACACATGACTTCCAGGTTCTTATCATCGTCGTCGCAAGACTCGATGAGCAGCTGCCTCATGGCTGATTCCTCGTCGATCGGGTCCTTGACGAGGTCGTGCCACGCCCGGATGACGTCCGCCTCCTTGTCAGCATCGTAGACTCGCAAGTCACAGCTGTGCCGCGGAATGAACCGTTCTCTAGGCCGATCAGACCTGTTATTGGTCCGTTCTCGGACTTCATAGTCTAAGTCTATTTCCTGAAAATCGTCGGAAGAAGCGGGGAACGATTCAGTCTCCATAGTCAACACTAGGACTACGATCGCCAGCAACAACCCCCGCCAAAACACAGCCATTTTAGAATACTTTAGCACAGTCAATATCAAATAACACAATGATTGCCCTTCTACAATTAATAATGTTTAGCTAATTAAAGGTAGGTATTTGGGTAAATAACAGTGGACCTAAACTCAGCATCCAGAAAGTTATCAGCCTATTCTGAACGCTTTGCGTGGGAAAACAGATTGCCTCAATTCAAGTAGGCCTCGCCTTGTAAAAGACTCACTAGCGCAGAGGTCTTTCCTTTCATCTAATTAAGTCTCAACTTATCGAAATTTATCCCAGTGAACGAATCGCTTGCGCTTTTGCCATCTAGGCTCTGTATGTGTTGTTCCGATTGCTTTTAGTGTGCAACACGAGCTTAAATCTATAGCAGCATAGGCCTACTACCCTAACGAAAAGGAGGCACATAGGCGTTTCCACAAGCCACAGTAACAAAACATTGGCTGAACCCAGCAATGTATAACGCCTTTCGGATTAGGGAGCTTGGCAGATAACCGCAAACCACCAGGTTAAAGATTCGACACACAGCTAGGCCTCTACCACAGGCGAGATTATACAGGCAACCATAGCGTTTGCACGCTGTATGGTCGATCTGAAAGTAAAAATAGTTGGTGCTACTGAAACTGATATAGCGCTGGTTTAGGCAGTAAGCACACGCCAACGTGGCTTGTCTACAGCGAGTGATAGAACGCGGCCGATGCTTTAGGAAACCGTCTTTCTTGCATCCGCCCAGTAGGCCCTACACAAATAATCTTAACCAGATTCTTCAGCCAGCTATCAGAGCCGCGTGTATGGCCCGGATTAGCTTGCACGAGACTTACGTGTAGGCCTACTTACATGTACGGCAATGGACTTATAGGAAGTCTGTAAAGGGTGTCAGTTTTTGGATACATGCATCCAGGCTTACAACTATCTTATCCTATAGCGACTGTCCGTCTACCTTCGACCATGCAGTGGTCATTATTATGACATCTATCGGATTACATCCATACCATCGCTGCTTGAATGGGCACAATGCAGCTTTGGGTTTCCACAATGAACCGTATCATTATACCTATACATTTTGTGGTTGTGCAAGTTTAGCCGCATTCGTCTGCTAGACCAATGTATTCAGGATCTGAATGCGAGTTGGCTTCCTCTTGCGCTGAGGGGCAGTGGCGGATTCTTTTATCGAGTAGGCAACAAGACCGGCAATAGAAACTACTCCATGAACCGCGCTTATCAGTGATGGGCACCAACTACTTGACTAGTAGTTAAAACTACTTCCTAACTACTTTCAAAATATGTAGTTATAACTACTATTTAGATGACAAGTAGTTGTAACTACTTTTGTAACTACCACATAAGTAGTTGACTATTTTTAAAACTACTTTGCTAATGTTATGTCAAGGTGCATTGATAGTCGCCAAGCAGTATGCAAATTTATTGCCAGTATTACTTGCTGATATTCAACGCAAGTAATAAAAATGATCAGAAACACAATGACATATCTAATTGTAAACTAACAAGGATAGGAACTACTAGCACATGCTACAAAGTACCCTGATCAGAGCACACTTTTAGCAGTAACATAAGCCAACTTGTTGCAACTACAAAAATATCTAGCCTACAAAGTCCAGAAAGGTAAAACTCATAGATAATGTTAATGTTCAGAATCAAAAAGTAGTGTATATATATTATACTACACGTGATATACTATATCACTGTATATCTCGCCTTTTGCTGTCTGCATCAACCGTGCTTCTTCAATTCCTGTCTCTGTATGTGTCTGTCTGTCTGTCTGTCTGTCTGTCTGTCTGTCTGACCTCTGTCATTCTTGACTCGACAAACACCTCTCTGAGCTCTCTCAGACTCACTTGTCACCATGCAGCCTAGTTGTGGGCATCCAGCCGCACACTTGCTGTTTTCCTCATTCCTTAACCCTGGATCATAAACCCCAACCCTTTAAGACCGTTTTACTCTAGTTCTTATCGCACAACAATCTCCAGGTACGCCATTAAACAGGCCTATTGCCTAATTAGGCTATCACTATAGTTCTGAGAAGAATCAACTTCCTCACAATGGTGTGCACACATTTAACTTAAACAATTACATAGCGAATTTACTCATGAGGTTATTATGGGCAAAGTCCATGTTTGTTGTGAAATAACAGAAATTCCTGTAAGACAGAATTAATAAATAGGAAATTAATAAATAAGAAAATGTAGTTAATGTGAAATATTGTAGTTAACCTAAAACTACTTGATAAAAGTAGGCCTAGTTATAACTATTTTTAACTACTTCTTAAAAACTAGTTATAGCTACTAGGCAACTACTTCCCTGGTAGTTACAGCTATTAGTTAATAACTACAGTATCTGGCCAGATGAGCAGTGCTCCTATTATTGGTTTTGTTCCTATGAAACAAGCAATCCAAGCAGTCACAAATAATATAATATGAAACACGGAACAAACATCGGATTTGACAAATTACCAAAAGAATGGAAATAATTTATTTGAACTTTTCCACCAAATAACTGGTGCCAGGAACCAAAGTTGACAATGTTTTTTTGTTAACTTCCATTTAGGCACATCTAAACATGGAACAAACATCGGATTTGACAAATTACAGAATAAAATGGAAATAATTTATTTGAACTTTTACACCAAATAGCTGGTGTCAGGAACCAATGATGACAAAGTTTATGTTAACTTCCATTTAGGTGCTGCAGGTAACAGTGCATCTGTATCAATCATAAGTCATTAAATCTCAACAATAAAATCATTTTAAAGCAACATTAACACAAATATAAAAATCAGATTCAAATTTTTAAAAAATTTGTTATCTGACAGCATTATGTCAAATGCAGCCTGTGAGATAGTTTATGAAAACTTTTAAATCAAAATCAGCCCGTTTCCTTATCTCTCCCATGGCAGAAAATTGTGTAGTTTTCTGTTCCATCTGCAGCCCTAGCCATCCCAGCCTTAAGGAGTATACCGATTGCGCACTGTCCGTGGGAATATCAGACCGCGAAGAAGAGGACTCGCCACCCACCTTCATATGCTAAGGCTTAAATACTCAAATTGCTAATAATCCATATGCAGAGCTAGATTAATGAACAGATCCTCTTCGTCTTTATCTCATTTCTAATTTCAATCAACATTAAATGAAAACATAAGTAACCATCCAAAACAAAAATCCTAAATATTTATCTAAAAAAGACATATTCTATAAATACCTATTCAAAACAATATAAACAGACTATCTAACTGCTTCAAGCCAAAGTAAATACCTATCCAAAATATCTATCCAATAAATACCTCAAACAAAAATCCTAAATATTTATCTAAAAAAGACATATTCTATAAATACCTATTCAAAACAATATAAACAGACTATCTAACTGCTTCAAGCCAAAGTAAATACCTATCCAAAATATCTATCCAATAAATACCTCTGGGGTCATTGAACAAATAAGTAACACCGAAAACGACTTGACCCACTCAACCGTGTAATGCTTCGTAACATTTCCATATAGACCCACACACCCCAGTATTACTCATTCTTACAAAAAATTAATGTAGACTTACTATGTGAAGCATAATACAATTTTGAACGAATTATTTTAATTCCAGCAAATATGTTTTAAAAATGCAATTTAATGTATGATTGCAATTAAACTGATTAAAATGCATTTTCAGAATGAAAATAATATTATTGTTTCATTTTGTTAGATAGAGTACTCTTAATTAGGGCTTTATCGAACAGGTGATTTTCACTATTCGGCCAAATATGAATAATTGGACCAACTATGCGGTCGAATACGAATAGTGTACAAAATAGGTCTACCGACAAATTTCAAAATTGCAAATGTGAGCAAAAGTTTCAGTTCAGTAAATTTAATATTGAAACTAAAAGTCAACAGTTAACTACATGTGATTTTTTACATCCTTCAGCCAGTCTGTGTAAACTAGGAAAGGAATTAATTCAAATGAGATGGCTGACACCACGATACTGTGGTCCAGGCAGTAGAGAGTCACTTCAGACCACTCTGTATAGCAGCTGCCGCTTTAGCAGAAACAAATGTCACATGACCACTATTTGTATTCGGTCCGACCGCTACTATTTGGCTGAATATTGAATAGCAATTTGGCCCACCATTCAGTTCCAAAGCAAATATTTGGTACAGACCTATTCCTAATTCATCTACCAGTTTTAATCATTAATCAATGGCAGATAATATTTCAAATGATAAGTTTCAGATGGATATGCATAACAAAGTGACAGTCCCAGATAAAAATAGATGCATGGCAAGGAGCGCTCCATTTGTGTGGTTCACGGGTCTTCCAGGTCCACGCTAACTCCAGACACCACAGATACCCTTGTTCACGCCTTCAATACTGCCCGACTGCATTACTGTTGCTCACTCTATGCAGGCCTTCCAGCAAGGGCGTTTGCGGTGCCTGTAGCGAATCCTGCGTTCTGCTGCACGTCTTGTTGGACGCATTCCTAAATTTGGCCATGTATCTGGCTATATGCTGGATGTGCTCCACTGACTCCCCTCCAATAGCGAATCTCATACCATATCATCTCTTTGGTATGGCGATCCTTGCTAGGTCTCGCCCCTGCCTATCTTCGCGATCTCTGTTACTTTTTTTAACACCTTAGCGATAAGCTGCATTGGTTTCCCATTCGCTTTTAGTGCACACTTGTTGTTAAAGTCAATCTTTCATATTGGATAAGAAAACATTCTTCACTTCTAACATACAACAACATTCTATAATCCATGCAATGCTTTAGTCAGACCTATGAGGCAACAGAGATCAGAAGACAAGCAGACTATAAAGAACAAAGACCTGTAAAATCCACTGTCCAGTTGTTGGCTATCTAGATATCCTAAAATACCAAAACAAGTTACTGACAAGTAACAAAAAAATAACAACAAAATCGATCTCAGGAAAGTTAACATGTTCTGCAGTGTCACACCAGAAAACAAATACTACAAATAACAAGGAAAATAAAAAATACTACTTTGAAGAAAAAGATTGAATTAAAATTGCTGGTAACAAAATTAAAAGAAAATGTATGTGCAAACCAACAGAGGAAAATATTGCTTTAGTTAAAATATAGAGAAATAAACAACTGCCATGAAAAACAGACCAACAAACCAGGTGAATATTGCTGAATAATTGCCAATAAAAACAATTTATCATACACATAAGTCATAAAACAGCAGTTGTGCACCAAAGGTTAACACATTAAAACAACAACAGGCCAAGAAAAAGTACTAGTTTGAACACATTAAAATATGAAGTTGACCTAACCACTAAACACTGTATTGATAAGTAATCTTATTTGAATCTGCCTGATACAAGACTATTCCTTTTGATTTTAAATAGAACATGACAAGAGCTCATATCCAATTGCTCACAAAGTCATGCTTGCCCTAGAAAACATAAAGAAAGAAATTCTCTATAACATGTACTTATCACATTGAACTGTAAGAGAAAAGACAGAAGAAGACAGGCAGAAAAGCAAAGGTTGAGAGAACTGTTGTTCCCATAGAGAAAGATAAAATAGCCAAGTTATGAACTGGATCCCAGAAAGGAATTTAACGGAAGATCAAGAAGGAACTGGCCTTCAAAGAAAATCTGTAAGTCAGAGGATGATGTGAGATGAAACAAAATACTGACAGTGAACAGAATGAGTCCAAGTGCAGTAATGTCAGCTTTGTAGACCTGCAGGGAAAGGACCAAGTACAAAGGATGCATTAAGTGTCAACGTCTACTTATCAATACTCATTTGAAGGCATCAGCAGCTGTAAGTGAAGGAATTAAGCAGTCTTTCAAATACAATTAGGCACTCAATTTACATGGCAAGTATTTAAACCAATGGGCTACCACATCAGACTCATAATGCGTAGGATCGTTCTAAACAAACAAGACATAATTTTAGCAGTCAGAACTAGGGTTGTAAATTTTTCACACCCATCACTGGATTTGCAAAAATCACAAACGTTGATGGGCCTGATCTTTCAGCCTGGACGATCGCCTAGTATGAAATGTGAAAATCTACCAATATACAACCTTCTAAGCCAGAATGCCGGCAAACTGTAGCTTGTGACGGCTTACGTTAGATATGAATAATTATTAGCGAGTGACTGATTTGCCGATTGTTATTTACTAGTAGTGAATCGAGTGACCGATTAAGTTAGTCAAGTGACTGTCTCACATTGGCACATGCCACCCATTTTTAGCATGAATGATTGTTGTCAGTTATTGGTTTATTCATATGACCGCGAACACGTCGTGAAATCTGTTTTTGGCCACGATTGGTCTGCGAATTTTTCAATTTTTAACTACTAAAATTTACAGCACTAATCGATACATAAGAAAGAAGTCAACATTCAATATCAAGATAACTCATTGTTGTAGCAAATTTTACACATTGTGAACAAATAGAAACCTTAAAAAGCTCCTAGTTACTGAGGCCACATATGCAAATGAGATAAATTCTCAATCCATATCGCTGACCAAATCATCTCAGAATTCATGCAACACGAATTATTTAATACTAAGGCGTTAGCATATCTCAAAACAGTAAAATGAATCATAGCATAAAGCCCTAGATCATGACCATTCACTGATTCAACTGATCAGGGCCATGACAAAGGCGACAATTTTCTAGGCTAATCATGACCGAAGTAGCCGTAATCTTTGGGCCGTAGTGACCAGCCCAGAACTGACTATCTTTGCCTCCGTGTACAACTTTTACATAGCGAACACCGGCTGGGTAGTTGCAGAACCTATGTGACACCTAAAATAAACATGAAAATCGAACAGTGTAAAGACAATGACAGCAAAAGAAGCCGTTGACCATTTAAAAGCGTTCGCTTGAACTTGTGAGCCCTGTTTAAAAGATCTCATATCATGCCTCATAAGGAATTATATTACATCAGAACTCCTTTAAAATGTTAGAAAATCTGTTGAAGCCATGAGAATACAAACCAGCTTATCATATAACGTGACATAAATGGGAATTTGTAAAAGGGCAACTTCAAAGGAAAACTCATCTGAAGCACTATAGACAAAACTGAATGGTGGTCTGTTCGCATCGATGTACGGGAGCGCTGGACCATCAAGTCTCCATGAGATGCAGAACACAAGGACTGATGACCTGGCTGGATGGAGGGAGACAGGAATACAAAGCTCTCTGCCATACTCTGGGGCTGAGCCGACCATCGATCTTCATCCCATGTGAGTTTTAGAGTAGCTAGTTTTTCTTGCACAGAGTAGGAGTGTTGCTGAGCACTAACAATTGTCATCCACCACGTTGGTCCTTCCGTTTGGAACTGTCTTCCACAGTCCCTGCACCTAGAAATACTAGCCCTCTCCAGTTCAGGAGGCACCATAAGCCTCACCGTTTTCTATGGCTCAAGCAGTGTTCGATTACATTACATTGTATTATCATATCTAATATGAAGCCCATGTTAAGACAATTGGATTTTAAATAGTAAATAAATACATAAAATAAGAAAAGCATGTAAGTGGAAATATCCAACATCAAAACTTCCATGAAACTGATGCATACATTCATATGCAGCAGAATTGACAATGGCAATGTGATCTATGCAGGCTTTTAATCTTATCGTACATCATTGCAATCTGTTCTAACTGCAATTTGTACTGACACATGCCTTTGCCTTACTATAATGCCACGGCTCGCCTGATCAGTGGCATACAAAAGTTTGGGCACATAGTCAGCTTTATACAGAAGATTATTCCTATGCAAAAATGCATTAACCTTAAGATTCAAATGCTCATATAAACTTGTCTTGCAGGTCAAGCCCCAGTTTATCTTAGAGAGCTTTCTAAGCAGGTGTCTGGAATAGGTTACCTAGCAACCCCCATAATGAAGTTTCTGGTCTTTCTCTGCAGGTGCTTGAAAGTCATTCTTTTCTAACGTGGTTTGGTTTTGTCAGGTCAGCAGTGCTCTGATGAGTCCCTCTTGAAGTGGCGCTATATAAATATTAGAGTTACGATATGTCTCACAATATCGTCAAGCAAAAGACATAGAAAACAGAAAAAATGCTCTACATGAAATTTGCATCATAAATGATAAAATTTGAGAAGTCACGACCGAAGATAAAATTAGCTCTCTTCCATGTAGAACACCTTAGCAGTTTCAGTGTTTTCAGTTGTTAGTCGTAAGATGCATGACTATACTGTGTGTTAAGTGAGTGCTTACACACTGTGCCAGAACACATATTACCAGACTCTTAAATTGACAAAGACAGTTGAGTATAAACCTTGATCCAGGATTTGTCTTCCCATTGACCAACAAATCTTTCTGAGTCAAAAACATCAACAATGCGACCTGCTTCAGACTCAAGTGTCACATGGAGAAAGTAGTGACTGGCACAGTCAAATCGAGCAGCAGTCCTACAACAGTCGGTAGCAATGCAACATATAAACACAGCAAAGTTGCTTTTCATTCACCACAGCTTTATAATCATTTAAAGACAAAGAGGTCAAAACAATATGGCTTGCTGTTAGAGTGCTAATATATATAATGATTTGTAAGTATGCACATATATGGATGTATGTTCAGCCTGTCATTCACGTGGTGACACTGGCAAAATGAGCACAAGAAAGTTACGGGCATGTTGAATGGCTGAAATTAAATTCAACTCCCGCAATAACTCGTTATCATCTGCTCATACTATGACTTGTAATCATACTGCTTACTTGTCAGATAGAATTAATAAAGAAAAATGTTAAATCAATATTTTAGTATGTGCGTACACACGTGTATATATATATATGAATATGTAATGGTATGCTGAGGAAGCACCATCAGTAAATGTACGTCCCAGATCATTTATATTATATTACGTTTAGGGATGAACCGAGTTTGAATTTCCTGCCGAGTTTGAGTTTTGTGAGTTGAATTTTGCAGAGTACGAGACAAGTGTAGAATATTTAAGAAATCTTCATTCTCTTGTGTTTTAGCAGTTTGCACAAAATTATATGAACTTTTTTAGTTTTGCTTTAATTTACATTATGAATTGTAACTAGCAAGTACTAATTATAGCAGTATTTACATTTTAGTTAGATCAGTTGTTGTTTTGTAAAGAAAAGTTATGGTATTTGTGTTTTTAGTTAGGCCGATTGTGAATTTATACATTTAAAAATCCAATTTTCATTTTCAAACAGAAACTTGGAAGGATTAAAACTTGGACCCATATTCTGGGGCAGCACCATCAGGTCAATTGTTGTTTTGTAAACAAAAGTTATAGTATTTGTGATTTTAGTTAGGTCGACTGTGGTTTTATACATTTAAAAAAGATGTTTTTTAATTAATACTCGGACCCATTGTTTGATTAATCCTTGGACCCATTGTTTGTCCGAGTACGAGTTTATGCTGAGCACTACGAAACTCAGACCGAGTTCCAAGCCGAGTTTCAGTTCATCCCTAATTACACTGCCAGAACCACAACCCGTAATTTGCAGAGTTGATAATTTATTCACATAATGCTAACTCATTATTTGACATATTTATAAATTTTGATATTTAAATATTTAAAAAAATTATACCATTCAAAGATTTCAATGGTTGGCTTCAGTGTGTCAAGGATTTCACGCGTACATCCCTCTGCCAATAAGTCGACTCTTTGAGATTTTTTGCATGTGCCAAAAGATGTCACCCAACAGTGTGAACAGCCTGAAATAATCAATAAAAACTTCTGAAATGCCACCTTTGTGGGAGTCATGTCATGTGCCATGTTATAACAAGGTTGCATAACAATGAGTTCATGCAATAAAGTTGAGTGACGAAAATTCCGATACAACAGAGGTCTGAGATATGAATTTCAAATTTATCCATCTCATTCAAGACCCTGATGTTCATAATTTATATTCGAATTGGTGTCATGACAAAGCAGGTTATACACATGGTTGTAGCACATAAGCATAGTGACTATACATTCAATTATACATCCGGAAATGGGACATGGTGGCGTAGCGATATGATCTGTGCCTTTCAACCGAAGAGTCACAGATTCGAACCCACCTCAAGTCACAGCATGGCGACCCTTGACAAGTTGCTCAGTAACGCTCACCCATAATTGTCTGTGAGGAAGGCAATGGGAAACCACCTCACTCATTTCATCCCTGGGTGGTGTAAATAGACCTGCCCTTGGGCACAGAGCTCATATCATCATACATCCAGAAATTGAGAAGTTCTCACATTCTAGATGAAAAAATCACTGTCCTTAAATTTGAAAGAACAGTATAAAAAATCAAAAAGCGTAATTTTGAACAGAGTAACTGGAAACAAATAATATCTAAATGACATACTAGAAACTATCCAGAGCATAACTGACAACCACCAATAATAAACTGCATCAATGACTGGTCATTCAAGTTAATTAATTTACTTCTAAAGTCTTAAAGATCATTTCTACCTTGAATTAAAATAATAGAAAATGTGAGTCCATTTGAAAAAATTTCTCTTGCCTGGTACACCAATGCTGCTGACAGGATCAGCGAAACCACATTCATCTGGTTCAACCGCAAAATGATTTCCACCATTTTCAATTATTTCCCAGTCATTGAAGCCATCTAAAATGTGAAACAACAGATTCAAAAGACTCTGCTACAATATTCTTAGCATTCAGAAGAAGCAAACTGAATATCAATAAAACAATCATTATTAACAAATAATAATTATCAGCTTCATCCATCACTTGTGGCCGCTCTTTTGAGTCGACACAACTTCACTCATAAACTTTCAACATCCAAGCCATCTGTCAACTTTCGACAGTTGGTTCTACGTGCGTGCGTGGGCCTGCCACTGAGAACTCTTCGGCACAGCTCTTTGTGCTTTTTGTTTTGCTGATATAACATTTTCATTTGCAATAATATTTAAAATCATACAGGCTAGCAACAGCATAGAAAGCGTGCATCTAAGCAGATCTCTGAAGAGGCACCACACAAATTCTCTAAATGAATTACAAAAGTCCATGAAACTTACAATCATGCTTAGCTCCTCATTTTATAATTATAAATGCAATTTCTTTGAAATATGAGACCCATATACAAATAAATCAGTCATCCTAAATCAGCATACTCGGCTTCAAGAAAACAAGCAAAAACTAGATAATTTTGGCCCAGGGCTCAAATGTGGAAAGGGCGCAGATTTCACGATGGAATAACTTATTATTCCATAAAATGCACCATTTTCAAAATGTATGGGTGCCAGATTGATGCTAGGCACAGGGCGTAAATACTATTTTCAAAATGTGGGGCGACAGATTGATGCTAGGCACAGGGCGCAATTATAGCTTAGGTACGGCCCTGTAAATAAATCGTCGTAAATCAGCATACTGAGCTTCTAGAAAACAAGCAAAAACTTGATAATTTTAAAATATACATAATATACTAAATACTTATAATTTTGAGAATAAATGACATTTAAAGATATTATTTGGATGATTCGTACAAGTTATGATTCTAAATTTCATACTTTAGATATATTACTGTCAGATAATAGTTTAAGCACATGAAGCACTTTTTATCTATAAATTCGGTTAGTATTGAGATATAATGTTGTGTGGGGATACGCCACATAATTAAATGAATATATGCTATAGGAAACTGATTCCTCTTCCATGTTCTAAATAACTCCACTAATATCCAATCATTCTCTAAAAAATATCCCTTAAATTCAAGTCCCTTAAATATATCCTCCTTGTAGGTAAGGACTTAAGAAAAACAATGGCAAGATACTAGTTACCTATGCACAACACATTCATAAGTAATTCATACTTGGGACAAGGCATTAACTGCTACTGCAGCACAAAAGTTCTAGAAGTAAATTGAGCATACCTGCAGCATTCCAGTTCTTGACAAGATTTCTGTGGAAAGGTCTTTTCAGATAGATACATCTGTAGTCAAGTGTCAAAGGACCTGCCTCAACTTCAGACTTCAAATCTGGAAAAGGAACTTTTTGCTCTTGGCACATTGTACGCCACAATGCATCGCCATCAATTATATCGAGCCAGTATTTGCAGACAAGACGGCCATTGCAGATCAGGTCTATCGGAGACACGAAATGAAGAATCCTATAGAACATTTCCTCTGGCAGACGATGCAACGGACTGCAACGATCAACCTCATATGAGAGTGATCTAAGAAGGCATGGTGGTGGACACGGCAAGGAACCAGAAGTTTCAACAGGTTTTCCTGTCACTTCTGGATTTCTGTTCCTAGAAGATCTATTACCCATGAATCCTAGGACTGTGATCAAATAGACAGAGCAGCGTTTAGAAAACCATGATGCACGACAGGAATTAATATTAATATATGCATCTGAACCTCGACGTCTCTCAATAACGTCAGCGAGGTGCCTAAACATGACTGTCAAATGGATCTAAAATGGCACATTAGATAAAAACTGAAATATTTTTAGAAATACTTGTGGCACTCAATATTAACTTTGACCAGAAGACTGTTCCAAGCACAATTTAAGCAATGTTCAATATGTCCAAGTCACTGTGTGGGACTGTGAAAACAGTAGATTCTCTTATGCTACTAAGCTTACAGTGCATCAAAAATCCAGCTTAATACAGATATAAGCAGTAGAACCTATGGGTGATGACCAATGGGCCTCACAAGAAGCCATTTATAGTTGAAACCTGGTTGAAAACCACTCTAGTAGCATAAGAAACAGACTAGGTTAGGGTAGGTAAAGACGGATATGAGCAAGAGATGGCTAAAGCCAAACAATGAAAAGAAACATGCAAGAAAGATTCTGTAGAATTTAAGAAATATTTAAACAGGTCTGACCCAAACAATCGTCATTATTCCCACAATCTATCATCAGGCTTTAAACTCAATTATGCACTCGATGCTTACAAGAACTTAATCTTCCTTTCACCATCCTCTTCTTCCACGTTATGATAAATCTTGCAGTCAGAAACCGACATAATACATAGTTACATATCTAATATTCGTCATAAAAACGATTCTAAGTTAGTTTTAATAATATAATACATTTCCAAAACATAAATTCAATGCGAAATAACTGATTACCCGCTTCTGAAGGTGCAGCGGCGGGTGAATTGAATAATTTTCACCGACTACGGATGATCGGCTTTCGGTCACGTCTATTAAATTGTCAGACGGTCAGAGCCAAAGACACGACAGCCAACTTGCAATACCCGTTGCAATTTTAAATATTACTGCATACTGTCATGAGGGATTTACGGTGGCTCATTTTCAATGCCTCTCCCGCCACTCGCTTTCTCATCAAATAAAGAATGAGAAATCCCACTTTTAAAACTGTTCCGACGCAACTGATGACTAAGAATCTGTGAATAGATTACCAGAAATGTTCCTCGAACGCATCTCAAACCAGGAAATTTGGGCACCGAAAAATACGCTTGTCAATTTGTCGTGCTTATCAATGGAAATAACGCAATTGATTTCGCAACCTTAGCTCGCAACTGCGAGCTGAACATTGAATAACCCAAAGAAAATTCCAATAAATTTAATAGCTCATATTCATCGTAACCTGATTTTTCGCCCATGGACAGTATAATTTTATAATTAAAACGATTATTGTTGTTATTATTATTATTATTATTAGTAGTAGTAGTAGTATTATGTGTTATTATAATTATGTGTTATTAATAATGTGTTCTTCTTAATAATATTAATTTTCATCATTATTTTTACACTGTGCAGCCGCGTCAGCAAATCGGGGCAAGTATTCTGCAGGGTGCAAACATCCAAGATTTGCTCAAAATCAAGTTTTTTAAAATTTGGTTTAAGTGGTTCTGATAACTTTTACTCTGTGTAAAAAAAGCAAAAAACAAATAACCAAATGGGAGAGGTCGAGATCTACGCGTGACGGAGAGGGCAATATTCTAGGCTCTATAGCTAGGAATCCTCAATTGCGGTACTAGAATAAAAGAAGTAGGCCTAGTATCTGCCCAGGAACCAGGTCTGCAAACATGCTGGCTTTTGGTTATTTGGTTTTACGAAGATACAAAAACTGGCAATTTTGGTTTTTTGGTTTTTCAAAATAGTTTTATTAAATTTACTGATATTGCTATTATATTGCTAATTGTGTGTTGTTCAGTCCGAAATCAAGCTAAATTAATTATAAAAATGCGCTGTGTTTGATGCTTTTTATAACAAAACTGTTGTGACAAAATCCAAAGGAAAACTAAAAACCAAAAAACCATGGGGGAGGGGACTCGTTCAGAGCGCCGTGACTAGCCCGTGAGGGGAAGAAGGTGACTCAGTCAGCGGGCGACAGCAACGCGCGGTAAAATACAGGGCGTAGGGAGGGTCCCAAGTCAGAGAGAGATATGCGCGGCAACAGTAGGTTTAGCGCGTGCAGCAAGGCAAGAGAAATTAAGGCACCGACAAATCCCGTGACAATGACTTAATTTTCAACAAACAATTTCGCAACATCATCATCATCGTCGTCGTCATCATTATCATTTTTAATTGTTGTTAGGCCTATTATTATTTTTTTTATATTATTATATTATTATGTTTTTTCGCGAGGTAGAAATTATCCCTCACGATCGATGAAACTAAAGCTAAAAATAGTGTATAAGGTAGTTCTCGTCCCCAACGTGCTGCTACTTATTATTGTTATTTTTTTAAATCACTTAATAGGCGCCTGACATGGCTGCCGACAACATTCGTTCATATAAATGATCATGTCTGTATTCGTACTGCGTTGTTGTCAGTTTGAAAATAGACGGAAATTATTATTATTGTGACGGAACACCCCCTTTATTGACTGCCTTGGGACGTCCTCCTCACTATTGGGGTATTAGCACTGAGCTAGGTGTCCTCGAACACCGACCAGGATGACGACAACACCTAGTTTTGGCGAACGGGTCCGGCTACCGGAGTATGACAGCAGACTTATTCCGTTTAACTGATTCTTTATTGCAAATCAAACAACCGACTACTCATATTGTGGGTAGTCGGTAATTATAACTGGAGTTCGAGTTCAGTGTCAGACGATCACAACACGTCCCAGTCCTTTAATTATTCTGGAATGTTCCACGAAGCGCTGAAGCGACGACGACGACTGACGATGACTACGGCCAACGACTCACAGTCGTAGGCGACGAACGACGACTTAGACCACGTCAGCGACACGCAGTCAACTGACGACCACGAAGAATGCTCGACGACAGCGGCCAACACCCCAAGGTGTGGCGACGACGATGACGACGACGACGACTAAGACCACGCCAGCGACACTCAGTCCACTGACGACACGACGAAGGCCCAACGACAGACAACGGCGGCCAACAACACCCCATGGTGTGGCGACGACGATGACGACGACTAAGACCACGCCAGCGACACGCAGTCCACTGACAACAAAACGGCGGCGGCCCAACGACAGACGAGGGGGGCGGCCAACACCCGTAGTGTGGCGACGACGATGACCGACGACAGACGACAGACGTCTGTGACGGGAGAGGCAGGCAGAACAGCGGCCAACGACACCCAGTCACTGGCAGCGACAACGACGACGACGACGACCGATGACAAACGACCTTCTATGACGGGAGAGGCAGGCACGGTATCAGGGTCTGCCCGTCCGGTCTCTTTCCATCTAATCTAGAAAAACCTGACGGTTCCTTGACCGCTTGAATACCGGCTCTGTTGAGGCTGCGATGGATGAGGTCGTTACAGTGTCTTGCTTAACTGCCAAAACCCAAAGGACAGGACAGGCCATGCGCGCCTCTGGCAGAGACGAAGGCGCCGCATGCGCAGGTATGCGGCTCGCAGATGGCCACCCCTAATAGTAGGCCGACCGCCACCCTCACGTGAGATGCCGAGACTGAGGCCGAGACAGTGAGGTACCGAGACCGAGAACGAGAACGAGACACTATAGATCCAAGACAGTTCGAGACAGTAAAAGACAAGTGAAAGGCTGTAAAATACTAATGTATCAGTTTTCGGGAATAAGGTTCATTTGTATTTCAATTTGAAACTTAATTATAATGTATATTGCACCAATTCCCAAGAACAATTTTTAAATTGCCGAGTTTTATCTTCTTCCATATTTCTAATTCGGCCTACCTTCTGAATAGTATAAAGAAAGCACGTCTGAAATCTTCTAGACGATTTTAAACAAGCAATTCGATATCAAATACCAAACGAAATGATAAATATGCGCATATCCTTACTAACCCTGAGAAACTCGAAGTTGTTCCGATCATTTCGGTTATGGTGGTTTTACATCAATGACAAAACAAATAGCCAAGAGCTATTGTTTGTCAATAGGCCTAACTTCAAATTGCGTAAACGTAAACTCCACAATTTCAGGTTCTCGCTCAGACATTTTTCCACTTTAAGACAATTGAATTGTTTTCAGTATCATGTGGCTCGCCAGAATGACCGTTTCACGTAAATTCCGGTTTCAGTTTCTAGCGCAAAATTTTAAGACAGCTAACGCGAAACTTATCGAGACAGAATAAGACATTCACTTCAAGACAGTTTCTAAAAATTCGAGACACTACGTCGAGACCGAGACCGAGACAGCAGGCTTCCGAGACCGAGACACTAAAAAAACTGTCTCGAGACGTCTCGAGACCGAGACACTGTCTCGACACCATACAACACTGGCCTCGCCTGGTCGTAGGGATCCTGTAGCTTTTCTTCTAGTACATTATTATTATGATTATGATTATGATTATGATTATTATTATTATTATTATTATTATTATTATTATTATTATTATTATTATTATTATTATTATTATTATTATTATTATTATTATTATTATTATAAACTCTGGAGTGACCATCCATGCCAAGAACATTATTAATATTATTACTATAATAATAATAGTTATTATTATTATTATAACTGTTATAGGTCTTCGTCCCCATCGAGCTGAACAAAAGAGCCTCTGAATGCCACTAATTAAAACGTTGTGTACAAATACATAGACGTTGAAAAAGATGAGTTGTTTCGCGAGGGTCTCCCGTTGCCTGTGTCATACGGCGGCCCAGCTCTTGTAGAAACTCCATTCCAGTACGGTTCATGGGGCCCAGTGATTCGATGGCCACTGGCACAAAATCATGCGTGGTTGGGAGGGATGACTACTTGATGCACTTTCGTTCTGCGGCATGTTCGGCTGCTCCACCGGCTGTTGATGCTGTCAGATGTACATAAGAGGATGCGCATGTGTGAATGGCTGTTGTTGTTGTTATTATTATTATTATTATTATTATTATTATTATTATTATTATTATTATTATTATTATTATTATTATTATTATTATTATTATTATTATTATTATTATTATGCTTGTCATTGTTGATTATCATTGTTACCAGAGTACGTAAGCCTAATGTCGGGGAAAAGCAGATGGCGTTCCTGCGCTGGACAGTTATTTTATTTTGGAACACATGAACCCTAGCTAACTTGTCTCGAGTGGTGTCATGGGTTATTGCATCTGTCAACCTTCATCCCAGCTTCAATATATACGAAATTCAATCCTTCCTAATTCCAAGCACCACGTACTGGACTTTAGTGCCACCGGCCCACCGCCCCACAAAATGCTTTCGGGTGATCATGAGGCATAGGCTATTTGCAATAGATTTTTTGGCGGCAGCTGCCCGGTTTGCTGCTTCTCGTGCTTCAGTCAGAGGTGCAAAAAACCAAGACTTAAAAAATCATCAAAGGTGGTTTTTTGGGTTGTTGGTTTTTTGGGTTGTTGGTTTTTTGGGTTGTTGGTTTTTTGGGTTGTTGGTTTTTTGGGTTGTTGGTTTTTTGGGTTGTTGGTTTTTTGGGTTGTTGGTTCTTTGGGTTGTTGGTTTTTTGGGTTGTTGGTTTTTTGGATTGTTGGTTTTTTGGGTTGTTGGTTTTTTGGGTTGTTGGTTTTTGGGTTGTTGGTTTTTTGGATTGTTGGTTTTTTGGGTTGTTGGTTTTTTGGGTTGTTGGTTTTTTGGGTTGTTGGTTTTTTGGGTTGTTGGTTTTTTGGGTTGTTGGTTTTTTGGGTTGTTGGTTTTTTGGGTTTATTTGGTATTTTGTTTTCCTTTGAATTTTATCACAACAGTTTTGTTATAAAAAGCATCAAACACAGCATGAAAAAGAGCTCCAATTCGTTTTCATGATTAATTTAGCTTGATTTCGGACAGAACAACAAACAATTAGTGATATAGTAGTAACATTAGTAAATTTAATAAAAGTATTTAAAAAAACCAAAAATGCCATTTTTAGGAACTTTTGTTTTTTGTAAAAAAAAATAACCAAGTAACCAACATGTTTGCATCCATTTTGCCAAAAATTCTGTGGTTGTTGCGCAGCTAACAACAGGGCGTTAACTGCAGAAAATTGTTTATGTTTATTGTGTAGTCATCATGCACTCGAAAATTCTAAAGCGCGACTGTTATTTCAAGGCGCAAGGCACTAACTTATTTTTCACAAGATTAGTGCTGTCACTGCTGTGTCGTATCAGATGAGTTGTTCAGATATCTAAGCCATTAATTTTGTGATACGAAGCGCATGTATTGTATAGGCGTAGGCTAGTCATATGCCCAAGCTATAATGTTGTCTTATGCATTCAATTAATTTTGTAGAGAGACATTGGTAATAATAAAAATCTAAGATGTAAAATAAATAAAAAGTAATAACACAAAACTGTTAAATTCTTCCCGTATGCTTTCGACAACCATTGTTGAGTTCAACTTACTTATTTACGATATCTGCGTACGCAAATATCCAAGCGCCATAAAAGAATTCTAAACAATGTAACTGAACACTTCCGATCTTTCTTCTATGTCCGGTTTATAAATTATAATAATTACGCTTCATAAGTTGCAGATTCTTCCAGTTTTCTAGCGCATTTTGACGACAGGCTTTTGATTTACAGAAATTATTTTTTCAGTAAGTTTTAAATAATAATTAAAATTTACTTTTAAAGTTATTTTCCGGAAACAATTGGATGAGAAAGTAAGACGCCAAAATATTCCTTTGTTATAGTCCACTGCCTTGTTCCGCGGTTTCGAAACTCGTAGCACCACCCAAGAATTGCGCTATAATACAAAACATTTTCTGCTGTTCCCGTAACTTTTGAAAACAAAAACATGCCGCTGTTTATGATTTAAAATAAAAAATTGAAATTAAATGTTTTCCCCAAGTCTGAAAATGTGTAAATCTTTTTATAATCGCATGGTGGTTCAAAATGGGTTAGACTAAGATCCGGGGAATTTGAATATGCACGTAGGCGCGCGCTTTACTTTTTAAACGTTTGTACTAGAGGCATAATTGTTAAAATATGCTTTAATGTTTTGACGATATTCCGTTTTTGCGTTCCAAATTATTGGCCAATCACATATTATCTTTGCAGCATCATATATTAACATAAATGTTAGTCTACATAGTTATCACACGTGTGCCATAATTGAAACGTGTGAAGTTACCAGTGACAATATTTACTAGGAAGACGCATTAGTAAATAGAAGTTTAAGTTTGTATTGGAAGTCTATAGTTAGTTTCGTTCTTGAGTTGACTTGTATATCTGATTTCAGAGGCCTAGTCTTTTTGATTAACCCATTTTAAATAATAATTTCTATTGGGATGTTGTCTGTTTTATCGCAGTATGAAACTGCTTTTAAAATCCTATCTTAATTCCTCCTTGTCTCTCTGCCTCCCTCGTGGCTTCAACTTTGGATTTTGACCCAGCCTATTGATTATTTTGATTGAGCTCTAGTGAATAAGCTGCGACTTCACTTTGCGAGCGCTGTAGCAATGTCGAGTTTACGAGTAACTCGACATTGCTACAGCGCTCGCAAAGTGAAGTCGCAGCTTAGTTTACGAGTAACTCGACATTGCTACAGCGCTCGCAAAGTGAGCCGCGAGGGAGGCAGAGAGACAAGGAGGAATTAAGATAGTATTTGAAAAGCAGTTTTTAAGTTTTGAGTAAAAGACCTGTGCGGTGATAGCAAGAGGTGAGGATTTGGTGAGTTCCTAGGAAGGATCAGATTTTTTTCTTACTACTGATGGGGGTTTGTTTCAAAGAGGCAGGACAGCAATGACTATGGAGTTATTTGCAATGTTAAGGATGAATTGATGAAAGTACAGAGCAGTGCTGAGGTGGAACGGGTTGAACGATATGGTTGGATCGTTAACAACTGATGGAGGTATGAGGACTCACAGTATTGGAGTGTGTTGTTGGTGAGTGGTATGACTATTTTCAATTTGTGCAGGTATTTTGAGCCGCTGGTGTGATTTGAGGACAGGAGTGATGATGTGGTGTTAGGTGATTTTGGTGACAGCACAACTGAGAGCATTCTGAATGACTTGGAAGTCGTTTGTTTGTGTGATGTCTATGTTGAGGATAAGAAAATTGGAGTAGTCCAGTTTTACAGAAACTATTGATTTTGCGATTGTAGATACAGTTTGAAGTTGAGTATAAAGTAAAATGCTGCAGTGGTCACGAATACACATGAATTAATGATGTGAAAGATGGGTGATGTGATAGTGGAAGCTGAGGTTTTGGTCTAAAAGTACACCTAAGTCTCGTACTGGAGAATTGCGGTGGGTGGATGCAAAGTCAAGGTGGAGGGAAATGGAGGGATCTGGAAATTTCTTGAGTTGCTCATAGAGGCCTACAAGTATGAATTGAGCAGTTGATGTACAGTGGATTTGAGATAATCCAAGATGAGATTTGGGTAACCACTTGGAGAAGATGATCTATGAAGTTGGAGAAGCTGCTTGGAAAGCAAAAGATGAATATTTGGGTGTCATCAGTTATGATCAACTGAGGATGCTTTAATAATTGAACTCAGGGAAGTGATGTAGAGGATGAACAAGCGGGGTTGGAGAATAATGCTATACCAATTTATCGGCCATACATATTATCAGCAGTGTTGCATGCAAGGCTTGAAACTTCAAGACGAGACCGAGACAGTGAGGTACCAAGACCGAGACACTAGGTTCAAGACAGTACGAGACAGTAAAAGACAAGTTATCCTATATAAAATGCTGTAAAATGCTAATGTATCAGTTTTCGGGAATAATTTTTATTTATAATTTCAATTTGAAACTTATAATGTATATAGTACAAATTCCTGAGAACAGTTTTTATATTGCCACACAAGATTTTAAGACAGTTCTTGTGAAACTTATCAAGACCGCTTGTTCAAGACAAAACAAGACATTCACTTCAAGACAATTTCTAAAAATTCGAGACACTACCTCGAGACTGAGACAGCAGGCTTCCGAGACTGAGACACTAAAAAACTGTCTCGAGACCGAGACACTGTCTCGAGACCATACAACTCTGATTATCATCCTGATAATTAGAGCAATCAGTGATATCGGTATCGGTTATGATAATCAAAGCTGAAATTAAAAACTAGTAATTATTATTTAAGTCTTTGAGATCAAAATGATGATTGAAATTTTTTCCTCAAGCTCATAAAATCATAATTTCTTCATACATTACACGCCACTGCAGTGTTCTTGTGCCGACGATAAATCATGTAGTAAAGTAGACAACCGGCATAAGAGGGCAGCTGTGGTAAATGATTTCACTTGATCGATTTATTGAATAATGGCCAAGGTTTAGGACTTTAGGCTGTATATGGCCCCTATATAAGATTGTGTACATCTACATATACACCACTCATAGAACTTTGTCATACACAGGTCAATTTATACAGTAGGTCGTCCAATGCATGCATTGGAAACAGGTATTGCCAATAAAATTTGCAAAGTAGGTGGCTTGTGTCTTGAAGTTGGAATTAGATTGTGGTAGAAGGTTAACCTTACTAGCCATCGAAGATTGAACATTTCAAGAAACAGAAAGAAGTTTGAGATCAGAATTATACATGGGCTTTCAAATGAAAGGGGTAGCTATTTAATTTATCATCTTTTGTAGTCAAAAGAGCTTCAAATTTTGAGTAACTGTTAAATGCAGTTAATTGTGATCCGAGTAGAGTGGTATCTAAATGCAAAGAGAACCACATAGAAAATTGCTATTCAGGAAAACTGGTGTAGAAGTAAATTTTTCATATGTGGGTAGGCAGATGTGAACTTACAGAGCAGATCCAGACAGACAGATTAAGCATTTGAGGTTGAGAGGCTGCATGGTTACTGAAAGATCTATAAGAAACATTAGTAAGTATTACTGCTATGTGTGGTACTAGAAAAGCTATGCAGTACCACAAGCAACTTTTGTGTTGGTTAACTTTGGCAAAAGTTTGTGTATCAACTCCTCAGTCAGTTGTTTGGTGCTCGATTTATCTAACATCTACCTTACAATGGCTGTTTATGACGTGGTGAAAGTGAAACATTAATTTATGAGGGACTACTTGAAAATACAGCAAAGGAGGACTTGAAACATTCTCACCATAACTGATTTCTTTAGAAAGACTCTAAAAGTTAATGGTTTTGTAATAAGAAGCATAATTCAGCACTCCTGAATACTGTGAATAGGCATTGCATAAGTTGTCATTAGAGCTGCTTATTGATTAGTTACATAGGACCATTCTATATTTTATTCTTAATCTGAAGCTACAATATTGGTTACAAGAAGAGCAAGTTCTGCAAACTGACAGTTTTCAAATGTTATCCATGGACAGAACTGTTAGTAGTTGTACATAAAAATTATAAATTAACTGTGTTTGAAACATGCAATGCAGCTATTTAGCATATGCCGAAGATTTTGCGTTAACGCCAAGAATTAAATCATTGACTTCAAGTACTCTAAAATAGAGCAAGTAGTTGGCAAAATGTTTTACCGATTGACAAGAACTTGCAAATAAGCCGTGAAATCAGACTAATTATCTTCAACATTCATCGCATGAATGTTGTACGCAAGGTCTGATCCAGATTGAACGATGTTATTTAGCATTGGTGTAGAGTTAACATAGTTGGATAGAGCAGCTATACAAGGATGGATCAAGATAGCTACGTTTTGTTGCCAAAACTATGGAATGCTCAGATTTACTTTAAGTTAGACTTGGCATCAGGATTTGGACAGAGGCAGTTACAGATTTGCAACATTCATGGAATTGCTTGCATGGTCACTTAAATGTCACTTCATTCTCGGATTGACACTTACCTTTTCCAAATTGTTTATCCACCATTGGATGACTGATTTGCTGCCAGATATCGACTTAATTACAGCTTGGTTTGGTGTGCCATCAGTAAGGTTGTTGAAATTTCAGTAATATGCAACCCTGGGTACCAGAGCCAAATCTATTGACTCCTAGAGGCTAGTTTAATTTGGTAATACAACTGAAATTTGATATTGCCCGTCTTCCAACGTTTTTTGCACAGAAGTGCACACACGCCTTGACGACGCAACTGCTGTTGTAATTGTAATGCAGAGCAATTGTGCGCGAATTACTAGTTCAAGGTCCCTCAGCCGTAACTCCTCGGATGAGGGTCGAACCCGCACACCCAGCACACGCCGAGCACCGCTCTAACCAATCGGTGATGTGTGCTATATTGATTGTCACCTTGGCTTCACAGCCAACTGCCAGTTATTAGACCATAATTAAGCAACTGGCATGCTTACTTAAATCAGTATTACTATGGAATCACTCTTTATGGATTACCTTTTGTGAAAATCCACCATCATTGCTAGTTGCTCGATTGTGCTCTTATTTTGGTTTGATGTCTAGAATAAAATGGAATTGAATTATGTCTCTTTGGCAAGGGTACTAGTTGACAGCTGTAGTAATCAGTAAATGCTTTATTTGTTAGACATTGGCCTAATAGAAGGTGCATGTTAATGATTATTAATTAGAGTTGTACCGATATCACTTTTTGCCGATACCGATTATTGCCGATTATTTCATTGCCAATACCGATTATCTAGCCGATTATTTCACCAATTATTTTACCAATTATTTCATTGTGTTTTCCATGATGTCCAGTTCTAAAAGATAGACCTACTGCTACTGCCTATTGTTGTGATACAAGCAAAACACTTGCTCAGTAGGAGACGTATACATGTAGTTTGGGACTAATCCTAAGCAGGCAATACAGATTAGACACACCACCCGCCTGCATTGACCGTGCATGATCGACCTTGCATGGAGAAAAGAAAAGAGATAGGGCTATCTATGTAACTGGACACCAAAGCCACTTTTACGACCATGCACTTTGGACTAAAATACCGGTCAGCAGAGATGACAACTGTAATTAAGCAGACTCACTCTGCACACAGCTTTCCCACATTTTATACTAGCACAATGCCTACTGGGTGGTCTCAAGCCACACGCAATGGGAATGGAACGGAATGCTGTCCTTTACAGATCCAATGATGTTGCTGTTGTAATTTTGCTCTTAAAGACTAAAAATAGTATTATAAAATAAAAATTTTTAATATCGGCGTTATTCTTATTGATATCCGATACCGCCGATATCTCTACAATCGGCACCGATTATAAGTGCTGCCTATGTATCGGTACAGCTCTTATAATTAATAATCAATGATTATTAGTCAACATTAATTAATAAGTTTTGGGCTTTTCTGTTTTAAGTATCTTTGCCTTGACTTTGAATACGAGTGCACTGGACATTGTTAGAAGTAATAATATCTGGTTTTTATACGGCCAACCTGTTTGTTGTCCAGCCCTTACTTTCCGGTCTCATTAGAGGTGTGCTGCCACTATTTCAAGCAAAACCCGATACATTGGTTTTCTTACTTGCCAAGTGCAAAGATATCGGTTGTTATGCATCTAAGTTTCAAATAAAATCATACTATACTTGGTTGTTCCTGAGAAATGATACCTTATACTCGCCTAAAATGGCATGAATGCTGAGGCAAATTCTATCAAATTTTATGTTTTCGAAACACTTTTCCATTTCCTATCCTATGCACTTCCATTTGTTATATCGTGTGAGTAAATATAAAATACTTGGCTCAGTGTTACATTATAAGTGTCAAAATTGAAGTGGAAGTACTTGTTACATATGAGAATATCGGAAACACTCAATAATCAATATGATAAGCACTGGTTTACTTCAGTGATAAGTTTTCCATAGCATCTTCAGATAAGAGACTTGTTTGTATTAATATAAGTTGTTGGTAATTGTGCATAAGGAACGAGTAGCATCTAAACATGAGAGTGCTTAACCTGAGATTCATGAATTCAACAGTAGTAAAAGCATCAAAGCTTATGGAGGTATCCTGTGTGTAAATGGTAAATGCAAAGAGCACCAGAGTCAAGCATCTGCTTACTACGTAGTTTCCGGCAGAATGTCAATTGTCTTGGTGTGGACCAGTGTTAGTAAATGCTTCATCAGTGCAACATCTGTACAAGTAAGGAGGCAGTTGATACTTATTTGAAGGTTATGTTTGACAATGGAGGAGTGGAGTTTTTCAGACAATGGCGAGAACATACAGTGGCTGTAAACTGATCAAATATCACAAGTTAGTCTCAACTGTTTTGTGTGATGACTTAACTGAGAGTCTTGTGTGTACTCTTGAAATGTTTGAGTATCATCAATTCATTACCAGGGTTCAGTCAAAATTTATTTTGCAGCTTGGATGTCTCCTAAAGTGGTAGTTTTAAACTTTTATTGATATTTCTGTTGTTTTTATAATTTTAGCAAAATGAGTGTCGGACAGCACTACATAATTATCCAGTCTCAGTCATCGGACACCCAAGACCAGATTCCAGCTGGAGCGATATCCCTGGTGACTGATATGGGATCTGGACTGGAAGGCCACCAAATAGTGGATGTCAACAATATGGGACAGCTCACATTTCAACTAGTTCAGCCAAAGATTGAAGCTACAGAAACAGATTTCAACTTTGATGAGGTCCTTGCCAAGCACGATGGACTAGTAGAAAATGTCATTGAGCAGAAGGTGCTTCTGGGTCCAGATGGAGAACTGCACACCGAAGTCAGTCCGTTCAGCTGTGTCCACTGCGGATTGGTTTTCCAAAGTGGTGAGCAGCTGAAGCTCCACTCAAAGCAGCACATTGAGAAGAAAGTACACGAGTGTCCTCAATGCTTGAAGCAGTTCACACAGTCTGGAAACCTCAAAACTCACCTGAGAACGCATTCAGGTGAGAAACCGTTCGCTTGTCCTGATTGTGACCGATGTTTTACGAACAAGGTCAACATGCAGACGCACATGCGTACACACACGGGCGAACGTCCGTTCCTTTGCCTTGTCTGCTCAAAAATGTTCACGCAGGTCAGCACGTTGCGTGTCCACATGCGCAGCCACACGGGCGAACGTCCGTACGAATGTAACGAGTGCAAACGCACGTTTGCCAAGTCATCAGACCTGAATCGACATGCGAAGACGCATTCACAGGAACGACCTCACAAATGCGGGGAATGTGGCAAGAAATTCACACAGCTCTATAGCTTAACAGTTCATAAACGCTGTCACACTGGTGAAAAACCGTTCACATGCTTTGTTTGTGATAAAAAATTTGCCCAGGTGAGCTGTTTGAAAACACACATGAAAGCTCATACAACTCATAGAGATTCATTGTAGTGTTGCTCAACGGTGAAGTCTTCAAAAGGTCTTGTGTGATTTTAAATGAAAAAAATCTGTTTTGGAACACAGAATTCTTGTTAGATTTCTGCAAAAACATGAAATCAAGCATTACTTGCTACCAGTCTGTTTTGGGCAAAGGGTTAGCATTTAAAATTTTTATTACGAATGATGATTTTTTTTAATTTAGCAAAATATTTGTTCAGTGATTGAAATAATGCAAAGTGTTTTGTAATGACAAAGTTTGGCTTCCATACGGTGCAACTATGTTTTCTGATCATTGCCTTTGAAGCTGTCATGTCAAATTCACATTAGATGTTTCTAGTGGAACAACCAGAAGAGTCCAGAATGAATCGAAAGGGCATTTGCCATTGCCCTACTTCATGTGGATTGTGCATAATGTTTCTTCAACATGATCTTTCGGTTTTGTGAGGGTTGCCCACTGAATTTTAGAGTAAAATGACCTGATAAATCTGTGAAATTAGAGCATGGGAAAACCATTAAGAACAAGCAGTTGTGAAAATGTGGGAAATTTAAAGATGTAATGAAAGAGTTCAGTGAAAACCAAATCCAGTAGTTCACAGAGAGGCAATTAGAAGGTCATGAAAATATTCAGGTTGAAGACACCACCAATGACCTGCAAGAATGTTCATTAACCCCAACCAGCATTGATGACTGGCTGCTTGTATCTGCCTGTGAGAGGAGTTTACAGGATCTCTGTTTTATTCGATTTATATTACAGTAGTATGATTAGATGCAATGCTTTAAAAAACATTTCCAACTGTACTTGAACTGAACTATTTGGATTTTAAGGACTCACTGCATCGACTCAGAGCTCAGGATTCGCTTTTCTGTATTTCATTGGATGCTTTATATGAAAGGTGAAGGATCAGAAATTGATCTGGACTGTGGATTTTGTAATTGTATGAATGCTTGTTGGTCTTTTGGAACCTGACTTCAAAGAATAGTGTCATTTTCAACAGAGGAGCAAATGTATCCCAATATCGCTGTGAAATTTACAGAAAAACACCTCAAGCGAAAGGATTGCTACTTAAGTTATAGGAACGTTTTTGCAATGTATGATATAGTAGTCTTGCAAGTAGTTCTGTTTGTAAAACTACTTTTTCTAGATTGCTTTTGTAGAATTTGAACCGTCTAAGTAAAGTCTAAGCGACATTATCTTCGGTCGCTATGCAAATTGATTTTTGTTGAAAATTTAGATAAGAGTTAAGTGTTTGAAATTGTTAAACTGTGCAAGCCTTGAACTTGGACAGTGTTGTGGTAGAGAACAGTGTGTCATATCTGCCATGCATCTGTACTACCAGTTGAGAAATTTTGTGGCCTAATGAAAGTTTAGCTTATCATTATTATTCATAAAATAAGTTTGACTGCTTGCAACTGGTTTGTTTATGTGTAAAGTCTTAAAATGTTGACAAATATTTTGTTTCCTTTAAGCATAGCCACAGTCCAAGTACACAAAGCAGTACTTTTATATACTGGTTTTTAAGGGCTTGGTGATTTTATGTATGTTGATACAAAAGTTTTGCAACAACTGTGCTGTCTGTACTCAAGCAATTTCTGTATGATTACATTGAACAGATTTCATTTAGTATGGTATATTAGTAGTTGAGGCATTTTTGTGTTGAGTGTCCAAGTAAGATGATCTCCTGATAAGGCGATTGATCAAGTCATACAAATAATTGAGTAGAATAATCAGTTGATGCCATGTCATTATGTATAGCGGTGCTATGCAATTACGGGGGTACAGCGGCTGGTGGCATGGATGCAGTGGCTAAACGTTTATCAAGAAGTGATGGGTCTCTACAAATTCTTGCAAATCTTGAACCTAGGCCTGTCTGAAGAATCTCTACTGGATATATTTGCTATATGGAAAAAACATACTTATGCGTGAAGCACTATGCTGATTATCGATTATTGCAACTAAAAACTGTAGTGTGATGGGCTACTTCCTTGGGTGGTCGAATCTTAAATCTGGGGTACTGGATCTCGAGATCCAGTGGGATACGGGTAAGTTTAACCACTTTGTGGATGAGACATATGCTGCAGGGCCGAATTAGCCAGGATACTCAATAAATGCAGACTTTTGCTGAAAGAAAATACTGAGAAAGATCGGTCTTTGTGTGCTCCAAAAATCAGTCTTTTGTACTTCAACACTGTTTGGATGCATTGCTTGCATGAGCCAAAGTTGAAGGAAGTGATTTGTCCGATACTATTGGGTAGAGTAGGCAAATACATGGGCAGCCAAATGAGGACATAGAAATATGGAGGAGGATGTATTGGATCTTTGACTCTGGATTTAGAGACACAACTACTAAACCACGTAACAAAGTCACTGTAGAAAGTTGCATGTGTAATCAATTGAGGCTCTATCAAAGTATTGCAAAATATGTATTTAAGCAATCAATTGCACCTTCTGCCAAAATGATGCAACTGACAAGGCTGACATTTGATTGTTGTATGTCCTCTGTACCGATGTAGAGGCATATACAGAGACAGAAATACACAAATGTTTGTATCAATGTGCAGGTTATTGGCCAGACAGCTTAGAATCAGTGAAAGTGACAGACAGATACATAGTTAAATAATTACTAAAGCAAGATGTTTCATATAATAAGCTACCTTAATCAGTGTCATATAACTTTGCACATGGCTTATATAAATATTTAACTAAATGGTGCAATGCAAAATTTTCATTGGCAGTTCTTAAGCTTTAAGTCGATTAGTCCAGACATATGGACAATTGATGGGCAAATGGATACAATGACAACATGGCCTAAGATATAACGGGTGGTAAACAGAGCAGAATTGAATGCGTGATAAACTTAACGTTTCCATTTAATAAACTGTTAAAACACTCATCAGTCAACTTGACCAAGTTTATTTGAGAAATATTTACAAGAAAACAAACAAAAAAAACAACGTAACAAGACTATCGCAATTCTAACACAAATCAATTCAACACTTCGATAAATGACTTCACTAAAAAGCCTTGGAAGAAATGCATTAAAACTATGCATGCATGAGCAGCAATATGAATAAAATGCTGGGCAAGTCAGTTCCCTGTCACACAAAAATCTGTTCGCTGAGATCATAATTAACGTCATATTGTCAGTAAGTCAGAAGTGTAACCAGTGATCATCAGCAGTAAAATACCTAATAGTTGCATTGTAATGTTACTAATGCATTAAGTAATTATACATTGTAATGTATAAAGTATTATGCAGCACAACAAAGAGGCCCTCCAGATATACTTAGCATTAGCAATGGTAACAGGTAGACAGGACTCATATCATCGCCCTGTGTATATGGACACGTGATCAAGCAAAGCTAGCAAACAGGCACATAAGTAAAAATAACAATGCTTAAACAAAATAAAAAATTGACAGTTCCTAACTTCCTATTGTGTAATATAAATATGACAAACTATACAACAATAAAAGTACTTATAAATCTTTTAAAAGATTCTTTCTAAACACACAAATACATAACCGTGTGCAATTTAATTATTTGAAATGTCAAATCATAGGCTGCAATACTCACACAAATCTCAAACACGTGTAAACAATTAGATATCTGTAAACATAAGACGATAACTCAAAACTGGAAGAAATTCTGTATTGAAAGCTAAAACCTTACTTCCGAGAACCATCATGAAACAATTTCTCGTTTAATCTAATCTTAATTACTATTATCTGGAGACATCTCTAATGTCATTATCACAAAACAAAGGAGAATAATCGACAGTTAACAGTTGTTAGACAACTCTACAACAAGTATATATGTATTACATATATATATATTATATATATATTATCATCATGACTAGTATAAGGTCATTACCAATTTGAATTACAATTATATTGTGCAAATTATATATTACATGGATATAGACATTATTTGTAATTATTTTTATATAGTGCTCAGCACCTTAATTATAAAACACTAATGAGAGGCACTCTACACCAGCCTAAAGATAATAACTGTCATTAGGCATAAAAATAATTATAATATGCATATATGTTTAATTAGTAACCTCTATAGCACCGGTGTCTAACGCTTCCCAAAGTGCAATCAGGTCAACATCCAGACAATTGTCATATTAATATAACAGAAACCTTAAAACAATGTTCACCCCGTGATGCCAGAATATTAATATGAACAAGGGGAAACATAGGCATCTAATTTAGGACGGGAAAAAGTATCGTCATTTTTTTAAATTTGTGATTTAAGGGTTAAAGGTAAAGAAGCTATTCTTATAAGTCAAGTTTCTAAGTAAAAGATGATCTTAGTAAATGCGCTTCAGCAGCTGCTACTATGATGATGTAACGCAAGAATTTTCCACACCCTTCAAAATCCCTCCAGCCATTAAAGGTAATGGTAAATATAAGCGCACATTAACATCAGTGCACATTAATGTCCCACTGAATGGCCACTTCTGTGAGCAGCGCTTTATAAATTAATAAATTTAATACAGTAGTGCCTCCTAGAGTAAACCACAGAGGTCCTTTCATCCTAAGAACATGATATCCTGATTAAACAGAACAGTCTTCAACCAGGCAAAAGGTGTAGGCCATCAAAAGTCTATTTGAGACCAATTTCAACATTAAAAACTCTGAACAAGGTATTGCGATTCAAAGCTAATGCAGCTGAATCCAAATACATGAGTTCAGTAGACACAACAACTGGACAATGTTTTCCTATGGACTAAAAATGGACCAATGTTAATGAGATGTCAAACAGGTGACACATCACAACTCCACGTAAAGACCTCACAAAAACACATATGGCTAAAAGTGAGAAACATCAGTCATGGGGTGTCTAAAATTCATAGCCTTCAAACGAACACCCTAAGACGTCTACAGCATCGTTATTAAAATACACGAATAGTTTCACATGAAATCATACAAAATTGCAATCTGGAAGAGAAATACGGTCAAAATCCAATACATCTTTTTGAATACGATGCCATTAGTAATACTCATGATGCACAGCATTTGGACGATCTAATAGATCAGCTGGATCTATCTGTCAGATCTGCTTAATGTTTCTATTTGGAGGAGAGCAGCAATGACTTTATATATCAAAGAATAGAAGTGCACATGACAAAGTTTCTGATCATCTGAAGGTCAAGATACAATTCAATAAGGGTGGGGGGTGGGAGGGCAAATGATGATAAAATCTTTGTAAACAGTATTAAAAATGTCATAGTCCAACTTAACGCAGAAAGCAGAACTGATCTCATGCGATAGAGTTGGTAACACAGAATTGTGTGAATAAGGCACAGGGATTAACATTAAGGCATTCACAATCACACAGTATGAGATTGTGTAACAGAGCAACATAATGATCAAGAGATCAGAAATTTACATGAAAAAATCTGAATCATACAGAAATGTGTTGTCATAGACACCCAAAAACACAACAAAACGTGAAGCATTCTGAATCCTATGTATAGCTCCACATTGGAGATCTTTGTTATGTAGATCACTGGATCTACGTACAAAGGTCTCCAATGTGAAAGTGACGTAGAGAATATATGCGGAATTCCGATTGAACCAAACAGAAAATGCTAAATCAAAGACGCACTTAACAAGACATCAGAAAAATTACCCATGCATGAAGCATCAGAATAAGGAAGAAATGCAGAGGGAACTGTCTTGAAGAGATATCCAATGATGAAGGCATCACAAAACGGTATTATAATGCAAAGTGATCTTAGTTGAAAAGATATCAAACATACTAAATGTGAATCAGCCAGAGGAAAGGATCTTCTGATCTGCAATGTATCACAGCTGGGATGAGGTATTGCTGCTGATAGAACCATGAACAAGAAGAATAAAGCTTCCATGCATCAAGAATCAGATTCACTTGGAACATATCAAAAGTGAGGAAGGCACAACAGCTCTAAGGGCAGACAAGAACACAAACATTTCAAAGGCACAGTAGGGCATCACCCTAATGAAGAGGCACAGGATATCGAGTTACAGATTGTAAAGAAAGGATTGTAAAGTAACATTCAGATGCAACTCTCGCACAATAATTCTTGCAAATGATGAAATGCACACAGAGCAATCCGTTCTGTACAGTAACGCACAGGGATCGGTGGAGTAAAGAACGATCTTTCGCAGCACTTCGGCAGAATGACCACCAATAGGACAAATGCGGACTTACAATTTCAGTTACACAAGAGGATTCACAGCAAAAGATGTAAAGTCCACTGAACAGAATCACTCTGTACTAACACCAACCATATCAATCATTACCAACTAACACAAAGAAGAAGAGAAAGACACAATTCATACAAGAACTAATCTAATCAATAAATCTATAGAAGATCCTTAAATGATCAAAAGCACAAAAGCATCGGCTGACCCTTATGATCAAAAGCACAAAAGCATCAGTTAATCTTTATGATCAAAAGCACAAAAGCATCAGCTAATCTTTATGATCAAAAGCAAAAAAGCACTGGCTGATCCTTATGATCAAAAGCACAAAAGCATTGGCTGATGATTGCTTCAAGTGAAGTCATAGTCAAACACTGTAATCTGTTGGTGAAGCAACAGATGAAAGTCGTAGAAGACTTCATCATGTCATTATCTTAATTTACATTACACCATTAGTAAACAACAAGGCAACAACCACTGGCAACTATTAACTCATGGCTGTGCAGCTTCCCACACTCACTTAAAGACAGTGTTGAAAGCTGAAAATCTCCCATTATTTTATCTCTCAAGTATATGTCGAAGACCTATTTTGTCGTCCTCAAATAGTCTTAAATTTCTCAACTTACAGTCGAGCATATACAGTAACTTGTGTGAGTAGATTTCAGCTTCCCACACTCACTTAAAGACAGTGTTGAAAGCTGAAAACACACGACATCAACCAATAACCTAGTAGAGCAAACAATTAATAATTACATGAATCCAATGTAGTCAGTGGTAATTTTTAATTCTACAGCTCACTGTACAGCAGCTGAAAAAATCTTGCGAATATTATATCAAAAGATTTTCTATTTGAATCGAGCCTGTAATACAGCAATGCTTAATTGTAAAAAAAACTCTTAAAGAACTCCAGAACACACGTTCCTTTAAGCGAGTAACACAAGAAATACTCGAAGACCAGAACAACCGCTTAAAAAGAGACCACAACCTTAGAGCAGAATGTGAAAAGGTCAATGCAAATCGTTCATTTAGTAATCTTACAACTGAATCAGTTTTCAACGATTAGAAATTGGGGCAGAGAGGTGAAAGGCAGATGCATTCACAATAGGATATCATGACACCCAATGAATATATACTGTCTGTATAATTGTATATAAATATATACACCCAAATATATATAAAAATTATTTGCTTCAAGCTATATATAAATATATTGAATGAAACTATATAGTTACATATAGTTTAATATATATTACATATGATATTACATATACATGAAATGAATATATTAAATGATATAATAGGATACATCTGCCGAAATGCCCCACTTTGGACTCCTACTTCCCTCTTCCTTGTCCCCATTTGGAAGTGCATGCCCCATCCCCTTGGAAATGGCTGCATTCCAGAGGAGTACTAATCCCTAGATTAAGCTACCCTGTTGATGTTGCAGGGCTAAGTGAGCTTTGGGGTGGAGCACTTTGACCCTGTGGCTTCCAACAAAAGGACTCTCATTAGATCCAGCAAAGTAGAGACTTACTGCAATTGGTCTTTCAGACATAGACCGTACACTGCAATAACCACAAAAGCCATCTCTGGATGCAGACATTCATAATCTAGTCATATCGTTATGCACTCCACTTGCAGGCATCTTTTATGGATGACCCACATGAATGTATTTCAGGTCCAATTCAGAAGAAAGAAGAGTAATGGTAAAATGAATGAGAAATATCAGCCTGCTGGTTAAGTTCCTACACTCTAAGTAAATTACCAGTTTCTCACATCATGTACGCATAAAAAGAAAATTGTTTTCTCATTTATATTGTGTTGTGAATGAAGGATTTAGACAAAGAATGTAGCACAGAAGTCTTGCAAAAGACATAAGTAAAAATCAGCGATGTATATGATTACAATAATTACTACAAATACACATGTCACCACACAAAGTCACATAGTAATGTCACACATTAGATTCATGCATCCATAATATACAAATGTATCTCAACATCTGAAAAGTGTCGTTCAACAACCTCTCAAAGGTACTGTTTATAAATGTTCTGGCATGCATTAAACTCTTAATGTACAATTGCCTTAGTTACCAAACAGTGAAACTTGATACTGGCATAAGCTGGGAAGTTGATGGTGACTCCGACTATACACTGGCCTCTATCAAAAGACCCCAACTGATCAACTGATCCAGAGCTGAAGAGAAGGAACTGAGCATCATCCCTACATTCCACTCCAGAACACCAGAGATTCCTTTTACTAGTGGAACCTCTTACATGGCAAGCTGTTTAAACTTTTGATTAAGCAGACTCAGTAATCAGCTCATAAAATGTTAAATTAGAAAACAAACTTTGAGTTAGTAGAGTTGTTCTGACATTGGTTTATGTTAATATAATCTTGTAAACCACACTAAGCCCAAAATAAACAGACTTACAATTAAGTCAAATCCATGGAACCCTGACAAGACAGAATAGAAGCCTAAAGAGGAAAAGCACATTGAGAAAGAAGTCAATTGTAATGCAAAATCTCATCACAGGTTTATATTATAAACCAGACAAATCAAACTCAGTAAGTCATAGGAATTGCTGTTTTCCAAAGATCAGTTTTCAGTACCCTACTTTTGTTACCATTGGTGTTTGCCAGACATCTAGTATCTTAACTTGCAAAACAATAAAACAATGTATATCATATAGAGAGGAAAACAATACAAAAAACGTCCACAAACAAAATGAAAGAAACAAGAAACATAAAATAAAAAATCAAAGGCAATTTCAATTATTATATTTCGTATAATGCAAAAGAGTCATAAAATAAAACGGCACAAGTCAATAATCTGTTTGACATATTTCCCTGAAAAGCTAAGCATTAATGCAAACCCATAAAAATGATATGGATTTGAATCTCAATGAAAGTAATTGATTGATGAACCTCTAAATAAAAGAGCAGAATATATATATATAAATATATATATATATATATATCAAGAGATCCCTCAGAACTCATCAACAATCAAGCCCAGACAACAAACATCCACATTCCTATGAACATTCATCTGTATCACACCTCTTCAACACTCTATCCTCTGCATTTGTTTGCTGTTGCTGTAAGTACACACTCGTCATTAACGTGTTAAGATAGAATTGATCAATGTCTCAGTGATCAATGTATGGATGGACTAAATGGACCAATGTATGGACAAGAGATGAATGTACGGACCAGTGATCAATGTATGGACTAAATGGACAAGAGATGAATGTATGGACCAGTGATCAATGTATGGACTAAATGGACAAGAGATGAATGTATGGACCAATGATCAATGTATGGACTAAGTAGACAAGAGATGAATGTATAGACCAATGATCAATGTATGGACTAAATAGACAAGAGATGAATGTATGGACCAATGATCAATGTATGGACTAAATGGACAAGAGATGAATGTATGGACCAAATGGACAAATGATCAATGTATGGACCAAATAAACTAGAGATGAATGTATGGACCAAATGGACAAATGATCAATGTATAGACATCTACAAGTCGTCCAAGTATGACACAATTGGCCTACGTTTAATTTACAGGGTGATAACAAAATGGCCTAAGGGCAATCAGTGTATGGGTAAAGAGAACCACCAACTAAAGTATGAACTAAACATGATTACAGTATAAAGAGTTACACAAATGTATGGACTAAATTCACATTCAAATTCACATTTAAACCAAGTCAAACAGGGCAACAGCTGCTGGTTTACAGCACATCTACCTTACAAGTAATTGATACAATATTCAGGGTACAGCCCAAATATCTCACTTTGTCTAGAACATTTTCCATCTTGACACAAAACCAGTGGAATGATTACAACATGGCCAATCTGATAATTAGTTGAAACTGTTCAAGCTCAAACAACAGCAAAAACATATACTCACATTTGATTATAGTAGCAAAACCAGTTTTCTACCTCAGCAACATGTCTGAGATCCGGAAAAAGATGCAATTAATGTATGCAATTATCTAGTTATTTGCATCTTATAATACTTTGACCGCCGAACGATTTATTACCAGCAAGCGGAAGCCCAGGGCCGTGGACCCTATGAGAAACAATACTAAATAGGAAAGCAATGGCAACTTATTATCAAGAGTGACTATAAAAATGTAAAGAAAATGAATTAAAAAGTAAATGAAGTATTAATTACTCTAATCTACAGTAACCACAAGAGGATGAGTGAGATGAAGTGTAAACTTATAGCCTGAATCCACTGCAATCATCAGTCATTCCTTCGTTATATGAAGCACCTGGGAGTTACAATACTGACTTCACATCGTCTGCTAAAGCTGAAAACTCACTAACTTATTCAATCAATTCTTATCTCTAAAATTCATGCATGTTTATAATAACAGCATGCAAGAAATGTTGCAATGGGTCCAGTCCCACTTGATGATAGAATTACATTCAGATCCTACAATTCTGATCAAATCGCTCTATGTATTGACCTGCACATGCCTAATACAGTAAACTGCGCTCTGCAGCATGTAAGGACTCGTTGGTTTTGCACTCCCACATAGTGTTCAGACACATTTCTCTCATATTGGACAATCCTCATGGAATAGTCTTCCATAAACAGTAGAATTTCAAGGCCACAAGCAGCCCAAGAGACTTGTTTCAGCTGAGCTGAAGTTGCACATATTATTAGATCTGCTTAATAACCATGGGTAAGGGATTATGTGAGGTCCCTAAAATGAGCTATAAAAATGTTCAGATACGCACATCAAACAGTCAATTAACAAAAGCTATTGTCACAAGATAACAAAAGAGACAACAATTAACAGCAAAAGCAACAGCAAACAACTACTCAGATGATATTATTGCTGCACAATCATCACCAACCATCATCATCATAACTAAGGGCGTAACTTGGTCCGACACAGGCGGTGACCAATATATACAAACATCATGCATTGTGGTCAACTACTACAAGGTTGATAAAGCACAAATTTTTGCACTATAAAACAATAAGCAAGTTGACCAACATGAAGGCATCAAATCAGCCATAGTTAAGCATGCAATGACTCACCAACGGAACTGTTCCTTATCGCTGGCATTTGGCTTGTAACAACACTGATTATGTTATCCTGGAAGGGCTCTATATAAGTACCCTGAAAGAATGAATGTGCATTGTTGTTGCTGCAAAAAATAAGAGCCCTGTTGGGTCACAGGGCCAAAGAGTGGTAACTGTCACTATGACTTTAAACAGGTGCTCGTAACCAGACACCATCACAATACGAAGCAATACCTATGATCACGACAATAATATAGATCACACACATCATCCAATTCATCAAGATTATGACATCAGAATCTTCATAATCTCCAGATTATAATCAACATCGCTGTAATGGATCTGTAATGGATCTATCCAGATGCTATAATATATATATATATATCGTTTGTAAGCTACTCGCATTTGCTGGTAGTCTAATAAAGAATATTACTTAGATCATAACGATCACAAAGTAAGTCTCAACTAAAAGCGCCAAAGTTCTGATCATGATAGCCATGATCATTACAATCAAAATTATTCATGTAAGAACCACCATGATTATAATCTATAAATAATTAATTATAATCTGTTTTCAATTCATTATCAGCTCACGCATTTAAAATGCATGTCGAGTCAAGCGTACAAACCAGTAACCTTCAGCCTCATTCTCCCATTCTCTAACAACAACCTGTTGCTCAATTCATTTCAAAATTACAAATTTCTAAAATTCCAACTAACATTGACAATTTGTATAATAATATTAGCACAAAAAACTAAAATAAAAGAAATAAAGGCACCATTATCAATAGTTTAATAATTTACCAATACACAGACAATGCAACACACACAATTTGCATAACTTGTTTATAAAATAAACGAGAGCAAAAACTTAATTTCTAACAATCATCGCTCTCAGAGCATTGCTGAGAGGTTATACTGAATGGAAAAAATCAAAAAATAACGGTCAAAGATCATCTGTAAGAATCATTGCTTTCAAAGCATTGCTTCGGAGGTTATGCAAAACGGTAAAATGCAGATGTTACATTACTCTAAATTACACAGCAAGCTTCAAAGGTGAACAGAGGTGGTTTGTAATTTAACACACAAGGTTTACTATTACATGACGTCATTAACTATTGTTATAATCCTCAGTGAAAAATTGTTACTCATAATACCTTATCTAATAGTGTACTGTAAACACCATTTCACATCAATGTTTTATCACTCCAAAACCAGTCAAATTCTTAGCAGCTCATGCATTTCAGCTTCCTCCAAATAGAAACTAAAGCTAACTAACTCACCACTCATTTCGACAAAATATGCGAAATGGTTGTCTATGCTTCTGAGATGATCCCAGATAAGCAATAAGTGAATATACAGAAACCCTCATCCAATCTAACATCTCATCTGCTTTTTATGTCCATGTCTCCATTCACTAGATACAGATCTAACTTTCAATTCTTGTTAATGATAAAACAACATCATCATAAACAATATGATGGGCATTTGAGAATATTAGATCTGTCAAGCCAATCTGTCATATTGGCAGAAATTGGTAAAATTCAACCATTTTCAATTTCATAGGTGACTTTATTATTAAATTTCTCAAGTACCTCAGTTTATTGGCAGAAATGCAGCTCAACAAATTAACTTACTTTATATGTAATTACTTATTAAATAACACCACATGAATCATTTCTTTCAAACAAATCAAAATATCCTTGTATTAAGAAAATCACCTGGTAAATATTGATGAGAAACAGATTTATTAAGTTGAATTTCTCAAACCAGATCGAAATAAAATAAAATCTGCGTTTTATCAACTGTGCCCTGAATACATCAAGCTAGGATTGGCAAAGCTTGGGACGTCAGCGGATTCATCCCACGAGAGGTCCGAGCCACTTCCCTGGAGGTTTCCCACTCGATTGAACACGTTTGAGTTGATAAACGGATATTCACTAAGTCGACGCAGCAGCGCCTGGTCTTCTGAAATGCTCAGCGTGCTTTCCTCGCTGTCTGTCGTCACCATCGACTGATTGTCGTTGGTCGGAATGCTCAATTCAGAGAAGTTGCGGCTCGCTCTGCCGCGTTGCCCTTCATTGAGTTCGTCGCCAGACATCTCCATTCCAAGGATGTCGGCTTCGCTCGTGAAGTTCACCTCCATGTCTGATCGATGGTGGAGGCTGTTCTTTTCCAGGGTTTCCACAGATCCATTTTTCTGGTCATCAGCATCGTGGCTCTCAGATGGCAGATAATACGGCGTTCCAGTACTCTCGCAGGCTTCAGCACGATCCTGTGACAACCCGATGTCTGACTCAGGAGTGGCAGAAATGGCGGCCAGCCTATCCCTCGTCTGGTTGACGGCGGCAGCGGCAGGTCGAGCGGCTCCCGCATTTGATCTGTCGGTGGGAAACTGTCCGGAATGCTGTGGCCCGGCAAAGCTGAGTCGATCGCTGTTGAGGCTGAGGCGATTTCCACTGATCCAACTCTGACATCTGCTTGTGACGTCGTCGCTGGCTGCGCTCAGACGATTCAGAAGTTTCTGGTCCTTAGTAAGGGATGGCAACTGAGAGCTGCTCTGCCTCAATCCTGTCCAACTTGTTCGCGTGGGGCGAACGTTTATTGTTGGCTCTTCCTCTTGGACTCGGTCAAGACTTGAATGGCCAGGAAAACAAATGGCTGCTGACGACCGCATTCCATCAAAATCTGAAGCGGACTGCTGGAAAATGCAAATAATGCTACAAAAAGTTAAAAACAAGCACAGCCTTTGTATGCTCCAACACAAATCAATAAAACACTATGATAGATGAACACATTCATTCATTACAAAGATTTATATAGCACCCCTTCAAGGCCACTACTCAGGAGCACACCTGACCCCAGCCCAGCACAGCTGAAAAGAAAAGTTTTAAGGCGAATATAAAAAGAGTCTCAGTGGACCCTGGGAGACAAGCGCAACACCAACGGGAGCATGTCCCAGAGCGAGGGGCCAACCACTGAGAAGGCACAATTATGTTTAGTAGTTGTGCGGGCAAATGGGACAGTGAGTAGGCCTTGCTCAGTAGAGCAGAGAGAGCAGCGACCCGGTGTACTCGAAGTAGAGTAGCAGAGATCGTGAAGATAGGCGGGGCGAGACTCAGCAAGGACCACTAGATAAAAAAGCGATAAAAAAGCCTTGGAAGAATGCATGAAAACTGCAAAAATTACCCAATACAAGTGGAATATTGAACCTGTCTGTTCTTGTTTCTGCAGCAATTAAGATCATGTTTCAACTTAAATTGTCTGTAAGCCATAACTGTTATAATTATAAACAGAGAAGTATTATTGTATTATAACATGTAGTAGGGCATGGGTGACCAAGGAAAGAAACATCTGAGGCCAGGTACTTCTCATCATTATCTGAAGTAGACTGCTGAAAATTAAACCAATGCCATTATTATTAAACAGCAGACAGATTAAGGTTATTAACTGTCATCCTACCAGCTCGGTGATTATTCACTTGGGCTAATTTAAGATTGGTGGGAATCAGAAACCAGATTTTTAGTAGTTTGTTCCATAAAGGTAGTAACATCAGTTCAATGTATACTGGGCGATGCTTAGGTGAATAGTAACACTATGACCTGACGAGCAAAAGATCAGCTTGGAGGTGGGATCGATACCCACAACCCCCCCTAAGGTCGACTCAGCCTCACCATTTGCTAGGTGGACAGATGGTTCCCTTGCATGGCTGCCATACAGTTCAATTTAACTCCTGTAATCATCTGCTCATACAGTGGCATGTCAGCTTTAATTAATAATTGACAAATATGATCATGTCGAACATTACCTTCAAATATATATCTATCTAAATAATTACCTAAGTCACGTGCTTTGTCCATCATATTTTAGGCGCGTGATTGGACAGAAGTTGAATCTAAGATGCTAGATAGGACAGAAGTTGACCTAAATATTAGAAGTTGATCTACATATTTGTCGCACAAAAGCGCGCGATTGGACAGAAGTTGACCTCAATATGGAACGCAAGTCACTGTAAACAAACGTTCGATTTGCGTTTCAAATTTTTTTATTTGTGTCTATGTAAGTATATATGCAGTTATTAAAGTTAAATTATTTGTGTAACGTAAGTATACTTACAATTATTAAAGCTAAACGGAAACTTAATGGGTAATGTGTATTTTTTGCATATTTTAGTATTGACTGCTGCAAACTTGCAGTGTAGGTGACACACAGTTCGTCGACTGTTTTGTTTAATTTAATGTGTAGGCCTATTTTAGCTCTGTGTCAAAGTGTCTTCACCACTACTATAGCAACGTTAAAATCAAGTATGACCCGTTTAATATTTACGGGTTAACAGCTAGAACGAACAGTGCCAGTTGAATCGCCAGCTAAAATATTATCCGACCAGTGATTCTTCACGGGTTAACAGCTAGCATCTATATAATTACACATAGCAGCATTGAGTGGTGGTGTGCATATACTGTATACAGGTACTGAGTTAACATAAAACTGAGCTAACAAGAAGTCATAAACAACGTTGAAGCTTGTAAATGTCATACAATGTAGAAAAATACTGATATACAATATATTGAATGGCTTATCATAACTCATCTTTATTTCTGTTCTAGCAATCTTGAAATGTCAAATGAAGCAGTAATTGTAATATTTGATGGATAGTAAACATTATTTCTTATATTAAAGCGGTATATTGTTACCAAGGCCTAACATAATGAACCTCAATTCATCATTTTTTGACATCAGGTCATTTATGAGACTTCCATATTTCAGCATTTTTAACACTTTGACCGTTGAACTGTGTATCTAAATACATTCAACAATGAACGTGTACATAAGTCCATAACAGTCAACGCGTTAAGGATCTTAACAAGCACATTAAAAATTGTCAAATATATGAATCAGTGACAGTCAAACCTGGTTGAGCACACAGCTAAGGCGAGTAACATCGACAATCGTTGGGTGACCATCGGGAAGACTTGGTGGCGACTGGTCGCTCAATGCATTCTCCTTCATCAACCTTAAAGGTTTTTTATTTCGTGCACGACACTGCCTGGTAAAGACAATGTAAAGCATTGTTACAAGCACTCAAGTGCTGTAGTTCTCAAACAGATGTCAATTTCATATGATGCATTGAAATTTGTATCAAATCCAGTGATCATTACCACAGTGCACACCTGATCAAGCGGTGTATTCAAACGACAAGTTAGTATGGTGAAAGGCAAATGCATTAGCAGTCCTCCACTGAAGCGCCTAATAAAACCAGTTCGCTAATATTTCTACTCAATTGAAAGCCTGGTCTAATGAGGCAATTAATTTCCTTACCTGGCTGTTTTAACAGTTCTATAATCTTCAAAGGTCAACAAATATATAAGACAAAGCATAAGTTCTGTACACCATGCAGTTGTCTGGGCTTTGCATGTACATGCATGTGTGTGAGCCTGGCAGTGGTGGTGTTTCCTCTTGTCTGCTTATAATTAATCTAAACAATGAGGTGGAAAAATTTTATTTCTGTCCCAAGAGATGCTGACAAACTGAACGCTCTGGCGATATGAAAATACATAACGTTTGAAAAGTCAATGCTTCCAATACCTGTATGGCCGATTTTTGCCAAAACAAATACTAGGAAAGTCTCAATCAAACATACTGGACCCATGATCTGGAACAGCTTACCTACCATCCCTAGTTCACAACCAAACATCAATCAATCAATCAAAAATACTTGATATGGCGCCCCTTCAAGATATCTACTCAGAGGCGCTCCCAGCCATACCCTAGGCTGAAAAGGACAGTTTTAAGAGAGGCATAAAATGAAGTTCTTAGGTAGGAGATGGAGCTCTATGGGAAGTCCATTTCATATGGTAGGTCCCATGACCGAGAAAGCCCGATTCTGCATTATAGAAGTGCATGCAAAAGGGACGATCAGGTCATCATGAACCGCAGAGCGAAGTGGTCGTCGACCACTACTGGTAGCGACATAGCTCCTGCAAATAAGCAGGCACATATGTGCATCTAAAAAGAATTTATTGCTCTTTTAATTAATAGTTCATTACCTAACAATGTTAAGCACTTTTTATCTATTATTCTTCCTCTCTCCATCTTCTGTCTTCTTTCTTCTATTAAGCTATTGAATTTTCACCTGTTTAATTAGCTAGTTAAGTCTCAAACTATTTTGCATTACTTTGAACCAACTACTTGTGTTTAATCGTATCGTAAAGAGCGAATCGACTACATTCAGGATTTCTTCTCCCTTGTTCCATTTGTTATTGTGAAATATTTGTTCTTTTCTGTTATGATGTGTTACAGGATCAAAAGTATCATGGCCATGGCAAAGTAACTATTTTCAGCACACAATTCACTTTAAATTTCAATATTTGGACATTTCTAGTTTTGAATTGCAAAATTCGCCAAATTCGATACAGTAAGGTTCCATCCATGTATTATGTATGCAAAAAAAATCGGATTTTCGGCCCCCCTCCCCTCCTGTTGCACCACATACATTTTGTGAACCCCCTCCCCTCCCCTACCATATGCACTCGTACGCAAAATAGCCGAAATTTTAAACCCCACCCTCCTCCCTCTCTACGTACGTAATATGTCGACGGCCCCTAACAATTAACATTTCAGAAATTAAGTCGAGATAGAATTGTATTGGACTGCTATGGTGAATTTTTTTAGTCTGTAATTCGATGATAACCGCTTAACAGATTTTTTGCAATTACTCTATTACTTTTATAATAGAAGCACAGATAGACTGTGGATATCGTTGAGTGCAAATAAATAAATCTGAAATTGAATCTAAGAGTTTCACAAGCAACATGAACTGACGTACAGCTTTATGCCACAAAAATGTACTGCCAGCATAGATTCTGGTTATTTATGTAGCACTGGTTTTATCACGCTGTAATAAGAGTGATGCCTTAATAATTTAAAAAATGTTAGACATGCTGAAAGATCTTTTTACCTGATAATGCAGAAGGTAAGTATGATAATTGTTGCCAGCAGAATTGAGCCGATGACGATAACACAAACTACAAAAGTCTCATTCAAGTTCTCAATAGTTAATGAGGAACTTCCATCTAGACAGAGAAAAAAAAAATTTCATTGTTCAGTGCTCAATGGAATATAATGAATCATCAGTTAATTATTACTATATTAATATTATCAGTACCCAAGGTAGGTGAAAATATAACATATATAATTTTATACTTCTCTTAGTATTACTCCTTCAAGAAAACCATTTAAAGCACTAGTCATTGCTACTAACATGCGATGGAACTATATAAACTAGCCTTAGCATTAATAATTATTATTATCACCTAAGAAAAATACAAGTACATCTTTTTTGAAAACTTAATACAAATAAAATTTTATCAGTGTGGTTAGACAAAATGCTGGAATCATTCCTAATCACAAAAAATAAAATAAAATAATATATAAATATATATATATATATATATACATTGAGCAGAATGAGTAGACACAGAGCGAAAATTCATAAAATACATGGAAAACTATTTAATCAATCCAAGACCAATGCTGAAGGTGATGCACAAGTAGTTCACCGTATCAAAACCAGGAGACAAGTCAGGAAAGAACAAGTGGTTTAAAGTTACAAAGCATAATAATAATAATATTATTTACAAAATAGCCTACAATTTATTGAAGCAAAGAAAAGCAAATTTAGAAAGCAAAACAGCATGATCAAAATTGCCAATTAATTTGATAACTAATAAATTTTGACTTACTCAAAAACATTCAACAATTCAACTCATTAATTCACCATTTTTTACAAGTAAAACAGGCAAAATTTGCTAAAACCAATACTGAAGGTGACAAGCCATACAATTCAGTTATAAGCAAAGCTGAAGCAATGTACATGTTACGTTCAGTAAATAAGTAAAGCAACTTCAACAATCCTAATGGGAAAAAATTATAAAACCAGCTTCTAAGAGTCTATTCAAATGTGGCTATGGTTAAACTTAAACCTCAAGTCATATCATGATACTGATATAAAATTCAGAACAAAACCTTAGTTTAGCGCTTTACTCTCTTATATTAAATTCCCCTTTAAATAAAAAAAAATAATAACATGCAGAAGAAACTGTGACTGACAATACATACGCTGCAGTTCGTTAATATAAACTGATTCATCCCTGAGACTGCAATGAGTTCCCACGAAACCATTAGCACATCTACAGCAGATTAATAAGCATCAGCAAGTTGAAGACAAAAAATCAGACCATTCCTGTATCCCATAAGAATAATATCATTTTTCAAATCCTTAAGTTAAAAAGATAACTTAGACAAAGGAATGATACGTTTTCAAAGAAACACTTGTTAATTGTTAATCATTGTAGCTCTGAGTTCATTGTATCTGTGAATTTAATGTTTCACTGATATAGTGAAAGACAAGATAAAAACTGGACATAAAAAACTGAATTTAGTTGACCATCAGACAGACATCTTTAGGCATTTCTGCTGAATAGTTCTGACAAATCTTGATTAGTATATAATCATAAAACATAGCAAATTTAAATGGATCAAGAAATGCCTGCAAAGCAAGATAATTGCTGTGTAAGTGTTCAAACAAATAAAATAAAAATTTTCCCTTCAAACTGCCAACTTCATTCAATTGCATCTTGTTATTATTATTATTATTTATTAAATTTGTAATGCGCACAAGGTCACACCTAAATGTGAATCTGAGGCGCGGATAGTCAGTCGCCAGGAGAAGACGCAATTAGATTTCCAAATCCTTGAAAGCCAAAGAGAAATAGTGAGTTTTGAGTCGATTTTTGAAGAAGGAAGTAAATTTGAGCTACGAAGAGAGAGTGGCAGTCGATTCCATTCCCTTACATCAAATATTAATTATGTTACATGCCAAACTAACTCAGACACTTCTTTCGTATTAGAAGATAAAAGAAATGCACTCTTGAGTATTTTGCTACTTAATTCAGGAAGCTGAGTCACTAAAAACACTGTAGCTACCAAGAAGCAGCAAAAGGCAGTGAACTGGGTAAGGTGATCTGGTAGTTCCACTCTCTGCACTCCCTGAATTATGGTAGCTTCATCCTATGTGTTGGAACAGGCTGTACCATGCAATCAGCAACATCAGCTTCATGTCCTCTCCACATCCATTTCAACAGCAGCTGATTATATCATCATCCCATATTGTCATGCTTGGAATGTGTGGAATTTTCTTGAGGAAGGACTATGTAAACTTACTCTTAAGATTACAGTCGTAGCTGGTTAACTAACTCTACCATGTGATTACTCAAAAAACTATTGCAGTGGAACTATTTTCCTCCCATTAAATAAGGGAGGAAAGGAAATTACTAAGTCATTACATGCCACATAAAAAAACAAATAAGGGCTATTTTCATGCTGCCACATGATGGGAAAGCATTTCTTGTTTCCGATTTAGTGTCAAATTTCCTAAGCATGATTGTGTTGCACCCACAGACAAATTCTATTACAAATTTAAAAATTCATAATTAATGGGTTTATCAGATGCAATCTTATACTATGTAATTAAATAATTATCAAACATAGAAGTGGCAAAAACCGTCATTTTACACGCAGTTGCCAGTTTTATTATAAGTAAATTTCACGATTCAATTATCTGTGCTCTTGACAAATAAGATAAATAAAAAATCAAATGAAAATATACATCTATATATTCACACATATATATATATTATATGATATTTAATCAAATATTCAAAAAAATAACTATTTTGAAGAGCATTGCGAGATACTTAAAGGTGCTATATTAAGTGTCTTGATGCATACCCACATACAAAAGAGGTTGGTTAAATTACTCAAATAATGAAACATTGCTCCCAATTAAGTGACAGAACAGTTTTCTGTAAAAAATTCAGTAAATATTAAATGTATTTCAATCATTTAACATGTACTGTTTACCTGTTACCCGCCACAATTCGTACTAGCAGGTCAATGGTTCATCTCATCTTATCATATTGCAATTTAATCTGCGCATCCAATTAACAGTTAATGTTTTGGTTATGATTATTAGCCTTATGTATTTAAAAGCTAAGCCTGAAATGACAAAGCCAAAGCAAGTGATGGATCATCAACCTTTTACAACAAATTCTAGAAACCATTGGTAGTCAGGAGAGATGAGAAATCCATACATGGAAATAGAAATTGATACAAGGAAATTTGGAACCAAATTTGGAAACCAATACATGGAAATAGAGAATAGATGGCAATATTAGAGAAATCCATATATGGAAATAAATAGAAATAGAGAAACCCAAACATGGAAATAGGGAAACCCATACGTGGAAATAGAGAAACCCAAACATGGAAATAGGGAAACCCATATGTGGAAATAGAGAAACGCAAACATGGAAATAGGGAAACCCATACGTGGAAATAGAGAAACCCAAACATGGAAATAGGGAAACCCATACATGGAAATAGTGAAACCCAAACATGGAAATAGGGAAACCCATACGTGGAAATAGAGAAACCCAAACATGGAAATAGGGAAACCCATACGTGGAAATAGAGAAACCCAAACATGGAAATAGGGAAACCCATACGTGGAAATAGAGAAACCTAAACATGGAAATAGGGAAACCCATATGTCGAAATAGAGAAACCCAAACATGGAAATAGGGAAACCCATACGTGGAAATAGTGAAACCCAAACATGGAAATAGGGAAACCCATACTTGGAATTAGATAAAGCTTTTCCAAAAACATTAGACAAAGTATAAGTAGAAATGTTAATTCTAAATAAATTCTCAGAATCAATGGGAAGAGAAGAAGAAGATCCTTGTACTAAAGGACTGAACCAAACAAAAGGCAACAAAATCTGCAAGGCAAGCCATCTTTAAGCTTTTGCTCATACATACTAGCATGAACCGTGGAGTCTACCGTCGCATGCACTCTAAATTGTTTTTCTTCACATCGTTCTCCTTGAAAATTCTTTACACATCTGGAAAAGTTTTCATGTTACTTTACTCCTAATTAATTAGCTAACAGAAAACAATTTAGAGCCATTCTTGAGGCATTTAAACACATCTCAGTGAGTCAAAATTCAAGTGGTTTTCACAAACTTTTAAGCTGATGAGATTTGGCATCATGTCAATTTGATTTTTTAGACGTCTACCTGGCCATGCTTGCTTATTTGCACTGCAGCCAAACACTGACACACTGTCAGATCAGTAAGCTTCATGGTAAGCACCTTAATAACTTCATGAACACAATGAATGCTAAGTAGCACGTGTTACTGTTCGCTGAAAGACACTATCACCCCATCTTACCAGTCATGTACAGGTCATCTTCCATAGAGTGTCTTTTGCTCTCAGAGGTGTTTGAATCACAATAGTTCTGTCCCAAGGATTGTGGTCTTAGAATAACTCACTTATGCTTAGAAGAGAACATATATTGATGCTATTGTGCATTATGATAAAGGCACTGTCGCATATTCAATCTCTCAACTTCCATCAGCAAAACAATGGAGGGCTATTTTGTGAGCATGTGGCATTCCTTACACAGGAAGGATTCACTATGACATAACTACACTGTGCATGATTACAATAGATCTGCCGCCCCATTCCCTCCCTATTGTTTACTGCTTATTAATCAAGAAATGTTCCTATTAGAAAAATAAAGGAAACATGAGTGCCACTCAACATGATACGTACACACAATACTTTTTGCCAAGAGTCCTGAGAAAATAGCACCTTCCTTTGTTGAGGCAGTAGTTCCGTTGTTCACATGGTTCACCATGTATAGAGTCTGGAAAATTGGCTGAAACAAACAGTCCATCAAAGCAGTCAAAAAGGTGTTAAACATGTGACAGTTAACGTAAGTCAGTGATGATAGTGTATGAACTCTTCAGAGATGCTAGCGATAACATACATGTAAATGACTGCAAAACTACATACAATTGTTGGCAGCAACCGATGATTTGTTACCAGATTATTACAGATATTCTGGCTACATCAATCCCTGTTCATTCCAGTCACTTTTAATACTCTATGTGTACACATGGTGATCGTTCATTTCGCCGCATATCATTTCGTCGCAGATCATTTCATCGCAGATCATTTTGTCGCAAATCGGTTAAGGTCAGGTTAAGCATCGTGAGGGTCGGTTAGGGTCAGGCTATGCGTGGTGAGGGCCGGTTAGGGTCTAGGTATGTGTCGTGAGGGTCGTTTTGGGTGAGGTTATGTGTGGTGAGGGTTGCTTATGGTCAGGTTATGCATGGTGAGGGTCAAGGGCATCAACCCCTCTGAGTAATGGAGGTAAACCCTGGTCCTGAGTCAAGAAAGCAAGATATTCCCCCTACCTGAAATTCGAGGCATTTCCCTCCGGAACCCCCTACCTGGACGACCCAGGTGAGGGTCATTTAGGGTCAGGGTTAGAGTGGTTTTTAAAATGCGACGAAATGATCTGCGACGAAATGATCTGCGACGAAATGATCTGCAACGAAACAAATGCGCCGAAATGATCTGCGATGAAATGAACGGAAACCTATACACACAGTACCATTTATATAATGTTAGCAAATAATTAAAAAAAATAAAGTAGCAAATTATTAGTTATATTCATACATGATGACAGATTGACAATAGACAGGGGCAGAAAAACTATAACACTGTTGGTAAGCTTTGACCATGATGAGCCTATGACATACAGTCATCCATTATTGAAATCAAGTTACTGAATTAATGAAGATAACAATACCTTTCAAGACAATGAGCTTTGTTGATGCCACTGACGAATTGGTGAGAGCAGTCGAAGCAAAGCATCGATAAATGCCACCATCATCCAGACGAGTGTTTTTTATTTGTAGTACGGATCCAAGTCTAAACGTAAATAGCAAAGAATCAAGAGAAAATTATTGAGCACTGTGTCATCTGTATGATTGGAGACTCACCTGCTGTCACCCTCTAATATCTAAATAGAAGGATCTTAAACATGCTCTTAAACATCCTTTAGTGGTATGTATGAGAGGTGGTCCTGTCTTGCTTTGGAACTGGATGATCCCTAGGACCTGAATTCAAGGCCAGTGCATCACAGGACTTTCCATCTTACTTGCCTGTTTATGCAGCTACCAAGTTCTGCCGCTTGGAGACATTTGTGTGCATATATAAGCATGGATTCTGCCTAAACCCACAACTGCTTTTCAGATCAAGTGTACCACGACTATACCACCAAGTCTGTCATCACTGGATGCTTTTCAAGTATGATCTTCTTCTAGTTCTCTGCCTCCTTGGCAGGTTCAAATGTCCCACATCACCAATCCTCTCACTGTTGGGCCCCTTCTTTCACCTTTCCATATCCATCTGTCATCATCCAATCAGCACCATCTGTCTTGGACTTCCTCTTGTCTGCCTCACATTCATTTTCCCTTCTATGACTATTCTTAGAAGTAAGTCTCCTCTCAACGTGTGTCCAATTCATTTTCTTTGTCTCATTCCTATTATGTGTATCAGGGTTCATTCCTCTCCAATGATATAATAACAATAACAATATATTCATTTTCAATCTAAAATTGATAGACAGCAGTATGATTACATGTACAGTATGAACAGATGATGACAAATTATTACATGAGTGGAATTTTTAACTGAATGGCAACCAAGCAAGGTGTTCATCACGTCATAATCAGATTAAAACAACACCTTGCGAAAGAAGGACTAGGGGCTGTGGAAATCTAACTCGACTCTTATCCATTACTTTACAGACATAGTACTACAACTTCAACATTTTGCATGACTGCTATTTAGTTAGAGTGAAATAGAAATTAATATCTTTATATTTTTGTCAGTGTTTAGTGAACACTGTTAATAAAAATAAATATCAATATATATGTTGCTGATCAGTACTGCTCCTACTATTGCCAATTATCACATGCAATTGATTGATAAGCAGAGTATTATTATCATGGAACATATGATTAAAAGCAAATTAATATGCATTTAAGCCTGTGTGGTCCACTAAAATCACAATCATTTGGCCTACAATGGGCATAGCTACTGCTGGCCATCAATATCCTCTGCACAAAGCAAGCCAGCAATGGTCCAGTGAACATGGCTCTCTGGAGAATAGCTGACTAAGTGCAAAAACATAGATTGGCTAATTTGGATGAATAAAAAAAAATTTTAAGTGATGACTCAAATTAAACTCACAAGTCAGTAAAGCAACTTTTAAACATAAGCAAGAGAGAAGAGCATTTATAAAAAAAGCCCAAAATAGATAGTCTGCACCCACTCAGGCATGAAACGAATAAATCATCGGTAGGGCTGTAAATGTTTCGCAATCAAATATTAAAAACTACGCACACCATTCGCGTCCAAAAACACAGAATTCACGGCATATTCGCAGTCAAATATGTAACAAAATAAATAACAATTGACAATTCTTGAAATTTGATATCGCTCTTCTTCCAACATCCTTTGTTCAGAAGTGCACACACCTCAACAGCACAATTGCAGTTGTACTGCAAAGCAATTGTGCATGCTGGACTTGCTCAAGGTCCCTACACAGTGACCGACGCCTCGGACGAGGGTCGAACCCGCTCACTCAGTGCACACTGAGTGTTACAGGCCGACTGCTCTAACCGATCAGCTGCACAAGGTCTGAATTAATAGAAATAAGTCACTAACTGTCAATAATCAACAATCATTCATGCCAATAATGGGCATCGTATGCTAATGTGAGACAGTCACTTGGCTAACTTAATCGGTCACCATCAATGGCACTGCCATTACATAGCAATCGGCCAATTGCCAATCAGTCATTCACTAATAATTAGTCATATCTAACCTTATGAGTAGCATCAACCAACTCAACAAATAAGTCATGCAGAGGCACAGATTTAAGTAATTTGCTGCAAAAGGTCTACAAGCAAAGCTTCCATCTTCAATGGTTTAAGGAAGAGTTTATTGGCCACTATTCAATACTGTACTTCCTCAAATGCAGACGGAAATAGCATAACCAATCACACTATGGCCGGTCCGAACTGGATGGTTGGCCACTAGATTCTGCTCATGATATGTCTTATTTTCACTTCTGCAGTCCACACAACCCCAAAGACCAGTCAACTTCAGTTGAACCTCACCAGGTAACTCTGCCAATGCCTGCACTCTGGCAGTGCCAGTCCCTAGCCTGGATGAAGGAGGAGGAGGAAGACCTTACCTGGGGTCATTCAGCATCACCTGTAGCTGTGTATTTAATTAACTAATTTATATTCACATACCACAACTACAGTGTAGACCTTTAAAGACTTAGGTGTTAATAAACAGAAGGCCCATTAACATAAAACCCTTCAAGGATACCTCACACTACATAACATAATTCATCCCCCTCCCATTGTATCTCCTTGTTCAGCAATTAATATCTGATAGTGCACAACTGAACCATTAGTTAAGACCTTTCTTACTCAGAAAAGTGCTAAGGCAACAACACAACAAAACACTATGAACACAACAGAACACTATGAACACAACAGAACACTATTAACACAGCAGAATACTATGAACACAACAGAACACTATGAACACAACAGAACACTATTAACACAGCAGAATACTATGAACACAGCAGAACACTATGAACACAACAGAACACTATGAACACAACAGAACACTATGAACACAGCAGAATACTATGAACACAACAGAACACTATGAACACAACAGAACACTATGAACACAACAGAACACTATGAACACAACAGAACACTATGAACACAGCAGAACACTATGGCTGCTGCACTGTGAGAGCACTTCACAAATCTTTATGTACAATACAAGGAAGAGCTCTATGCTGTCACACATATAAACCAAGATGCCTATGCACAACACATGTGCACCAATGAGTAAAACCCAATTCATGCAAGAAACACTAAAATTATTATTCCCACAAACTGCCAGAAGCAGTGGCATGAGAAACTACATTGTGACAGCACAGTAATAAATTCATACAACTGCAACCAGCAATTTTTAAATGGCACACCATTTATCCATAACTTAAATCAGCTCTTGTTTTTACCTGACCTGACCGACACAGACCGACAGACAAACGAAATTTGAGGCTGACACAGCCAGACAGATGAAGACAGAGACCAACTGACAGAAATGAACAGATGCAGACAGACAAAGAGAACCAACAGAAGTAAGTCACTCTTCTGCCTTCCAGACAATAGGCATGTCTATTCTTCCTACTATGAATACTGAAAATACCGGCTCTATCCACCAATTTGTTTTTAACTCATCATATCCATAATCAAAATCAATACTACAAATGTGTGTTGATCAGGATATATGTAAGTACTAAGTAGCCTACGAATGCACAGCACTCGTATAGTGCACATATGAACCGAAACACAAGTTCTTATATAATTTATATTGTAACTTCGAATATGAGGTAAATAATTCTTGAGCTGTATTTGTGTATTCTCAACACAACATGGAAAATGAACTGTACACTTGCAGGCGATCGTCATCTCTGGATGCCACTGCTTTACTTTAGGTCTTGATGCGGGGAGAGCTCACTGTTCAGTCAAGGCTTAAACAGCTTTCTAAGACTCATCTGCTAACATAGATGCACTTATTCATTCATTCATTCATTCTGAGCATTTATATACAGGGTGGGCCAGCATAAATGGTCCGACTTTGCAGGCAAATAACTCTGCCAATATTTGGAAGTTATTTATAATTAATGTATCAAATCAAAGATATTTCAATCTACTATTAGCTTATAAAAAGTTGAACTGGTACTAGTCTTTAATAGAGCATAACTGGAAATCGCCTCAGACATTCGCCTCGGCCGAATATTGGACTATTCGGAAGTATTTGCCTCGGCAAATTTTACTCCCGCAAATAGCTAAAATAACTTTTTTTGATAAAATTATTTTTTTGATAAAATTATATTTTTGATAAAATTATATTTTTTCATCAAATAAATTTAGGAATAACAGACTTACTCATAAGTTATTGATTAAATAAACAACTTAACATTCCATTGAATTTTCTTTAAAATAATGACGTTAATTTCCTTTTGTTGCATTCCTCTGGTGGTAACCAAATCAGTAATATTCATTATCGCTAGTTGACTCATTGCCAGATTCCTGATCACTAATATCGTCGTCAAATTCAATATAATCGCTATCTTCTAGCATATAAAGCACGTTTTCTTTGCTATATATCCTTGCAGCCAGGTAAAAACTTGAACTTAACTCAAAAGCGACAACAGTTATCGTAAGACAATGTCAAAAGTTGCTGTGAAAGAACGCGTGATAGACGCTTACTTAGTACCATCAACAACTTACAAATAAGGCACAAAATGTAGCCAATAGCAGCCCAAACATATAATACAATACAGTACTGACTTTGATGGGCCTTGACTATGAATAATAGGCAATGCATGCAGTGCTGCACTTAGTAGAGAGGTTCATATATACATGACGAGTGCTGTTCGTCATAATGGCACACAACATACAGATAATTGATGACGAGCGCTGCTCGTCATACAGTAGCGAACGGGTTAAACAAGCACTAAGAACAGCACAGAGCAAGAACATGAACTAATGCAGCCATGGGTTTCAAACATTAACTACTGGCTTCCATTTGCGGGATGGAGAGCTTTACGGGATGGAGAGGTCTTGTTGACCAATGTTCCAGGAGGAACTAAGTCTAAGTAAATTTATAAATCTGTACATGAGGGCAAATGGACAATCCTCCATCGGTCCTTTCCCAATGGCTGGCCAGTCCTCTCTGGTCAGTTCACTCATTTATAGCCGCATTCGTTAGGGATGCAGACGAAGAAGAAGTCTAGAAACCATCTGCCACAGCAGAGATTTAGACTCAAACCTCTAGCCCAGCATGTCAACCTCTAACTATCATGCACTCCACACTAAGGAAAGAACCTTTAGAAATGTTACAAATAATTGAAATGCAAAGTAAACACACCAACCTGTTAGCAAGTGTCACACGTTTTTTATTATTAAACGCCAATGCCTGGCCATCTTTACTCCAGTGGATATTCGGCTTGCCCCCACCGCTAGTTCGACACTTTAGCTTCAGTTTTGCTCCTACTACAACTTTTACAGACTTTGGAAGACGAACTTTAATTGGCGACCCTAAAATAAACAAATTATTTGTAAGTAATTGTAAAGTATCTATTTGGTAAAAAGTGATATTCATCTGAGGCAAATGTCCAAGGCAATTTCCAGTAATTTCCTAATAACCAGACTTAGCGGAGTGTCCTAATCATCTTAACAGCTACAAATGACCATCTTTAGTCTCTTAAGATGATGAGAGCAGTTTATTAGTACAATGATTATGAGTCTTTAATGATTAATTAACTCTGTTCCTGTGATTATCCTTTTCTGTGACTGAACCATGGCCAATATTTACATTTTACAATGTTGCAATTGTGATGCAGCGTACAAATGAACTCACCACACTTTGCGCAGGCATAGTCTTTCACTTGCTGAATAACCTGATTAGAAGATCGCACAAATGACCCAGATGAAAAGTACAACCTGTCCATCGGAGACATAGACTGGTTAACAAAAACAATATATAGCTCGTTATTCGGCGTCTTCGACAGCAAGCACGATACGTTGGTTTCCCCTACGAAATCCGCCCCATCCACTACGTCAACAACAACTGTCGCTGAGACCGGAATCGTTTTGCCCTTGTAGACTGTAACGACGAAAAAGGAGATGTTCCACTGCGCCAGTCCACTATCCGATGGCTGGAATAAGAGAGTTTGTAGGGGTCGTCCTTCAAACACGCCATCTGAAGACACGGTGCGTAGGGCCAAGCTGGACATGTAGAAGGGTGTATCCATAACAGAACACAACTTCTCGCTACCCAAAACTTTCAGAAAGTAAAGCAAAATAAAGGAAATTAACTGTTCTGTAATAAAATATCGCATGTTAAATTAATAACCTAAAACAAGCTAAACAAGAAAATAAGAAAACTTGAGACGACTTTATGTGCATAAGTTATCATGATGTAGGTCTAAGTCCAATGACCTATAATACCCAGGACTGGAAGTCCTTTTAATGTTATACATCTAGTTGGAGCGCAGACCCCTAGCGGACGGTTTTTGCTACTTTGCAATTAAATTTGCAGTTGATTATTTATGAAAGAAATAAAAAAAAGCTACATTTGCAAAGCAAACAATTGCCAGTCGATAAAAACCGCCATATTTTGTATATGTAAATCGACTTCTTTGAATAAGAAAGCAATGGATACAGAATTTAATCGTAATCTTAATCTCAACATTTCTACAGCCCCACAAAAATCAAGTCGCGGGAACCAGCTTATTCACAGGTATCAGATATGTAATTAGGGCGCCTGAGTTTTCATTCTTTAAAATATAGATTTCATAGGCCCAAAGTCTTAAAAAACTATATCTATGCGTCGATAGATAAAGTGGACTAAGCCGAGACAATGTAGGCCTATCTGCATCAATTAAATTATCATACAATGAATCTATTCCTATTGTCATTGTAATTCTTATTGTTTGCTTTCTATTTACTCTATTTAATAACAATAATTGTGTACACTCCAAACTTTAGCCTAGGCATGGGTCCTATGCTTCTCCATTCTTCCACAGCGAAGTACAGATAGGCCTATATGGAATATCGTGGAATAAGTAAGGAGAGCTTGGATCTCATCATCCTGTTCAATGGATACTCCAGTTAGATGATGCTCTTTTACGTCTATCCAATCCACACACTCTCCGTTTGTTTCACTTGCGTCTACAACTATTAGTTCATTTTGCCGACATGCAGTGACTGTGTCCTGAGGCGCTTGGGTGGAATAATTTATTCCTGCGTGAGTGCTACGGAATGTCTGCCTTACTTAGAAAACCCGAAAAATGACACTAATTAAAAGTAAATAATCAACAAATTAAGAATGCAATAACAGTTACTGCGGTGACAATAACTGTTAATCAAGTGGAATTTGTTTAATTGAGTGTAATTTTTAAGTTACTTTGATGTTTGATGTAATTATGTGACGTCACATTTCCATCCCAAATCTGTGACTCCTCAATATCCCTAGGTGCCTGACGTCATCTATGAACGATCCCTTACCCACATCACTATGAACTGAACTATTTAGACTTTATTACATATTTCAAAACAACACAAATTTCTGGTGTTTCTATAGTTGGATTTTATTCACAGCACTGTGATTATTCCCAGGCCAGTGACGTAACAAACAGTAGGGAGTATCGCCAAAGAAAGACAATGAGTAGTGACGTAACAAAAAGCGGGAAGTATCGCCAAAGAAAGATTGTGAGTAGTGACGTAACAGACAGTAGGAAGTATCGCCAAAGAAAGACAAAGAGCAGTGACGTAAAAAAAACAGTCGGAGGTATCGCCAAAGAAAGACAGAGAGCAGTGACGTAACCAACAGTAGGAAACATCGCTATGGAAGGAGAGTGAGTAGTGACGTTACAAAGTGTAGGAAGTATCGCTAAAGAAAGTCGGAGAGCAGTGACGTAACAAACAGTAGGAGGCATCGCTATAGAAAGAGAGGGAGTAGTGACGTAACAAACAGTAGGAAGTATCGTCAAAGAAAGACAAAGAGCAGTGACGTAACAAACAGTAGGAGGCATCGCTATAGAAAGACAAAGAGCAATGACGTAACAAACAGTAAACAAAGACAGTAGTCTGGTCAATCTAAGACAAAAGATACGTACCCCTCAAAAAACGCGAACATGAGGTTTCTCAACGGATTCGGATACCATTTTTCATGCTTATTAACATAGTAGAAATCGGCTCAAATCTGACTATCAGAAAAGGGTCATTTTCAAGATGGCGTCCAACATGGCTGCCGATAGCCATAATTATTGTCAATATCCAAAGAACCATTCAACATAGAAAGGTGCTTTGGTGTCAAACCGTAGGTTTAATTGCATTCTAATTACAAGATAACCAACTAGAACCCTGACGTAAAAGTCACTTTCAAAATGGCGTTCAACATGGCCGCCGATAGCTAAAATTATCAATATCTACAGAACCATTCAACATAGAAAGGTGTATTTAGTATCGAACTGTAGGCAATATTAATAGCTAATTAACATAGTAGCAGTCTACTCTAATTGGACAAAGATAAAAGAGTCCCTTTCAAAATGGCGTCCAACATGGTCGCCAAGGGCAAAAATGTCAATATCTGAAGGACCATTCAGTATAGAAGGGTGTGTTTAGTGTAGAATTTTAGGCAGTATTATATGCTAATTATCAAGTAGCAGTTTGCTATAATTTGACAATAATAAAAAATCACTTTCAAAATGGCGTCCAACATGGCCGCCGATAGCAAATATGTCAATATCTAAAGGACTATTCAACCCAGAATGGAGTGTTGGTGCCAAACTGATTCTCTTACAAAAATGCGATATAGCAACTTCAATTGGAAGGTTCTCTCTGCTTCGTCATTTGTCACACCGTAGCGTCTTCCCCCAACCGAATCTAAAACGAAACTTCATTGTCGCAGAGCGTACTACCAGATCATTGTAACACTTGGACAGGAAAGGCAGAGGGCATGGATGCCATGGACTGGGGTTGGAACCTGCATAATGATCGGTACATCCCAGTTATGTCAATGATGAATGCTGCTCCAGACATACTCTTGAAGGTCATTCATTGAAATTGCCTTAATTCTTGTAAGACACTCCGATGCTCTTGTAGAAGAAATGGACTACCATGATCTTCTGCCTGTGGTCCGTGCCAAATTACCAACTGTGACAATCCACATAATAAGTTTCTCCTGGAGGAGTCAGACGATGACTAATTGAATGTGTTAGCTACACAATTGTAAACTCGTAACCATTAGATTTGTCTCTAAACTATCTATTAAGCTTATATCAAGTGATTAACTGAGCGCTTGACAATACAACCTACAGTTTGACACCAAACACACCCTTCTGGGTTGAATAGCCCCTTAGATATTGACATATTTGCTTTCGGCGACCATGTTGGACGCCATTTTGAAAGTGACACTTTTATCATTGTCAAATTAAAGTAGACTGCTACTTTGTCAATTTACATATACCGTAATACTGCCTACAATTCTACACTAAACACACCTTTCTATGTGAAATGGTCCCTTAGATATTGACATTTTAACTTTCGGCGGCCATGTTGGACGCCATTTTGAAAGGGACTCCTCTATTGTGAAAGTGACTCCCATATATTGTCTATATATTGTACAATATATAGACAATTATAGCTATCCTCGGCCATGTTGGACGCCATCTTGAATATGACCCTTTTCTGACGGCCAGATTTGAGCCCATTTCTATTATGTTAATAAGCATGACAAATGATATCAGAATCCGTTGAGAAACCTTTTGTTCGCATTTTTGACGTAACAAACAGCAGCAAGTATCGCCAATCAAAGATAGTGACTACGGACACAGCAAACAGCAGGAAGTGTCGCTAAAGAACGATAGGGAGCAGTGAGGCAATAAACGGTAGAAAATATCGCCAAAGAAAGATTGTGACCAGTGACGTAACAAACAGTAGGAAGTATTGCCGAAGAAGGATAATGGGCAGTGACGTAACTAACAGTAGGAAGTATCGACGAAGAAAGACAGAGAGCAGTGTCATAACAAACAGTAATGACGTAAGAAACAGAAAGAAGAATCGTGAAAAAACGATAGTGAGTAGTGACGTAACTAGCTGTAGAAAGACTCGCCACAGAAAGACAGAGAGCAGTAACATAGCCAACAGTAGGAGGCATCGCTATAGAAAGAGAGTGAGTAGTGACGTAACAAATAGTAGAAAGTGTCGCCAAAGAAAGACAAAGAGCAGTGACGTAACAAACAGTAGGAAGTATCGCCAAAGAAAGTTAGTGAGCAGTGACGTAAGAAACAGTAGAATTAATCACCAAAGAAAGACATTGTAGTGACGTTACTAGCAATAGGAAGTATCACCGAAGAAAGATAGAGAGCAGTGACATAATAAACGTTAACAAGCATCGTCAATGAAAGACAGAAGGCAGTGACGACACAAACAGTAGAAAGTATCGCCTAAGAAAGTCAGAGATCAGTGAAACAACAAACAGTAGTTAGTGTGGTCAAAGAAAGAAAGTGACCGGTGGCGTAACAAACAATAGAAGGTATCGCCAAAGAAAAACCGAGAGCAGCGACCCAACAAACAGTAGGAGGTATCGCCAAACAAATACGTTGCTGTGACGTAACAAACGAGAGGAAATTTCGCCGAAGAAAGACAAAGAGCAGCGATACAAAAATCGGCAAAGAAAGACAGATAGCAGTGACGACAAAAACAGTAGTAAGTATCGCATAGGAAAATTAGTGATTAGTGACGTAACAAACAGTAGGAAGTATCGCATATGAAAGTTAGTGATTAGTGACGTAACAAACAGTAGGAAGTATCGCCCAAGATAGACAGAGAGCAGTGACACAACAAACAGTAGTTAGTATACCCAGAGAAAGAAAGTGAGTATTGACGTAAGAAACAATCGAGAGCATCGCTGAAAAAAACAGCTAGCAGTGACGTAACAAACAGTAGAAAGCATCGCCAAAGAAAGACACAGAACAGTGACGTAACAAACAGCAGGAAGTATTGCCAAAGCAAGATAGTGGGTAGTGACGTAATAATCGGCAGGTAGTATCGCCAAAGATAGATAGTGACCATTGACGTAATAAACAGTAAGAAGTATAGCCAAATAACGGGAGGATGCATTGACGTGATGAACGGTAGTAAGTGTCGCCAAGTAAAAAAAGCGACCGGTAACGTAACAAACAGTAGGAGGCATCGCCAGAGATAGATAGTGACCACTGACGTAGCAAACAGTCGGAAGTGTCGCCAAGGAAATTTTGGGCGCAGTGACCTAACAAACCGTAGGAAGTACCGCCAAAGGAAGACAGAGAGCAGTGACGTAATAAACGGTAGCAAGTATCTCCAAAGAATGAGAGTGACCAGTGACGTAACAACAGTACGAAGAATTGCCGAAGAAAGATAATGAGCAGTGACGTAACAAATTGTAGGAAGTATCGCCTAAGAAAGACAGAGAGTAGTGACGTAATAAGCAGTCGGAGCCAAAGGTCGACGGAGAGCAGTGACGTAGCAAACAGCATGAATATTGCCAAAGAAAGATAGTGAGCAGTGACGTAACAAACAATAGAATGCATCGCCAAAGAAAGACAGAGAGCAGTGACGTAATAAACAATAGTAAGAATAGACACAGAAAGACAGAGAGCAGTGACATAATGAACAGTAGAAGGCATCGCCAAAGAAAGACGGAAAGCAGTGTCGTAACATACAGTAGGAAGTATTGCCAAAGAAAGATAGTGAGCAGTGACATAACAAAGAGTAGGGGATGACGCCAAAGAAAGACCGAGGGCAGTGACGCAACAAACAGTAGAAAGTATCGACAAAGAAAGACAGAGAGCAGTGACGTAACAAACAGTAGAAAGCATCGCCACAGAAAAACGGAGAGCAGTGACTTTACAAACAGCAGGAGGTATAAACAAAGAAAGAGAGCGACCAGTGACGCAACAAACATTAGGAAGTACTGCCAAGGAAATATAGATAGCAGTGACGTAACAAACAGAGGGAAGTATCCCCAAAGAAAGACAAAGAGCAGTGACGACACAAACAATAGTAAGTAGCGCCAAAGAAATATAGGGAGTTGTGCGGTATGAAGTATGCCCAACGAAAGACAGAGAAGAATAACGTGACAAACAGTAGTAGGTAGCGCCAAAGTACGATAGCGAAAACTGACGTAGCAAACAGTAGGAAGTATCGCAAAAGAAAGTCATGAAAGACAGAGAGCGATGTTGTAACAAAGAGTAGTGACGTAAGAAACAGTAGGAAGAATTGTTAGAAAAAGATAGTGAGTAGTGACGTAACTAGCTGTAGATTGGATCCCTAAGAAAAGACAGAACTGAAACGCAACAAACAGTAGAATTTATCGCCAAAGAAAGACATTACGTTGACGTATCAAACAAAGGATGTTTCGCCGAAGAAAGAAAGGAAGCAGCGAAGTAATAAACAGTAGAAAATATCGACAAAGAAAGACAGAGAGCAGTGACGTAACAAACAGTAGGAAGTATCGTCAATGAAAGGGAGTAAGCAGTGTCGAAATGAACGGAAGTAAGTGTCGTCAAGGAAAGATAGGGGGACCTGTGTCGTTACAAACAGTTGGAAAGAATTGCCGAAGAAATAAAGTGAGCAATGACGTAACAAACAGTAGGTAACATCGCCAAAGACAGATAGTGCCCAGTGGCGTAACAAACAGTCTTAGGCATCGCCAAAGAAAGATAGTGAGCAGCGACGTAATAAAGGGTAGAAAGTTTCCAAAATAAAAGATAGTGACCAGTGACGTCACAAGAAGTAGGATGTTTTGCCGAAGAAAGACAGGGTGCAGTGACGTGACAAACAGTAGTAAGTGTCGCCAAAGAAAGATAGAGACCATTGGCTTAACAAACAGTTGGAAGTGTCGAGAAAGAAAGACAGAGAGTTGTGACGTTATAAACGGAAGCAAGAATCGCCAAAGAAAGATATAGAGCAGTGACGTAGCAAACAGCAGTGTGTATCGCCAAAGAAAGACAATTAGCAGTGACCAAACAATCAGTAGGATGAAGCGCCAAAGAAAGACATGAAAGACAGAAAACAGTGTCGAAACAAACAGTATTGACGCAAGAAACAGTAAGAAGAACCGTTAAAAAAGATGGTAAGTTGTGGCGTAACTAGCTGTAGGAACGATCGCCAAGGAAAGATAGAAAGCGGTGACGTGACAAACAATATGAAGTATCGTCGTAGAAATACAGAGAGCAGTGACGTAATAAACGGTAGCCGGCATCGCCAAAGAAAGACAGGGAGCAGTGACGGCACAAACAGTAGTAAGTGTCGCCAAAGAAAGTTAGTGAGCAGTGACGTAATAAACAAATATAAATATCGAAAAAGACAGTGACTGCAGACGAAACAAACAGTAGAAAGCATCGCCAAAGAAAGGGAGGATGCAGTGACGTAATAAACGGTAGTAAGTGTCGCCAAAAAAGATAGTGACCTATGACGTAACATACCGTAGGAAGTATCGCCAAAGAAAGACAGAATGCTGCGACGTAACAAACATTGGGAGGCATCGCCAAAAAAAGTTAGTGAGCAGTCAGGCAAAAAACAATATTAAAAATCGCCAAAAAAGATAGCACTGACGCTACAAACAGTTGAAAGCATCGCAAAAGAAAGACAGTTGGCAGTGACGTAACAAACAGTAGAAAGCATCGCCAGAGGAAGACAGAAAGCAGTGACGTAACAAACAGTAGAAAACAACGCCAAAGAAAGACCGAAAGTAGTGACGTAACAGTAGAAAGAATAGACAAAGAAAGACAGAGAGTAGTGACGTAATGAACAGTAGACAGAATCGTCAAAGAATGGCGGAGAGCAGTTTCGTAACAAACAGCAGGAATTTTTGCCAAAGAGAGATAGTGAGCAGTGGCGTAAGCAGTAGCAAGTATCTCCAAAGAAAGACAGTGAGTAGTGACGTAAAAAGCAGTAGAATTTATCGCCAAAGAAAGACATGGCTGTGACGTAACAAGCCATAGGAAGTATTGCCATAAGAAAGATAATGACCAGTGACGTAACAAACAGTAGGAGATATCGTAATAGAAAGTTAGTTGGCAGCAACGTAAGAGACAGTATCATATATAAAAAGGAGGGTGAGTAGTGACGTAACACACAGTAGAAAGCATTGCCGAAGAAAGACAGAGAGCAGTGACGTAACAAACCAGTAAAAAAAAGACAGAGAAAGACAGAGAGTAGTGACGTAAGAAACAGCAGCAAGCATCGACAAAGAAAGACAGAGAGCAGTGACGTTATAAACGGTAGTAAGTATCGCCAAAGAAAGATTGTGACCAGTGATGTAACAAACAGTAGCAAGTATCGACAAAGAAAGAGAGAGAGAGAGTAGTGACGTAACAAACAGCAGGAAGTACCGCCAAAGAAAGATACAGCAGTCACGTAACAAACAGTGGGATGTATCGACACAGAAATGGAGGAAGCAGCGACGTAACAAACAGTTGAAAGTATCGAAGACAAGATAGTTACCAGTGACGTAATAAACCGTAGGAAATATCGCCAAATATAGACAGTGAGTAGTGACGTGGCAAACAGAGGAAAGTATAGTCAAAGAAAGAGAAGAAAGACAGACATCAGACTCGTAACAAACAGTAGTGACGTAAGAAACAGTAGGAAGAATCGTATAAAAAGATAGTGAGTAGTGACTTAACTAGCTGTAGAAAGATTCGAAGTAGTAGGGAATCCTGCATTCTGGCTCATTGACCATAATATTGGTCAATTCACCCACCTAATAGGTTACAAAAACGTATTTTTAACCTATAACTAGGTTTAAAAAAATAACCAATTCATACACAAACCTAAGACTTAGGTTAAACATCAACCAATACAGTCTAATAGGTCCAAAAAACACAGAAAAATTTCCAATAGTTTCGATGATGAGTCACAATTCATGCACAAACCTAAAACTAGGTCAAAACATCAACCAATAGGTCAAAAGTCACGTGAATTTCTAATGGTTTCACCGAGTCAGCAATTTCGTTGATCACATAGTCACCAAGTCTTTATTATCAACCCAGAAATTAAATGACTCAGGATAACCCAACCATTTCACCAACGACTTGCTTCCCCGTTTCCTGATTATCTTTTCTATTCTAAATATTTCTTGAGTAGTCTTCTGTAGCTCCTGTTCATAAAACAGGGCTCTAAAATGAGCCCTGTATTTCCTCACCATTATAATCAGTAATCTTATAAGTTGGTGGATCCGTATACTGAATTTGTGCAATTGTGAACATTTCCTCAGTCCATCTCGGTGTAAAGGCCTTTTCAAATGTGTTCTTCTTCTTCGTTGTTCTAACTTTATCGCCGACCGAGAACTTAGGATTAATGGGTTCTGGAATTTCACTTCCATTTAAGTTCATCCATACAGCCTTTTCATTCATTTTCAAACTAGCTTTAGAGGGTGTCATTTCAGTAAAAGAATGCCTAGTTTCATTACAGTTACTAACTATTTCATCCGACACATCGATATATTTTCTTGTTGAATTAGCTGTAAAGCACTTAAACATTTTCTCTCTCATCGTTCTGTTCCAACGCACAACAACGCACGATTTTTCTTCGTTCTCGATAGAATACAACTCGACTAAGGGGCCGTTCACATATTATATAACGCACAAAATCTCAATTTTTGACCCATCTCCCTACCCCTAGTAACGTTATATAACAGCAGCTTTGACCCCCCCACCATTATATTGTACAACAGATATGCTACCTACCCCTACCCCACCCCAGAAGCAACAACAAAACCTACTAATAGCCTACAGCATGATAATACATTGTAGTGACGTAAATTCTATCTAAAAACACCATTTTTATTTTGCACTAGAAATGAGGATTACAGTATCACACAGAATTCACTGGTTTAATATTGCCCTACCAGGTATTTATCGATAGGTTCGCGGTACAACTCTGCCTATTTAACAGCGTATGATACAGAGTGTATACTACAACTACTATTTAAGCAGACATAAACTATTTACTCATACTATAGAAATTGAAATCAAACATCTTGATAATACGAACAAAAATAATTATTTCAAGTAAATTAATTTAAATTTAAACTACAATCATAACAAATCACACAGAATTGAATGTAAGAGCGTTTAAAGCTATGCACAAGAAGTTGCTAAAATTGTAATCAGGAAATTCTTAAAAGTGGATTTATAAATAATAAATCAATTCGCCAGGTGACAACTGATGGTGTTAGTTTTGGATCACAACATATTGTGAACTTCGATTAGGCAAAAAAGGTAAGTGGTACATGGAATTTCCAATTGGCTGGCAAACAGATAAAAAGCATAAGCTGAAAAAGTTTGTTATATAACAAAACCTTCAACCTACCCACACCCTCACAGTATAATGCTAACAAAATAGGAACCCACCCACCTACCCCCTGAGCGTTATATAATATGTGAACGGTCCGTAAGATCTTAACATCCTTATTATAAAATTCCTTACCTTTGTCCACCCACACCTTGCCTGGTCTCCTACCGCTATCAAATATTTCAGAAAGCCATTAGCCATTGATTTCCCACTTTTATCATTTAATGGCACGATCCAACCGTACTTGGAAATACATCTATTACGGTTAGCAGGTATTTCACGCCATCGTTATCTTTAACAAAAGTCTGCATATCGACTAAATCAGCAGCCCATATTTCATCTATTCCACTAACGTACACCTTCCTTTTTCGAAAACGTCTTAACACAGGCTTATGTAACTCATTCGCGAGTTCATCGGTCCATTGTAATTTTAGGCTTTTTTAAAACCTAACCCGAGACTAGTTTTGGTAGATAATATAGGTTTGGCAAGACTTCTTTCTAGTCGCTCTCGTAAGCTAGGATTAGGAATATTATTCAACTTATTAACCATCACTCTATCGGCGACATTCCTAGAACATGCAACGGAGTGCTGGTCGTAAGCAAAATCATGATGATATGCAGCGTTGTCGACTCTATTGACGGGCTTCGACCAATCCTTAGGAGATCCATCTGAATTCAGCCTCAAATCAAGTCTATTATCAGGACCAGTAAACGAATGTCCCGACAAGTGCATCTCACCCGGATATTTAACCCACGGCAGCTTAATACAGCTGGTAACCGAATTTAAAGATCCAACTAAATCACCACCTTCAGAAAAAAAACGAGTTGTGTCTTTATCTTTCCACATATATCACATGTGCCTCTAAGCATTGACCTTCCATTCGTCGTTGTAACATTTTGAATATTTTTATTTTCAGTACGAGTTTTACACTTTACGCAATACATCCTTTTTAAATACAATTAGATATATTTAAAATGGAAGTCAAAGATTTATCGTGGAACGACATATTATCTAAGAGATTCAATAATCCTCTTTTACCTAGAAGTATAAGAGGGTTAATCGTAGGAAAGTCTGGATGCGGTAAGACGACTCTATTGTTGAACCTACTGCTAAGACCTGGATGGTTAGACTACGACAATCTGCGAGTATTCGGAAGATCTTTCTTTCAACCAGAGTTTAAAATAGTCAAGCAAGCATTTGAAGATAAAGTACCGAAAGAATCCATCATCGGGCTATTCGGGTGCCAAAACAAGATCGCGAGAGAAAATGTACCTCCGGCATTCGTCATTGAGAAAATGGCTAAACACTCGGATAAAAAATCTGATATATCTTCCAAGTTCTTCGAATCGTCTGAAGATGTGCCAGTTCCGAGAGATTTGAATCGTGAAAAGAAGAACCTGACGATTTTCGATGATTTACAGTTAGAAAAGCAAAATAAATGTGAGACCTACTACATCCGGGGCAGGCGTAGTAACGTTGACTGCTTCTACCTCGCTCAAAATTATTTTGAACTACCTAGACAGACGATCAGAGAGAATGCAAACTTTATCTGCTTGTTTCCTCAAGACCAGAAAAATATTAATCACATCTACCTCGATCACGTAAGTATAGACATGCTTAAGGATGAGTTTAAGAAACTATGTGAAACAACCTGAGAGCAACCTCATGGATTTGTAGTGATAGATCAGACTAGTAATAAGAAAAACGGCAAGTATAGATGCGGTTTCGATTAATTCTACATTCCATTATAAATAAATCTTTTATATTTTAAAAACGGAATCGCTTCTAGCAGGGTACCAAGAATCGGAGAATATAGTGGACATAATGAGTGTCAGTAATCTGAGAGTAACGACCGATATCATCGGTGCTTCCTATAGCAACGGAACGACTGATAATATAATTTATTCCTTTTTCCCGAATGTAGGGCCCGGTTATAAGATTATCGAAACGCCGAGGAATTTGATATATCTTCCAATCACCCTATCCACGATATCGATGATCGAAACGTCTCTCGCCGATCAAAATGGCCAACTAGTTAATCTCCGAGGTGAGGAAAAATCGTTACGGTTTCATATAAGAGAGGCTTAACAGTTTTATAGTCTTATGTAAAATGAGTCGATACACAATTGTCAAAGTTAATATTTCAGAAGGACAACAAGACAAAATCAAAAAATCGCAACACGCAGGATCCGGTGTTAGCAAAGGATTAAAGCACAACGATTTAAATTGAAACCACGTGTTAGCTCTTACCCAGGGGCAGGTTTATAAGCTGGCTAAAGCGTATCAGGGTGGAACGGGTGCGACTATAAAAATGAGTAAAACGCAATTGATTCATAATGCCAAAGTCGAAGGTGTATTTATCAGAGCCATTTTACCGTTTCTAGCAACTGCAGGAAAATTTTTGCTATCGAGCGTATTGTAACGGTTTAGGGGTACGCTTACCTAGTGTCGGCCTGCTGGAGTGTCAACCTGTTGTGTACACCTGTCTACTGTGTTCTTTCTACTGTGGTATCTACCTGCTGTATACGCTTATCTACTATCTACAGTATCCTATCTACTGTAGATATCTACTGTCTACTGTATATTGTCTACTGTCTACTATCTACTGTAGATTTCTCCTATCTACTGTGGTCTATTTACTATCTACTGTGTAGTCTCTACTGTCTGCTGTCGCCTATCTACTGCGTAGTCTCTGCTATCTACTGTCTCCAATCTACTGTGTATCATCTACTATCTACAGCAAGTTAGTATAAAAGAGAGGATAGTCAGTCAAGTAGGGAGTTCGCCTGGATGATCGTCGTCGTCGTCGTCATCTGGAGATCGTCATCAGGGAGCCATGTAGATTCGGCTTCGGCCTTGCAGTCTCGGCTCCTAGGAAGCACGAATAGTCGTCGTTGCTTTGCAATAGTCGTCGTGGATATAGTCGTCGTAGATTTGCGATAGTCGCCGTCAGCCATTGACGTAGCGTTGCAATTACTCGTTAGTTATCGACGTAGGGCCTATTGAGGGGGTGAGGTACGGACTGTTTCCGAATGGGCGCCACAGAAGTATTGTTTTCCGTTGTACAATAAAAGAGGATTATGGAACAAGCGTGTCTTAAACCATGCGTCATCCAGAAAGGAGCTATTTAAACCTTATCGTCTGTATCATAAAATTTGGTTGTTATATCCGTTGATCCATACGCAGTTAACAATTTCGGGTACATCTTTGGTGGTTCCTCTTCCTGCTTTTGATAAAAAAATAGACATTTGTTTAACCTGCGAATCTTCATATTTCCTATTCGAAGCCGCTTTTGTATCAGGATCGAGCAGATGCTTTTGAATGCGTTCTAAAATACTTTCAAACATACCGATAGTCTCCAATTCTTCCTCAGTTGACCTATCATACATCATTACTGGTATACTATAAAAACAATAGGGCCATCAGTTTCACCAAACCATGATCTGGTGATATGCCCCAACTTTTTAATGCTGGAGTTTGGATATCAGTGCCTTCGAATGTGACGACGGAGATTGTTGCGAAAGATGCGTTCCTCGAGGCGATTAGAGATCGAGAACTGGCTCTTAAAATGAGGGAGCGCGAACCGAAGACGCTCGACGAAGCGTATCGAGTGGCCTTACGCCTGTGCGCGTATCAGCACACGTCTGAGTTAGAAGATCGACGAAGGCCAGCGAACCGAGTACGAGGCACCCAAGGGAACGATAACGACGGAGCGTTTCAATCGCAATTGGATGGCTTCATCGCTGCTCAGCAAAAGTGGCAACAAAGCTTGGAGGAGAAATTCTCTCGGCAGCTAGAGGAGCTACGAAACTCACGCCGAACGAATATCGACGCAGAGCCGAATTTCGCCACACCAGCAGATCGCACAAGGAATCCAGGACGTGGAGTAACCTGCTTCAACTGCGGACGAATCGGACACATCGCACGCCAATGTGTAGACATCAGCAACGGCCTTTTCACCGCCCTGGCGACTCACGGCCTTCGACTTCATCGGAGATCGAAAACGACGAAACGACGGTTACCAACCATACCACACGTGAGGGACAGAACAGGGACACGAACAATGCCATCTACATACGCGGAACGATAAATCGACGCTCGAGGACCTGCTTAGTGGACACTGGGTCAGAGGTAACCCTGGTACCGTTGATTGACGTAGAGGGGCTAATGCGTCAACCTAGCACTCATGTGTTGTTGGCCGCCAACGGCACGAAAATACGGGTTTTGGGCAAAGTTAGAGTGCACATTCAGATTTGGAGAGGATTTGCAGTTGAAACAAATTTTCTGGTATCTGATCAAGTAGGCGAGCCAATGCTAGGTATGGATTGGTTGAGGCAGCATAAATGTAGAATTGGTTTTGGGACAGGTGCGCTTTCATTGGACGCGACGCATCCCATTAATTAAGAGGAATGGCTCATTGTGGTGCCGACGAGTGATGGTCGCGGAAGAAGTGACTGTTTGCCAAATTCTCAGTGTGATGTTCTTTTTCGAACTCAGTACAGGAATCTCAATAGCACGGCTCAGGCGTGGATGACTGAAGCTAGGGAGATTAAGCCAGGAGTACATTTAGCGCGAGTGGTATTGAGTAACGAAGCAGACCGAGCGAGTGTAAGAGTTTTGAATTTGAGCAATCAGCCTGGTACGCTGTCGGTCATTCAGTTGATCGGTGATCTCCACCCTTTGGAGATAGAGTACCAAGAAGAGATCACTTCGGAACGGAGCTTGCCGATGACTAGTCACTTGATTGAGAAGCTCGTGGAAGATACACCGGATGATGTTCCCGGGGAAATAAGAGCAAGGTCGCAAATCCTGCTGACAGACTATAGCGACATATTTTCGACAATCCACCGAGATTTAGGGAGCACTGTAGTTTTCCAGCATCGGATTGACACCGGGGATGATCGGCCGATAAGACAGCCCTTGAGAAGGCAGCCATTGCATTACCAAGCAGAAATAGACGTGCAGTTGGAACAAATGGTAGCAAGCGAAGTAATGGAGCCGGTAGTTAGTGAATGGGCAGCAAATGTCGTGTTAGCCAAAAAGAAGAATCAGCCATTCGTGTGGGGAGAAGAATGTCAAAGCGCTTTCGATCGTTTGAAGGTAGCGCTCACTACTGCTCCAGTACTGAGCCTACCCAGTGACAATTTAGTGTATACATTTGATTGCGACGCTTCCGACGTAGCAATTGATGCGGTGTTGTCGCAGCGAATCGATGGACACGAGTGTGTAGTCGCCTATGGCATCCGGTTACTCTCTACAGCGGAGCGAAACTATTGTGTCACAAGAAAAGAGTTACTGGCAATAGTAAACTTCACTCAGATTTACCGACAGTACTTGTTGGGGAGGAGGTTCACCCTCCTGACGGATCATGCGGCGTTGAGGTGGTTTCAGAAAACTCCGGAGTCGATAGGCCAACAAGGACGCTGGTTAGAAAAGTTGGCAGAATTTGATTTTGAAGTTTTGCAGAGACCGGGGCGTAAACACATGGAAATGCCGACGCTTTATCGAGGAAACTCTGCAGCCAATGTCGTCAGGGAGAGATCGGCCCCGAAGTCTTGTTGCTGCGGGAGGTAACCGCGGTCGTTCGTACGAAAAAAGATATTTAGAAAGTGGAAGACGAGGATACTGCTTCGAACCTGCAGGAAATTCTATTGCAGAAGTCGCCAAAAGCTAAGACTTTTGTAGCGCATGTTGATAAACTACGAATTTGCTATGGGCGAGTAAAGAGACAGTAGCAGTTGCCTGCTGCGTCCGTAGCAGTGGTAGACACAGCAATCGTACCGGTCGATCAAGACGGTTACATGCGGGAAAGTAACACGAAGCGAGCGCGGAACAGGCCGCAAGTAAAGAAAGCTCCGACGGCAGAGGACGGAACGAGACAATTGTCCGCTGGCGAAAATCTGAGGCTATCGTCAGACCGTGGAAAGGATGAACAGGGAAACGGTGTGCAAAGTTCGGCCTTAGGTGCGATCAATCGGCGTCGACGATGCATGAGTCGTCCCGTGCGATTTCAGTAGAGCAAACGCCTGGCAGACGTGATGTAACGCTGGTAAAAAGAGCGTAAAGACGGGATACGACGTCAGAAAAAGAGCAAAAGATGAATACGACATCTGTTGATAAAGAGAGAAGACACAGCGATTAAATGGAGAGACTCTGCAGTAATTTAGTGAAGAAAACAAACGGACGATGGAAGCAATGAAACGCCGTACAAAGAAATTGTTAACCGTCGAAAGGACTTTTATTTTCACAAAAGATTTCTGAAAGGACTTTTATTTTCAGGAACGAACAATGTTCTCGTTAGACAACTGCCTGATCGTTCATGGACTTTTAGTATCATGTTATTGTGTCATGCCTGCTTTCTGTTGAACTGTCAAGCTGACTGGTTTCGTATGATTTACTGTTTGGTTTGTTATGCGATAATTGTTATGCAGTAGGCCTAGTTGTTATCAGTTGTTTGGACTGTTCGACAATGTCTAATTTCATGATTAGCTATGGACGATTGGGTCCACGTGATTTTCATGTTGTAATATATAGGATCTGACTGTTAAGTCTGTTAATTTGCTTTGTGGACTATTGTCTGAACTGAAGCCGATGTACGCTTTAATTAGGGGAACTCTTGTGATTAGGCGTTCCCAAAATGAGCTTTTGGGATGTTGCTGCGGGAGGCGTGTAACGGTTTAGGGGTACGCTTACCTAGTATCGGCCTGCTTTAATTTAGGGGAAATCTTGTGATTAGGCGTTCCCAAAATGAGACTTCTGGGATGTTGCTGCGGGAGGCGTGTAACGGGTTTAGGGGTACGCTTACCTAGTGTCTGCCTGTTGTGTACACCTGTCTACTGTGTTCTTTCTACTGTGGTATCTACCTGCTGTATACGCTTATCTACTATCTACAGTATCCTATCTACTGTAGATATCTACTGTCTACTGTATCCTGTCTACTGTAGTCTATCTACTATCTACTGTAGATATATCCTATCTACTGTAGTCTATCTACTATCTACTGTGTAGTCTCTACTGTCTACCGTCACCTATCTACTGCGTAGTCTCTGCTATCTACTGTCTCCAATCTACTGTGTATCATCTACTATCTACAGCAAGTTAGTATAAAAGAGAGGATAGTCAGTCAAGTAGGGAGTTCGCCTGAAAGATCGTCGTCGTTGTCGTCGTCGTCGGGAGATCGTCATCAGGGAGCCATGTAGATTCGGCTTCGGCCTTGCAGTCTCGGCGCCTAGGAAGCACGAATAGTCGTCGTAGATATAGTCGTCGTGGATATAGTCGTCGTAGATTTGCGATAGTCGCCGTCAGCCATTGACGTAGCGTTGCAATTACTCGTTAGTTATCGACGTAGGGCCTATTGAGGGGGTGAGGTACGGACTGTTTCCGAATGGGCGTCACAGAAGTATTGTTTTCCGTTGTACATTAAAAGAGGATTATGGAACAAGCGTGTCTTAATCCATGCGTCATCCAGAAAGGAGCTATTTAAACCTTAAATGGTTAGTCTTCAGCACACCACTGAAGCCTTACTCAGCGGACTGCAATTCGAACTACCCCCATATCGGACGGGGTTGCAAGTCGTCATCCTGGTCACTGTCGAATAGGCCCCGTTCCGTTACAGTGTTACCAAGCTTAGCAACGGGTGCATTAACAGAAATAGATGCAGCAGCTGGTTCCAAAGTCATGGATAAAATAAGCGGATCAGGCGGTGTGATATATCTCAATAGTCGTGGTGAAAACTACAAGATCGTGAAACAAGGCGTGGGTCTTTACCTGAAGCCATGGCAAGGATCAGGTTTAAAAGGCGTAGGAGAAGGTCTGTATCTGAAAATAGATTTTGGATTCGTAAATGGTGAAGGGTTTAACCTCGGACCAGATTCACCGTTTAAAAGCATTCCACTTCTCGGATTGTTACTTTAAAAAAAATCCTAAATAAAATGTCTCATTATCCGATTCATAAAGTGGGATCGACAAAACCCAAAATTGAAAAATCTACGAAAACACAACCGAGATCCGTCATGTGGAAGGCGTGTGAAGGTATGTGGGATGCAAAGTATAGACCGCAAAGACAAATGGGTGGTTTAAGATGGGAGTTTTTTGCCGAAGAACCGATAACTATTCATTCTCATGAGACGGTTGTGTTTTCGTTAGGCTTAGGTGTCCGAATGACGAAAGGATCGTATAAAGGTTCGCTCCATCCGGAATTTATAGAAGCGGGGCGTCGCCTGCTAAGTGATACCGTTACTGGATTCGTTGAAGACATTTTACTCGATATTAAGAATTTTAGAGATCTTGGAACTGTCACCATAAACGAAGGAGATCGTTATGTTATGTCGATTACCGCGTCAACGAATAAACTTGAATTCCATTGTAAAAATATTCTTCGATATTATAAAATGAAATTGATTAATGCAGACACTTATCGCCTTCAGAAAATATCTGAAATTCAGCAGGAAATATTACGAGAACGAGAAAAGAGAGAAATAATTCGTAAAAAATATCAAAAGAGTGTTAAAGTAGTTGATGCGTTGGGAGGTTTGTTTGCCCTTACATCTTCTGGACTCGGTGTGTTAGGCGCAACTTTCTAAGTACCGTCGTAGCCGCACCAGCTGCAACAATCGTGGTATCTTTATCAGCGGAAGCCGGAGCTTTGTGTCTGTTAGGAAACCAAATCCGCAGAATATTATCGCTGCAGCAAGAAAAACATGCAAAAATCAAGACCATAGTCGAAGAGAGACTCAACTCAATCACCGACCTTGTTTCGAAAGCTTTGGATGATAATATCTCAGACATGGAATATTCTGTTATTCTAATTGAATTTGAGAAGTTTAATCAGATGAAGGAAGAGGTTAGAAGTAAAAGCAATGCTAACATAGATGAAGCGACGAAACAATCATTCAATAGGGAAAAGGCATTCAAAACGTATTGAATACAAAGTGAAATTTACGTTTTATGTTTTACGTCTTTTTGTGTTTAAATATTATGTTTCCAAGTTAAAAATGTCGTTTCTAAAAATCAAAGACCCAACCAAACTTGATTTTATCGTTGAGAACTTTCTCAAGATGAAACAAAATATTAGACAAGACTCGTTATCCGAGAAAATAGGGGACATTAGGCTTCAGCGGGAATTGATAAAGGCGTACAAACCAATTATCGACTCGCAGTCTGGAATAACCAAAGATTGAGGTACTATAAAAGAGAACTCTAAGGCAACCGCTGAAGCGCTTCGAGTATTGTCAGCCTCGATGTCGTCATCGTTGAAAGCGATCCAATTCCCACAATATCCACCGATAGAAGTGTTTGATGATGATCCAGTTTCAGATATTAGAACTTTGGAATTAGGTGATATCGCTACAAAATATTTAAAAGAATATGCCTCGAACAAAAAGTTGACGGATACGACCTTCGGAATATACTCTACAGGCGGTCCATTTTACATCGGGGACAGCCCAGTCACCATCGAAGGTGATGATATAACTATAAGGGAACTCCTGGACTTTGGGAGTTATTGACAATGGCAAAACCAGACAAGACGATATACGACATAAACGATCTCAAAGACTTGAGTGTGATTTAGAATGTGACAAACGCAATCTGTCGACCTGATAATCCGAACAAACCCAAGTCGTCTAGAAGCGAAAAATATAGGGAAATCATTAATCCGATATGGTAATGGAGCTTCTCAACAGGCGAGGGAGTCGTAGTTCTACCGCAAGATCCTAATGCGCTAGTGGATATGTTAACTCTTCGATTCGCTGGCTTCAAAGCGGGAAATACAGGATTAAGAAACGAGATAGTCGGTATCTGCAATGAGTTACTTCGACAAAATGTGATAAATGCGTTAGAGTATAAAAAATTAATGATACAATTAAAAAATGATTGTCATAACTAAGAGAAGATTTACTAAAAGATACGTCGTAGGAGGCGCTGGAATATTTGATACGATATCGGGGTTTTTCAAAAGAATGTTATCTTCGAATGCAGCGAGACAGATAGCAACAACCGCTTTGAGTGTTGGTAAAGACGCTGCGACTGAGATAGGAAAAAAGGCTATAGATGTTGGTAAGACCGTTGCTATAAATGCCGGAAAACGATTGACTGATAAAGCAGCGGCAAAAATGTTTAACCCACCGCAAGCAACTGTACTTAGCCAACAGAGCAAGGACGCGTTAAAGGGTTTAATATCTCCCCATGGAAATACGAATACAAATAATTAACTGCGTGGTAACGGTGGCGCCATATCGATCCAAAATTTGGTGCGTGGATCTGGAATGAAGTTGGCTTAAAATATGTTATTGTTAAATTAAAATGTAGTCAGATATTCTAAGATTTACCGGAAATATTATTATAGACGAGGCAGTTGAGAGATACGAATGGCACGAGTACGAACCAGTGGCCAGGACGAATCTTAACAGCGCTGGGAAAATTCGCATCAATATCGAACTTCAAGATCTGTTCAGCCATCCCTCCGAGTCATACCTGATATTCGAAGGCAGAGTTACCAAAGCAAATGCTACAGGTTATGCCGATGCCGACGCTGCAGCCATTAAAAACAACGGTTTGATGCACCTTTTCAGCCAAATGTCGTATTCGCTATCGAATAAAGAAATCGAAAGCGTGTTTCATCCGGGACAAAACTATGCTGGGGTTGCTGAAATATCCTAACGACTTCGCTCTCGCACAAGGACTTAACCAATTATCGAATAAGGACACTACCGCGACTGCTGTTATAGCCGACAACGCTGGTGTCGCGATCAGACAGGCTTTTTTAATTCAGAAACCAACTGCAAAGGGCACATTTAGTTTCATCTTGCATATGAAGCACATTTTTGGATTCTGCGAAGATTATGATAAGATAGTCTATGGTATGAAACAGATTTTGACGCTCGTTCGCAAGTCTGATGACGATGCTATTTTCAGGGCAAATGCAGCTGGGGCTAGTAAAGTCAACATCAATAAAATTTCATGGTGTTTGCCGCATGTCATTCCATCCGACATGGAAAGAATGCCGCTGTATAAAACGATCGAATCAAAGCCAACATCACCAGTAGCCTATCGAGCTCATCAATGCGATACCATAACGGTTCCACAATCTACCACATTTAGTTGGCGACTTAGCGTAAAGACATCGCCAGAAAAGCCGAGGTATATTATCGTTGGATTTCAAACGAATCGAAGCGGCAATCAAGAAGCTAATCCATCAATGTTCGATCATTGCGATATTAAGAACATGTATATGATGATGAACCAAGAAAGATACCCAGCAGTCGATTACAACCTATCATTCCCGAATCAGGAATTTTCGAGAGCTTATCGAGATGCCGCGACCTTTAGCGAGAAATTCTATGGGATGAATCAGCTCGTGACTCAGAGCAACATAACGCCGGCTGATTATAAGAATTTACATCCGCTATTCGTTTTCGATGTGAGTAAGCAGTCCGAGCGATTAAAGTCATCTGTCGTAGACACCCAGATCAAGGCAACTTTTTGAATGCTGCGGTGCCGGTTGGAACGGAAGCTTATGCAGTTGTCATTTCAGATAAATTGCTAAACTTCCAATCAGACGGTCAGAAGATGAGCGTTGTATATTAAAGAAAATATTTTCTATTATAAAAACATGAAACTCTCCCAACTGAAATCGCTATTAAAGGAAAATGGAATAAAGCCGAGTTATATGAACAAACCAGAATTGTTAAGAATACTCGTTGAGAATGGTGTTTTACCACAATCAGAACTGAAGGCGCCGGTGAAGAAGAAAAAGCCTAAGTACGAGTATCTAAAAAAGCGATTCCAAATAATCCTATAAGCGTTGAAATCTTAGACAAAGATACGAACGAAACCGTCACTTACTCATTGTTGTATAAGGCGAGTATGGCTTTTAAAACCAGTATGAACACTTTGAATGCTTACAATGGTAAAGTCTGGAGAAATAGATACGAGATCAAGATCCTGTCATTAAGATATTTACTTTCATGATACCAGGTTACATCACACCGTATCTGGAGAGAGTGATGTTGTTGAACTTGTGGTTTAGATTTTTCAATGATGTTTCTCATTGAAAATCTATCAACACTTTGTTAATTAAACCTTTATGAAATTCTTAGTAAATAAACGTCTTTCTCGCTTTCGTACTACTACTAATACAACATCCTCTACTTTTAATTGTATGGACGGCTTATTTCCGATGAATATATTGCATGATAATCTCACACGACACTACACGGAGTGGATATTAGCGTAAGAGGGTCGATTGGATTATCGTCTGTATCATAAAATTCGGTTGTTATATCCGTTGATCCATACGCAGTTAACAATTTCGGGTACATCTTTGGTGGTTCCTCTTCCTGCTTTTGATAAAAAATAGACATTTGTTTAACCTGTAAATCTTCATATTTCCTATTCGAAGCCGCTTTTGTATCAGGATCGAGCAGATGCTTTTGAATGCGTTCTAAAGTACTTTCAAACATACCGATAGTCTCCAATTCTTCCTCAGTTGACCTATCATACATCATTACTGGTATACTATAAAAACAATAGGGCCATCAGTTTCACCAAAACCATGATCTGGTGATATGCCCCAACTTTTTAATGCTGGAATTTGGATATGAAAATCGCCCTCGACACCGTTCGGGTATTTATATTTAATTTGAATTCGTTGACGAAAGTTGTTCGTATTATTCACGACTTTAAAAATCATTTTATCTGGATTAAACGTTTTGTGTGTAATAATCGTCTTTTCTGTATAGATAATATTTTCTTTAAGCTGAAATATGAAAATAATTTCTTATTTTAATCATCGTAAACGAATAACTGCATCACACTTAATCCAGGCTTGCCCGATTCAGCTTGTTTACAATACAACATGTAAGACGTGTATTTTCCAACGAAATCGATTAAAAATTCCTGATAAGTATTTCCTAAATAAATAGGATTAGGTGCAGTATATAATATAATCCAACTTCCTGAGTCGGTGGTTCCTTCTATCCTCCAATCATAAATCCTTTCGGTGGATTTATTCCTGCCTTTTAATCCAATCTTCCAGATGCTTACAGTTGCTGGACACTTGATAGTTAAAGAGAAGCGACTGTTGGTGTTAGACACCCATTCAGTTTCGTCTTTGAACGCATTGAAGGCTTTGTTATTTTGAAGTTCAGAACTGGCGTTCGCTTCAAAACCATAATTACTACTATTCGAAGTTAATCTAGGAACGTAACTGACATGACATGATATAATATGAAATCGCCAGTAAACGTAATTAGATGATGCTGGAAATGTAAATTTGTTCAAAACCCCTGCAACGAGGACTTCCGTTTTAGGACTTAGGATAATTGTAAATACTGTTCCATCGTTACTCGCTTGAATTTCCCATCTAGTAATACATTTGTTTAATGGTGTGCTGGCAATGATGTAGAAACCCTATATAGACAGAGGAACGGGATATTTAATATATAACCAAGCATCAGTTACTGTATCAGTTATCCAACACTCTGGGGAATGACAAGCATTTTGAAACGCTTTCCACGGTTCAAAGTTATACCCAGCCGCTATGCGATATTCGTTAGCACTAGCTTCGTAGGTAAAACCGTTTATTGTCATTACATTCGAAGTCATGGTTGGAGCTGCAGTCACGTATAGTCCTGAATAATCGCTGGTCGTTATCATTTGGCTGACTAGAGTTTCGACTTGACCAAAGCTCACAGCCCCGCTTGCTATGACCGGTGGATGAATGTCAGTTGGTTGACCTTTTATCATATTACCATTCATATTTAAATCACCCTCCATTGCGTTCGTTCCATCTCTTTTTAGTAATGTACTACTCGCTTGAGATAGCGTAACACCTCCAGAAACTATTCTTTGAGTTGATCCAGTATCAGTTCGTCCAAAATTTATCAACAGGCATTTTATATACAATAATATTATTTAATACAATTCGTTCACGACCTCTTGAAATTTACAACCATCGTTGATCGTCTTCTTCATTACACATACACAAAAATGACCACAATACACTTGGCCGTCTGGTTGTATTCGCTCAGTGTTATAAAACAGCGATCTTTATAGATAATTTATCAATTCAGTAGGAGGAAGTCCGTAGCTGTCGAAATAAATTTCATCATTGGCGCGCTTGATCCAACACGTCCAATGTGTTCCTTTACTGTCAGAATCACCCAGATTAAGGATGCCGCACTAGTTCGCTCTTGGCTTCTTCGGTAACTCGTCTCTTAGAAATACTCCTCTGAAATTATTTATATTTAGTTTCCTCGCCACTTCGATTAGATTTATGTTCGACAAAGCAATATTTGGTAGCGTTACGCCTTCGACATCGATTAGTTTAGTGTTCATTTTATATTTAGGGAATAATGTCCATAGGCTATAGTGTGAATTCCATCTTCCTGAATAACTCGTTTATCGTCGTCTGCTGAGAGAGCTACCTTGTTCATTTCTTCGGTGTAGATATCGTGAAGATGCGATCGAATGACATTCATCTTTCTCGATTGTTCTCTCTCGATCTGTTTACCAGCTTCTTCATCTTTGAACATGCCAATGACTTTTTTATTGATGCCTGTTTCTATACCAAAGGGCACTATCTTTAGGATAGTCGCTAGTGCCGAACCTGCTTCTAATGTCAGGAGCTATATCAGTGTAGAAGTCTTCAGGCTTAATTTCATAGGCTAAATAATCCGTATCTATAAAAAGTAACATTGCTCTATCTTCGAACTTTTTCTTGATGTAATTATAGTGAAAATCGTACATTATAGTTTTACTCAAGTCTAAAATACACATGCCAAGATATATAGGCTTACTATATATAGTAATATATATAGCTTACTTACTGTAATATAGCTTCGTCTGTTTCATGTGAATGACAAATAGGCTTTCATCAAAAATAGTTCGAGTGTCGTAACTCGTTCTCGCTGCTAGTTTTATGGCTTGCTTCTCGCTAGAAACCAGTTTTATATCTACGTGAGCCTCTATGTTTTCACACGTCTTACCAAACACACTATTGTTCATTAGCTTGAAAAAGTCTTTCTCGAAATCGTTGGTGGCTTTGGTCCTCAGGTTGGTATTTAGATCGATGTACTTTTCCAACCTAGCACTTTCTTCAAATTTTATTCCACGATGAATTTTGGTTATCATCAAACCTAAGCTTTCATACAGCTTTAAATTTTCGTAATGGACTATATACTTTACTTTATCATTCAAGTTCGGAATGAGTTTTGACACAACCGATCCCTCGACTTTAACACTCTCTGGAGCAAGAGGATAGTCGTTATGAAGATCGTGCAAGTTCCTCGGATATTCCAAATCGACTTCTAATATACACGTTGTTCCTCTCCAATCGTTTAGCTCATCATTGCTCATCCACTGGAACCCATGAGTTGGTAAATTTTTACACATACTGCATCCGTACAAATTGTTTGCGTCTAAATAGGTTATAAATGTTGAAGGCTTGCCATCGTTAAATGCTTCTCTCATATACTTATTGTTTGCCTGTCCATAGCGGTGCGAAATGGTGCTAACACCACCTCTTATTCCATGTTTAACCATTAGTATCTTATCGTAATCACTCAACAACTCCAACTTTACTTATGTCAACTTCAAGGCGGCGTCCCAAGCAAGACCTGGGAAGTATAATACCAAGCGGTATCAAGACCATAGTTCTCACTGCATATATCTCTAAAATTCTCAAACACATCAGCAAGCAGGAGAACATCAGTCACATTATATAAATCGCGGAATTCTCTCAACGTCTTGAATCCGAATTCTTTCTATACCTTCTGCGCATGGTTGTAGTCCTCGTCACTAATGCCTGAGTCGTTAAGTATTGAGTAGAATGCTGACTTTTGTGGTAGTTCTGTTTCGCTCAGTCGGTCGACGGCATCAACATAATCGTAAGGGTACTCTCCGTTTTTCTAAGTATGAGATCGAGCTGACTACCAGAGTAGTGTTTGCTTACATTCTTACACTGATCTTTCCTTAGGTTCCTCGATAATGTGTTGAGACTCGATGCCATAAATTTAAAGCTATCGATAAACCGCAATTCTCGTTTAACTAATATTTCCTTATTTTCTTCATTCGTACATTTATCGACCACGACCTCGCTGCCAAATGAGATATACTTTCCTTCGTTGTTAGGAATGCATCTAATCTTTTCGTTATCATCACCTCGCAATTTCTTTACGAATAGATGACTGTCATAACCGTTCAGATTATGAACAATACTGGGAAAAACTTGAGGACTTCATTTTTTTCGATTACAAATTTTATGAGTGGCGCTCTATATTTTCCAGTTAAATGGCATTCGTATCAAACTCGATCTTTACCCAGTTCGCCTTCGCATATGTGACAAACGGTAGCGGAATCGAATAGCGCCTGTTCTTTCTTTCCGAATATCATTTTTTAGGAAATTTAAATCGATTATAATATCTTTTATAAATATCTTTTATATTTCCTATAAGAGTATCTTTGAATATCTGTGCTACATCATCGTATTCGCTCTTTGCTGTGAACGTCACAGGAGCTTGCGAATAAAGATCATCGTCAAAACATTTTATATAATAACAGAAAGAACTTGGAACGTGTTTTGATATCTGTTGGTGTAAGACATGTTGGGATCTGGTTGACAGGTGTCTGTAGGTTTTATGAAAGATTCAAAATCAGCGTACACGACAAAGGGAACTCTCATCTTTCTATAATAATTTATAAAACTCAACATAGTTCCTGGTTCTGGAAGTTCTATCTTTTGAGCGTCGTGTTGGGAACAGTACTCGGTGTTTTTTTAATGACTCTTCATATCCTATCAAACATCTTTTACAATAGTGCATCGAAGTGTATGAGTTTGCGTTATGAACCGCCATCAGTCTGTTGAAGTTCTTTATCGAACAATAATGCTCCTTTTGTTCTTTAGAATTGAGTGATAGGCCTACACTGATATCGCTCTCGTGCTTCGATAGATATAGTGGAAATTGGTAAACATCTTTCTCATGACCAAAAACATTAATACTAATATTATTATTTCTCTCAAACTTACTTATCACGTTAGCATCCGCTGCGACTGGGAATTCAATGCTGGACCAATCAAGTTCCTCAGACTGTTTGATTAATTCTTTCGTAATTCTTTCTGAATTTTTATCAACAGGATTTAAGGCTCTCGTCACACACCACTTTAAGCATTCTTCGTCTTTGTTCTTCATATTGATGATACCCTTCTTATTCGCTAAACATTTCGGTAGTGGAATGTAAGAACTACCTTTCAACTGTTTAGAAACAACCGTATTGATATCCAGCTTCACAACTGCTCTGAACCTCCAGTTAGTACAACGCATCTGGAAGGTAGCCAGTGATTCTATGATTTTATCTTTCGCATTGTTGTAAATTTCACTGGTATCATTAGAGTCTAAAACCACTTCAGTTATCGAGCGGAATGGTATATCTCTAGAATCAACTTCACCAGATTTCATGTCAACGCGCTCCATTGAGCAGGTGAGGATAAAATTGACCTTAGTCTGTCGATTTCTTGTCAACAGGTCTACCATTTGTGTTTGAATGGTGTCAAAAAAAGACGTGGCGTCAATTCCGTTTGCTCCTTCGATCACGTATTGTATCGTGAAGCCCTTGATAGCTGTGGCCGTCTCTTTTATTTCGCGTGTTTTCATAAGAATTTTACCGAATATAGAATTCACTTTAGCTTTCAGTGCTTCTATCTTCTCGCTCACCTTTCTCTTTTGTTCTTCAGGTATGTACCCTTCAATCCACTTTGCGAATGTATTAATCGCGGATTTTGTCTTATCAAGGACTTTCGTACCGCTGAGACCGATATAGAAATGAGTGTTCTTCAGGTATGTACCCTTCAATCCACTTTGCGAATGTATTAATCGCGGATTTAGTCTTATCAAGGACTTTTCGTACCGCTGAGACCGATATTGGAATGAGTGTTGGTATTCCAATGTCTGGAACGGATGAGTCCAGCAAACTAGCATTGGTTGAGACTGGGGGAAATGGTGGAGGGGTGAGTGTTTGAGCCTAGTGAGCTTCAATTTTATTAATCAAATCTGCTTTACGCAGTCTCGTATAATCAACCATACTCTTCTGTTTCGGAATTTTTCTTAATTCTATCACAGTTTTCTTCGAGTATTCCATTTTATATTGGGATGACATTCCCTTAAGCTGTTGTGAGAAAATATTTTCATTCATTTTAAATTATGCAAGATTTTTTGTTAAACTGCTGACTCGGTGAAACTATGAGAAATTCCCGTGACTTTTGACCTATTGGTTTGATATTTGACCTAGGTTTTAGGTTTGTGCATGAATTGTTACTCATCATCGAAACTATTGGAAATTTTTCGGTGTTTCTTGGACCTATTAGACTGTATTGGTTGATGTTTAACCTAAGTCATAGGTTTGTGTATGAATTGGTTATATTTTAAACCAACAAATAGGTTAAAAAACGGTCTTGTAGCTCAAAAAGGTGGGAGAATTGACCAATATTATGGTCAATGAGCCAGATAGCGGGATTCCCTACTACTATTCGACAAAGAAAGACAGATAGCAGCGACGAACAAACAATAGGAGGCATCGCTATAGAAAGAGAGTGAGTAGTGACGTATCAAACCGTAGGAAGTATCGACAAAGAAAGACAGCGGGCTGTGACGTGACAAACAGTAGGAGGTATCGTAATGGAAAGTTAGTGAGCAGTGACGTAAGAAACAGTATTATATAGCGAAAGCAAGAAGATGAGTAGTGACGTAAGAAACAGTAGAAAGCATCGACAAAGAGAGAGAGAGAGAGAGAGAGAGAGAGAGCAGTGACGTAACAACAGTAGCAAGTATCGACAACGAAAGACAGAGTAGTGACGTAACAAATAGCAGGAAGTATCGCCAAAGAAAGATACAGCAGTCACGGCAGTAGGAAGTATCGACAAAGTTATAGTTTAAAAATATGGAGGAATCAGTGACGTAACAAACAGTTGGAAGTATCGAAGAAAAGATAGTGACCAGTGACGTAATAAACCGTAGGAAATATCGCCAAATATAGACAGTGAGTAGTGACGTGGCAAACAGAGGAAAGTATAGTCAAAGAAAGAGAAGAAAGACAGACATCAGACTCGTAACAAACAGTAGTGACGTAAGAAACAGTAGGAAGAATCGTATAAAAAGATTGTGAGTAGTGCCGTAACTAACTGTAGACAGATTCGACAAAGAAAGACAGACAGCAGCGAGGTAACAAACAATAGGAAGCATCGCTATAGAAAGAGAGTGACTAGTGACGTGAAAACAGTAGGTAGTATCGCCAAAGAAGGACAGTGAGTAGCGACTTAACGAACCGTGGGAAATATCGCCAAAGAAAGACAGAGATCAGTGACGTAGCAAGCAGTAGGAGGCATCGCTATAGAGTGAGTATTGACGTAACAAACGTAAGCAGGTATAGAAAGTTGGTAAGCAGTGACGCAACAAACAGTATTAAATATCGCCAAAACATATAGTGAGTATTGACGTGACAAACAGTAGAAGGTATCAAATGGGAGCAATTATCTCCAAAGAATGAGAGTGAGTAGTGACGTTACAAACGGTAGGGAGCAATGAAGTAACAAACAGTAGGAAGAATCGTAAAAGAAAGATAGAGTGCTCCGACGCAACAAACAGTAAGAAGTAATGCCAAGGAAAGATAGTGACCAGTGACGTAACAAACAGCAGGAAGTAACGCAAAAGAAAATGAGGAAGCAGTGCCGTAATGAACGGTAGTAAGTATCGTCAAAGGAAAACATTGACCACTGGCGCAAGAAACAGATTATAAGCATCGCCAAAGAAAGACGGAGATCAGTGACCTAACAAATAGCAGAAAGTATCTCCAAAGATAGGAGGTAGAAGTGACGTAATGAACGGTAGTAAGTGTCGCCAGGGAAAGATTGGGACCTGTGACGTAACAAACCGTAGGAAGTGTCGCCATAGAAAGACAGAAAGCAGTGACGTAACATACAGTACCAAGCATCGCCATGGAAAGATGACGTAACAAGTGACGTAACAAACAGTAAAAAGCATCGGGAAGAAAGATAGAGCAGTGACGTATCAAACAGTAGGATGTACCGCCAAAGAAAGAGATGCAGTGACATAATGAACGATAGTAAGTGTCACCAAGGAAAGATAGGGACCTGCGACGTAACAAACATCCGGAGGTAGCGCCAAAGAAAGACAGAGCAGTGACGTAACAAACAGTATGTAAGAAAAGGTAGTGACCAGTGACGTAACAAACCGTGGGAAATATCGCCAACGAAAGACAGAGAGCAGTGACGTAATAAACGGTAGTAAGTATCGCTCAAGAAAGATAGTGACCAGTGACGTAACAAACAGGAAGTATTGGCGACGAAGGATTATGGGCAGTGACGTAACAAACAGCAGCAAATATCGCCAAAGAAAAACAAAAAGCAGTGACGACACAAACAGTAGAAAGTATCGCCAAAGAAAGATAGTGACCAGTGACGTAACAAACAGGAAGTATTGGCGACGAAGGATTATGGGCAGTGACATAACAAACAGCAGCAAATATCGCCAAAGAAAAACAAAAAGCAGTGACGACACAAACAGTAGAAAGTATCGCCAAGGAAAGTTAGTGAGCAGTGACGTGAGAAATAGTATTAAATATCTATATATATATATAATAAAGGAAGACGGTGAGTAGTGACGTATGAAACAGTAGGAAGTATCGCCAAAGAAAGACAGAAAACAGGGACGTGACAAACAGAATTAAGTGTCGCCAAAGAAAGATAGAGCATTGGCATAGCAAACAGTTGGAAGTTTCGCCAAATAGGGACAGAGAACAGTGACGTAAGAAATGGTAGCAAGTATCGCCAAAGCAAGAGAGTGACCAGTGACGTAAGAAGCAGAAGGAAGAATTGCAGAAGCAAAATAATGAGCGGTGACAAGAAAGACAGAGTGCAGTGTCGTAACAAACAGTATAATGTATTGCCAAAGAAAGACGCTGCTGTGATGTAACAAACAATTGGAAGTTCCGCCGAAGAAAGACAAAGAGCAGTGACTTAATAAACGGCAGCCAGCATCGGCAAAGATAGACAGTAGCAGTGACCACAATAACAGTAGTACGTATCGCCATATAAAGTTAGTGATTAGTGACGTAACAAACAGTAGGAAGCATCGCCAAAGAGAGACAGAGAGCAGTGACACAAAAAGCAGTAGTTAGCATAGCCAAAAATAGAAAGTGCCCAGTGACGTAACAAACAGTAGAAGGTATCGCCAAAGAAAGACCGAGAGCAGTGACGCAATAAACAGTAATTGGTATCGCCAAAGAAACATAGTGAGTAGTGACGCAAGAAACAGTAGAAAGCATCGCTAAAGATTGACAGCTAGCATTAACGTAACAAACAGTGGGAACCATCGCAAAAGAATGATAGTGACCAGTGACGCAACAAGCAGTAGGAGGTATCGCCAGAGAAAGTTAGTGAGCAGTGACGTAAGAAACAGTATTAAATAACGCCAAAGAAAGACAGTGAGTAGTGACGAAACAAACATTAGAAAGCATCGCTAAAGAATGACATCTAGCATTGACGTAACAAACAGTAGGAACCATCGCAGAAGAAAGATAGTGACCAGTGACGTAACAAACAGTACGAAGCATCCACAAAGATAAAGATAGACAGAACAGGGTCATATTAAACAGTAAGAAGTATCGCCAAAGAAAGTGAGGAAGCAGTGACGTAATGAGCAGTTGTAGGTGTCGCCTAGGAAAGATTGGGACCTATGATGCAACAAACCGTAGGAAGTATCGTTAAGGAAAGACAGAGAACAGTGACGTAACATACAGTAGTAAGCATCGCCAAAGAAAGATAGTGACCACTGACGTAGCAACAGTAGGATGTATGGCCAAAGATTGATGTGGAAGAGTGACGTAACATACAGTAGGAAGTATCGAAAAAAGACAGTAACCAGTGACGTAACAAACCGTGGGAAGCATCGCCAAAGAAAGACATAGAGCAATGACGTAACAAACAGTAACAAGAATCGACAAAGACACACAGAGATTAGTGACGTAACAATCAGCAGGAAGCACCGCCAAAGAAAGATAGAGCAGTGACGAAACAAACAGTAAGAAGTATCGCCAACGAAAGGGATGAAGCTGTGAGAGAGGGATGGGCACTGGCTCAGCGGTCTGTGCGAGTTGGAGCGCTTATAGTTTTTGGAAATATTATCAAGTTCCGCCGTTAAAGTGACTTGACTGGTTTTCAATTTTGAATATTTTCATAACTAGGATGGTTTGTCGTCAAATGAGCTTATTAATGTGCCGGTAACTCTAAAGTTTGTCTGAAGTTAGAGTCGGTCATTATCATTATTTCGGTAAGAGGTGGTCTTCTGCTGTAAATCGACGCCTCAATTTGAATGCGATTACTGCGCCATAAACCTGACTTAAAACTGGATGTACTGGCACATTCTATTCATCGATATATCTTTGGCAAAGAAAAGTACGACGTCGAATGACCCACTGGAGTTATTGGATGACGAGAAGAATTGCGAAATCTTCATGCAGCGACTGGCGAAAACACTTAATGCGTATGTCGATCTCACGTTCGAGAAAAAACTCGAAGCTTTCACGAATGCAATTAGTGGCAGGCTTGACAAGAAGGTCGATGAAAAACTTGAAACTTTCATGGACTCGATGAGTGTCAGGATTGACAAATTGGTTGAACATGCTACCAAGGAAGAAACAGACGAGAGATGTGGCCAAGTGGAGGTAAGATTATCAATCTTGGAAGACCAGAACAAATTACTAATCGTATGGAGGGCATGGAGATTAGTGAAAATCTACCTTGCCTAATAATCTATGGGTTAAAGGAAAACACCCAAGCCCCTCTTAGTCAACCGAATCGATCGGGAACGAAGGGTGGAGAGAATAGAGAGGTCGTTCAAGCAACTTTAGACATGTGCAGCCAACATCTGGATCTTCACATTTTCGGCGCATAGAATACCTGCTAAAGGGAAGGACAATATCAAACCTCTGTCAAATTCGCATCGACATCATTGAGAAATGACGTTTACAGGGCACGACTCAGTCTAAGAAAGAACAAGGTACTGAACAATGAAAGAATATACATAAATGAATTCCTTATGGCTAACAATGCACGTCTTTATGCAAAGGCAAGGGAATGTGTGAGAGAGAAGAGGCTAGTGTCCACCTGGACCTATGGGGAGGGGGCGAGTGTTTATTCGATCTACAGAAAACTCCATTGAAAAGCCCAAACGTATCTGCACCTCGGCTGACCTGGAATCGGCGCTGGTAAGCCAGCAACAGTAATTCAACCAAACTAAAATGCGCTCACCTGATGAGTGTACTCGTCTCAACTCACTCGTTATTGAACTGCTGTCTTCACATCGTTATCATGCGACAACTGCTACAGACTTGCTGAGGGGACAATCATCTTCGTCTTATCACTCTGGATTTCCTCCGCAACCGATTGTTGGACGATGATCCGAGTCCCTTAATGCGATCTTCTCACATGGCTGCCACCCTTCCGCGCTTCTGGCAGTCTGGAACTCTGGGCTGGAACTTATCTACCAGGGTCCGGAGTGATGCCTGCTGAGGTCGTATTCTTGTTCTTCAGCCATCATTAAATCTATTGTAAATGCCATTGTTTAGCTTTTGTATGCCAGGGTCGCTATCTGTTGGGATCGTGTTCTTGACTATTGATCATGATTATGCTTGATTTTTCAATGAGCTTTAATATGAATGTAATAAACCATTATACAATTAAATAGGGATGGTAAATAACCTCATATATAAAAATATCAACTGCACTATTCTTGATTACTTGACGGAGGAATTGATTTATACTGAACTTTATAGTGAGCTAGATGTTAATATACTGACGAAACTGCATGTAAACAGACTGTGAAGTGTGCAGCCGCATGGGTTTGTAGGCTATAGTGTTGTGTACTGCCCACGACCTAATCTGAGATTAGGCCATTAACATTGTTAATGGAGGATGGGCTGTGCTCATTATGCCTGTTGAACGTTCGGACTGAATTAGATGTTTATATAACCTGCAATCTCTGCGAGGGGAAATACCATCTAGAATGTTGTATTGATGCTAAGGGTAATCACTCTATTTTCGATATGGACCATTGGCTCTGTTACGAGTGTCAAACTAACCTAATTCCTTTTAACGGTACAATCTGTGATAATGATGCCAATGGTGCCTTTGAATTGTTTAATGATGAAATTAAACGTAACTAGGATTTGGCCTTTCCGATTAAATATAATAAGACAAATAAAAAAAACTAAGAGCAGCCAACCCTGGATGTCGAGAGGTGTATTAAAGTCCTGCAACAAAAAAACACAACTTCATCGTAAATTTGTAAAAAATCCTACTGAAATGAACTTTCAAAAATTTAAAACCTATAGGAATTTATTCAAAAAGACTAGATTAATCGCAGATAAAATGTATTATGCTACTGAATTTCAAAAGCACGGGACTAATCTTAAAAAGACCTGGAAGTTAATTCGCACTATTATTAAGGTGGGGGATTCATGCTCTGCCATAAAAATCTCTCTCTTAATGGAAGAAACACTGATGATCCCAAACAAATGGCTAATGGTCTTAATGAACATTATACCAGCATTGCCCAGTCCCTGGCGGAACAAATACACACTTATCGATTTAACTTTGATGAGTATTTGAAACCAGCTCTTTCCTTTGGACCAATCCCGACCTCTCCAGAAGAAATAATGAACATATCTTCTTCCATACATACTACTTACAGAAAAGGAATTTATGACCTTGATCCTTGTCTGGTCGCACCTCAAATTGGGCTTATGGTGCCTGTTCTCGGTGATTTAATTAACTGCTCATTAAGAACTGATATAGTACCTTATGGAATAAAAACTGCTAGAACAATTCCAATTTATGAAAAAGGGAAAAAAGATTCTACTCTATTTTGCCAAATATTATGAAAAAATTATGCACGAGAGGCTTTCTACATACATAGGAAAACACCACATAATATTTAATTCCAAATTTGGCTTCCAATCAGGCCGATCTCCATCAATGACTCTTAAGGATATGTATAATAAAATTTCGAATGCTTTCGATGATAGTAATTACTCCATCGGTATATTTTTCGACCTAAGCAAAGCATTCGACACAGTTAACCATCACATACTTCTTAAAAAAACTTCAAGCTTATGGTATAAGGAGAATACAATCAGCATGGTTTGAGAGTTACCTAGAAGGGAGAACCCAATGTGTCTCATGCAATGGAGTCTTATCGGATTGCAAAACAATCCGTCATGGAGTGCCACAGGGCTAAAATTTAGGCCCACTCCTTTTTTTATTATATATTAATGACCTGCCTAGTGTCGCACCAATAATGTCTTTCATATTATTTCCCGACGATACTATTGTTTTTTATTCCCACTCTTCGTTTGAGATCTTATATGAAATTGTTAATGACCAATTAAAATTAATAATGGACTGGTTCCCGGCTAATAAATTATCGCTCAACTTAGAAAAGACGATCTATATTCTTTTTAAATCTCAGAGAAAGGTCACTCCACTAGATTCCTCTTGTAAATTGTCAATAAATGATGATTTAATTACCCAGGTCAGTTCGACCAAATTTCTAGGACTAGTGGGTGACCAAAATTTATCATGGGGCAAACACATAGCAACTATATAAGCTAAAGTGGCCAAGAATGTTGGGATGCTGAGGAGAACATCTCATTTGTTACCGTCTTTCATTAGACTACAATTGTATTACTCATTCATTTATCCTTATTTTTCTTATTGCAATGCAATTTGGGCGTCCACCTACAATTCCCGACTTAATAAATTGACACTCCTCCAGAAATGGGCACTTCGTTGCATTGCTGGTTCAGCCTGGGGATCCCATACTGACCCAATTTAGGGAATACAAATTAATGAAGCTCCCCAAGATTTTTACTTATCAAATAGCTATATTTATGTACCATTCTGTACATGAGCTTTTGCCGGTAAGATTTTCAGAATACTTCGGAACAGGCAATATGTTCTATTCCTATGGTACGAGAACCGCTTCTAAACACCGACCAGTTTATGCTCGCACTAATACTCGTAAGTTTGCAATAAGATGCACTGGACCAAAGAGGTGGAACGACATCCCTTATGATATTCAAAGTACTGCAACTTTGCAATCATTTAAAAATAAGATGAGAAATTATTTGCTGAATTGCCCATTCATCTGATTTGAATAGCTTATTATCATCCACCCCTCGCAGATTGATTCTTTAAGTTAGGCTTAAAAGAATTAATTAAGATTAGTTAGATGTACGACTGTCACTTGAATATTTTCTGTTGTTACTTTATACAAGTGTTTTGTTTTCTGTACATTTGAGTTTTTAATGTCAGTGCTCACAAAAATTTATATCGCAAAATACGTCATGGGGTGGCCATGTTAGCGGGAGGTAATCCTTTCGGGCCCCCCTTTGTAACCCAACTGAGCAACAAAATATTGTGTACACTCTTGATGATTTTGTGTTGATCTGGTTGCAATAATATTTTCGTTCGTTCGCTCGTTCGTTCGTACGTAATGAACGGTAGTAAGTGTCGCCAAGGAAAGATTGGGACCTGTGACGTAACAAAACTTAGCCAAAGAAAGACAGAGAGGAGTGACGTAACAAACATTAGGAAGTATCGCCAAAGAAAGATGGTTACCACTGACATAGCTAACAGTAGGAAGTATCGCCTAAGAACGAAATGGAGCAGTAACAAACAGTAGGAAGTATCGAAAAAAAGATAGTGAGCAGTGAAATGACAAACAATAGAGAGCATCGCCAAAGAAAGATAGTGAGTGACTACTGGCGAAACAAACAGTATGAAGTATTGCGGAAAAACGACAGTGAGTAGTGACGTAGCAAGCAGTAGGAAGTGTCGCCAATGAAAGACAAGACAGACAGAGAGTAGTGTCGTAATAAACAGTGGTAACGTAAGAAACAGTAGAAAGAATCGTCAAAATAAGAGTGTTAGTAGTGACGTTACAAGCTGTAGAAAGATTCGCCAAAGAAAGACAGTGAGCAGTGACGTAACCAATAGTAAGAGGCATCGCCATTGAAAGAGAGTGAGAAGTGACGTACCAAACAGTAGAAAGTATCGCAAAAGAAGTAGAGTGAGTAGTGACGTTAAAAACGGTAGGAAGTATCGTCAAGCAAAGACAGAGAGCAGTGACGTAACAAACAGTAGGAGGCATCGCTACAGAAAGAGAGTGAGTAGTGGCATAACAAACAGTAGAAAGCATCGCCAAAGAAAGACAGCTAAAAGTGACGTAACAAACAGTAGAAAGCATCGCCAAATAAGGACGGTGAGCAGTGACGAAATAAGCAGTAGGAAGACTGGCCAAAGAAAGACGGTGAGCAGTGACGAAATAAACAGTAGGGAGCATCGCCAAAGAAAGATAGTGAGCAGTGACGTAACAAAAAGTAGCAAGTATCCACAAAGAAAGGAAGGAGGCAGTGACGTAATGAACGGTAATAACTGTCGCCAAGGAAAGAAAGGGACCTGTGACATAACAAACCTTAGGAAGTTCCGAAAAAGAAAGACAGAGAGCCGTGACGTAACAAACGGTAGCAAGTATAGCCAGAGAAAGATAATGACCACTGACATAGCAAACAGTAGGAAGTGTCGCCAAAGAACGTTATGAAACACTGACGAAACAAACAGTGTGGAGAAAAAGAGATATTGTCCAGTGACGTTACAAACCGCAGGAAGTATCGCCAAAGAAAGACAGAGAGCAGTGACACTATAAACGGTAGTAAGTATCGCCAAAGATAGGCAGTAAGCAGTGGCGTAGCAAACAGTAGAAAGTATCGTCAAAGAAAGACAAGAAAGACAGAAAGAAAGAGCAGAGTCGTAACAAACAATAGTGACGTAAGAAACAGTAGGAAGAATCGAAAAAAAGATAGTAAGTAGTGACGTAACTAGCTGTAGAAAGAATCCACAAACAAAAGACAAAGAGCAGTGACGTAAACAACAGTAGGAGGCATTGCCAAGAAAGGAGAGTGAGTAGTGACGTAACAAACCGTAGGATGTATCGCCAAAGAAAGACAGAGAACAGTGACGTAACAAACAGCAGGAGGTATCGTAATAGAAAGTTAGTGAGCAGTGACGTAAGAAACAGTATTACATATCGCGAAAGAAAGAGGGTGAGTAGTGACGCAACAAACAGTAGAAAGTATCGACAAAGAAAGACAGAGGGAAGTGACGTAACAAACAGTAGCAAGTATCGACAAAGAAAGGAAGGAAGCAGTGACGTAATAAACGGCAATAAGCGTCGCCAAGGAATGGTAGAGACCTGTGACCTAACAAACCTTAGGAAGTTTCGAAAAAGAAAGACGGAGAGCAGTGACTTAACATACAGTAGCAAACATCGCCAGAGAAAGATAATGACCACTGACATAGTAAACGGTAGGAAGTGTCGCCAAAGAGCGATAGGGAACAGAGAAGTAGCAACCAGCATGAGGAAAACGAGATAGTGACCAGTGACGTAACAAACCGTAGGATGTATCGCCAAAGAAAGACAAAGAGCAGTGTCGACAGAAACAGTAGTAGGCAAGGCCAAAGAAAGATAGTGACCAATCGCGTAGCAAACAGTAGGAAGTTTCGTTATAGAAAGTTAGTGAGCAGTGACGCATTAAACAGTATTAAATATCGCCATACAAAGAAAGTGAGTAGCGACCTAATAAGCAGTAGAAAGCATCGCTAGAGAAAGACAGCTAGCAGTGACGTAACAAACAGTAGAAAGTATCGACGAAGAAAGGCAGAGGTTAGTGACGTAACAAACAGCAGGAGGTATCGCCAAAAAAGACAGAGCAGTTACGTAACAAACAATAGGAAGTATCGTGAATGAAAGGGAGGAAGCAGTGACGTAATGAACGGAAGTAAGTGTCGCCAAGGAAAGATAGGGACTTGTGACGTAACAAAATGTTGGAAGTATCGCCAAAGAAAGACAAAAGGCCAGTATGTAATAAGCGGTAGCAAATATCGCCAAATAAAATTGCTGAAGAACGTCAGAGAGCAGTGACGTATCAAAAAGTAGGAAGCATCGCCAAAGACAGATATTGACCAGTGGCGTAACAAGCAGTCGGAAGCATCGCAACTGCTGTGAGTAGCGACGTAAGAAAAGGTTGAAAGTATCGAAAAAGAAAGATAGTGACCAGTGACGTAGCAAGCAGTAATAAGTTTCGCCAAAGAAAGACCTGGAGCAGTGACGCTGCAAACAGTAGCAAGTATCGCCATAGAAAGATATTTACCACTGACGTAGCAAACAGTAGGAAGTATCGTCAAGGAAGATAGGGAGTTGTGACTGAACAAACAGTAGAAAGTATCGCCGAAGAAAGACAGAGAACAATGACGTGACAAACAGTAGTCAGTGTCGCCAAAGAAAGAGAGAGACCACTGCGTAACCAACAGTTGGAAGTTTCGCCAAAGAAAGACAGAGTTGTGACGTAATAAAAGGTTGTAAGTATCGAAAAAGAAAGATAGTGACCAGTGACGTAGCAAGCAGTAATAAGTTTCGCCAATGAAAGACCTGGAGCAGTGACGCTGCAAACAGTAGCAAGTATCGCCATAGAAAGATATTTACCACTGACGTTGCAGCAAGAAGTATCACCAAATAGAGAAAAGGATGACAGACAGCAGTGTCGATACAAACAGTAGTGAAGTAAGAAACAGTAGATTGCGAGTAGTGACGTAACTAGCTGTAGACAGAATCGCCAGGAAAGATAGAGATCTGTGACGTAACAAACAGTAGAATATTTCGCCAAAGAAAGACATTGCTGTGAGTTAGCAAACAATAGGAATTTCTGCAGAACAAAGACCTCTGAGATTCAGTGACGTAATAAATGGTAGCAAGCATCGACAAAGAAAGACAAATAGCAATGACGACAAAAACAGCGGTAAGTATCGCCAAAGAAATTTAGTGATTGGTGCTGTAACAAACAGTAGGAAGTATCACCTAAGAAAGACAAAGTGCAGTGACATAACAAACAATAGCAAGAAAAGTCATAGAAGGATAGTGACCATTGACGTAACAAATAGTAGGAGGTATCGCCAAAGAATGACCAAGAGCAGTGACGCAACACACAGCAGAAAGCATCGTTAAAGATAGATAGTGAGTAGTTACGAAACAAACGGTAGAAAGCATCGCCATAGAAAGACGGAGAGCAGTGACGAAACAACCAGCAGGAAGTATCGCCAAAGAAAAACGGAGTATTGACGTGACAAACAGTAGAGAGCATCGCCAAAGAAAGACAGAGAGCAGTGATGTAGTAAACGGTAGCAAGTATCGCAAAAGAAAGAGTGACCAGTGACGTAACACACAGTAGGAACTAAAGCCAAAACAAGACAGTCAGTAGTGACGTAACAAACGGTACGAAATATCGCCAAAGAAAGAAAGGAAAGAAAGAGTGCAGTGTCGTATACAAACACTAGTGACGAGAGAAACAGCAGGAAGAATTTCTAAACAAAGATAGTGAGTAGTGACGTAACTAGCTGTAGATGGGATCGCCAAGGAAAGATAAAGAGCTGTGACGTAACAAACAATGGAATATATCGGCAAGGATAGACATTGCTGTGACGTAACAAACAGCAGAAGTATCGCCGAAGAATAACAGAGAGAAGTGACGTTCTAAACGGTAGCAAACATCGCCATTGAAAGTTAGTGACCAGTGACGTAACAAGCCATAGGATGTTTCGAAAAATACAGACATATTGTTTATTGGTCCCAAAAACATTACAAGAAATTTAAAAAAAAAACAATAAACATAGTCACAATCGTATTGGGAACAAGGTAACAGAAAACCCTAAAGGGACAAATTCTACCGCTAATCGGGTCACCCATTTAATTATAACATGTACAATGTACATAATAACATAAAATAATTAGCCGCAGGACTTAACTAGGTAACTAAGTAGACAATAGGAGAGAGAGAGAGAAAATAAAGATGTACATTAAATGCGAGGTGCTGTAGGCTATTATTTAGCAATCATCAATCAGATAAATGCGTATGTAGCGATGTTCCTATTAAAACCCACATTTCTTATGTATTATTAACATTATAATATGCAGTCAATGTTAATTAGTTAAATTAATTCAGAGTTAATTAATGCCAGCCTATAAATATAATGTAAAGACGCTATAAGATTAAATTAGAGCCCTTAGTAACAGTGTTGTTGGGGAGAACTGGTCGTTTGCAATTTGACATTCAGGAGGCAATGTTAAAAGGTCTGATTTTGGCCATCGGTCGTCTGCTGGGGATTGTACGGCGGAAAAAATGCGTTATCCGGGCTGCGAGAGTTTGCAATAAGATGTTCAGTATTGCTGGTGCTGAGAAAAAGTCAACACGTAATTCTCAAGTTGCGAACTCTCAAAGAAGTTTTAGGAGTTCGGACAGTTATTTGACCCAGGTTCGTCTAGAACTGCTGAGGGGTGCGAATGGTGTAGTGGCGAACAGTACTGTGATCGTCGAGTAATGATGGATGTATTCTCCGTGTGTAATCAGGAGTTATTTTCGTTCTCGAACTATCGGTCATGAGCGGTGGAATGCAGAAACTCTTTTCACGTTAATATAGATGGACTGAGAGATTAATATCAGCATCTATAGTGTGTCTCTTCTGACATACTTGTCAACGGAATCGAGGCTACGCAAGTATCACATTAAGTCCGATTCATCATTCGGACGTGACGAGTGCGAGTGGAGGACGGCACAGAAGCATTTGAGGTGAAGAGGCTAGAGGCAACAATCATCCGAGAAGAAGCATCGACAGAATTTATACAAAGAAAGAATCCAAATGAACACTACAGAAATACACTGCAGATCTGCTCCATTCCCGTGGGAGGTAGATATCTGACCTAAGAAGCGCTATTAGCTAATCTAGGCTGGCTAGGTAGTCATAAGTTAGATTAGTTCATAATCAATCTATATCTTAGAATTCTATTTAAATATTTTGCTGATTTTGACTGTTTTTGCAATATAATTGACGATGAAAGTTTGCAGTAGTTATTGATTAATTAATACTCAATTGAACTCATGAATATGTATGTGAAGAGGCGTGATGGCCAAACCAAGGCAGAATAAGTTGAACTGTGTTTATGCATCGTTACAGCGTAGACTCTGTTTGAATGCACATATATTAGGCTTTTGGCTGAGGGTTATTGCCAGATTGTTGGTCCGGTGTATTTAATGGAAAATGTTCTAGTGTTTGTGCAGGCAAAAGTAGGCCTATGGGTATTGGTGTTGAAGGCTCGAAGAGCATAAGGATTAATTTGCGATAAGCGGGTAAAGTAATCGGAGTAGATAGACGGAAGCAGATTATTATGATGTTTAAACATTAGCTCGGTAGCTTAAAAGGTCACTATTTGGTTGACTTTGAGAATCTTAGTTTGTTTAAAAATGAGGTCGGTCGAGAGAGAATAGCCCGAGGCATTTACCAAGCGTAGTGCTCTTTTCTGAAGTACAACCAGTCTTGACAATCTTGAGGGATAATTAGAGGCCCAAATTAAGGTGCGGTAGGAGAGATAAGGGTGGATCAGTGTATAATATAAGTTCAAACGAACTTGCTTATCTAATAAATGGGTTATTCTTGATAAAACGCCAATTTTTTTAACAATTTTGATTTCTATGCTTTCAATATTACTGTTCCAGGTTAGATGTTAGTCTATATGAATTCCTAAGTATTTTACAGAGAAACCTTAGGGATGAGCAAGTTGTTTATAAAGAGCGAATCCTGAATGGTAGGTAGTAATTTGCGGTGGGAGCAGAACAAAATATAGTTAGTTTTTCCGACGTTCAGGGAGAGTTTATTAACAGAAAACCAGTCATTTACATGGTTGAGTTCTTTTTTGAGCAATGAAAACAGTTCTTTATAAGATTTATGGGAGGCAAAAATGTTGGTGTCGTCAGCAAATAGTAAAAAGGTAATAAGGTTAGGCGCATTTGGAAGATCATTGATAAATAATAAAAATAACAAGGAACCAGTGATCGAGCCTTGAGGTACGCCGTGCTTGACAAACTTAAAATTGGACAAATGGCCATTACATTTAACTTGTTGATGCCTGTTTGCTATGTAACTGGCGAACCAAGAATAGGCAATGCCCAAGTTATATAATTTGGTTAAGAGAAGATTATGGTTCACCGTGTCGAAGGCCTTGGCAAGGTCAATGAAAATGCCTACAGCATATTCGTTACGGTCAATAGCTGCAGAGATACTATCTTGTAAGTTAAGCAATGACATGGAAGTGGAATGACCTGCCTGAAAGCCGTGTTGGAGCGAGTAGAGAAGACCCTTTTGATCAGTATATTCATTTAGGCGTACATACATGGCCTTTTCAAATGATTTGGATAGGTATGGTAGGATTGAAATGGGCCTATAGTTGGAAATACTGTCTTTGGGTCCTGTTTGTGAATTGTTGTGACTTTAGCCAGTTTTAGATTACTAGGAACAATGCCAGTTGAGAACGAGCAGTTAATTATAAGGGATAATGGCGAGGCAATGAGATTTAGTATGGGACTAATTAGGCTAGGGTTGAGGTCATCCGGTCCAGAGCTGTTGATGGTTTTAAGTGAGTTGACAAGTTCATCAGGTGTGGTTGGGTATATTGCAAATGAAGTCAGAACAGGTGGGAGAAGGTACCTGTCAATTGTATTAAGTCATAGAGGTATCTTATCCACAAAACCCTGCGCCATACCAGTGAAATAATTATTAAATTTGTCCGCTATTAGTGCTGCATTCGTAATTTCAACTCCATTATAAGTCAAGCTTTTAATAATATGTTCAGGAGGTTTGACCCTCAAAATACTTATGATTATTTTTGAGGTTTGTTTTATGTCGCTGCTATATTTCATAAACTCAACAGAGTAAAAGTTTTGTTCAGCTTTTCTCCGCAAACACTTGAATTTGTTTCTAAATTTTGTGAATTTTTCCTTATTCAATGTTGTGGGATTTTTTATAAATTTTTTATACAATTTGGTCTTAGTTTTGTAGGATTTCAGAAGGGCAGGCGTCATCCATGCCTGACGAAAGGCCTTAACTGAATTTGATTTCTTGATGACAAATGGAAAAGCAGCATCATAGATGGATTTAATATTCAACATTAAATTGTCGTAAGCTGATTCAGGATCAATAGCCTCACAGTGATCTTTCACCTCAGATCAATCAATCCGAGATACGGACTCCCTGAAACGTTCTTTACTTTTTTTATCCATTTGTCGACTAGGGGCAAAAGATGTGTACTTTTTAGACACGGGTAGTGATTCGATCCAAACCATGATTGTCAAATGATCGGATATATCGTTTATTAATGAACAGAATCAATGACCTTGAAAATTCTGTTAGTAAAAAAGTTGTCAATAAGAAAAGCAGTCGTAGTTGTGATCCGAGTGGGGTGGGTGATAACAGGCAAAAAATGAAAGGATGTCATTGTCACAATAATAATACCAGATTCCAGTTTTCAATAAAAGTTTCCATATCGAGGCCAGGTGGTCTATATACGACACCGGTTAAAAAATACGATCCATTAGAGGAGGGAACATTTATAAGCAATGATTCGTAAGTACTGTGATGTGAGAGGGTGGCTGGCAAGGGAAAACTCGTATAGTTTTGGTATCTTTGACAAAAAATCCCAAACCTCCACCCCTACCCTCCGCTCCACACTTATGTTCAAAGTGGTACACTTGAATGTGCACTTGACTGACACGTATAGTGTCCAGCCATGTCTCAGTAACTGCAAGTATATCAATTTTTAGTAATAGCAATAAATATTCCACCTCAGTTAATTTATTTAGGATACTTCGACAATTATTATGCGCAATTTTTAGTTGAAATGTGGATATCAGATCCTTAGATGCGACGAGGTCAGGAGAACTATAAGTACAATTATTCGGTATAGATGTAAAATAATTTGAAACTGGATCAAGATCCTCATTGTTAACTAAGATTCTCCCGTTATCAACCTCATCAAAAAGCTTAAGCCGAGGGCCTTCCTTTAATGATTTAACCATGGTCTCAGCTGATACCATCTCTTGAATGCAATTATTAAATTGACATTCATCGTGGAAGTGGGTAAAAGGGAAAAGATGAGCAGTACATTTAGGACAGTATCACGATAATTTTGAATTCTCCGCAATATTATAATGGGAGTCATGGTATCCACTACTACAAATGGAACAATACACACTAGTAGAATAATTAAACAGCGTATGAGCACAAAGATCGCATTTAGCTAAGTTAATATTCATAGCGAAACAACGTAATGCAAACAAAGAAAGGATACAGTGAAAAAAGAAGCTAATCAAATATCAAGAAAAGAAAAAAACGACCAGTTCAAAGCACAGCAGGTAAACAAACACGAATTCGACAATTCGTGATCGCAGTGAGCAAACGAATGCAAAGTTAGTCAAACGTGGCCGTCGAGATAACTGAACTCAATCAATCATGAAAACCAATGGCTACAAGTTGTTAGGAAAGAAAACGTGCTAGTCGACAGTTAATGATCAGCAGACAGCTAAGAAACAATATGCTGAAAAGACGAACGGTGAACAGCGGAAAATCCTCATTGAACAGAAAAGATTTCAATAAAAGTAATAACTCCTCGATGGCGGACATCTGACCTTGAGTCCGGAACCGATGGCGCAGACGCTGCTAAGTTGACGAGAATTTCTCAAAATCAGACAGCCGTGATCTTGGTGGGCTTATCCGTCGAAGAGTCCCGATCGTCTGACGTATACTTTGCCCTCTCTGGTCCAAGCTGATGTGAGACATTTTTTCTTTACCAACTTCCTGACTTCGGCGAAGAGAAATGAATTACGCTGCGTAAGATGCTCGTTGATGTAAATCTGGGTATCGGTAGCATGCGAGTGGCTCTTGAGTGATTTTCGAGCCAACAAGACACTATTGCGAACCGCTCTGCTTGTGAACCTGACGAGAAGTGGTTTATGAGATGACTTTGGGTTGCTTGTCAACCAGTGAGCAGTCGAGATATCAGAGATAGCAATTGACAGACCCAGATGATTGTTGCAGAGATCAATTACTGCTTGACTGTATCTGTTTGCTGTGAAAGATTGGGATCAAGTCTTGCCATCAGTATCAGCGGTCATTTTCTGATCGAGACCGTAGATAACAAGGTTATCTAGCCTAGAGTGAGTTTCAACGTCGTCGAGTTTCAACCTGAGACTAGTTTTCAGTAGTGAGGTTATTTATTTTCTCGTTGAAATCCTGCGTGCTTTTCTTCATTGCGGCATCAGTTATTCCTTTTACGAGTGTTTCCATCTTCGAGGTGAATGCATCAGCTAACTTGTTAAAGGTCCGTCCGACGATTTCGATGAGACGTTGTTCCATGTGAGTGGACAGATGGTTTTTCCCTTTGTCGTCGCAGAGACATTCAATCAAATCATCCGGCTTAATTTTTGATCTTGTAGACATTGTCTTAATCAGTTCACCAGATGGCGTACGTAGAAACAGGGGGCGTAAACCCGGTGTGTATTTATAGATTCGTAAAGGGATAGTAGAACCTTTATATTCACCAATTTCTCAACGACAGTCGAAATTCAACGCAAATCATGCGAAAAATCCTGATGTAGGAGTAAATCCAGGAAGGAGTATACGCTCCATATGTCGACGAGTTACGTAACGCCCAAGAAAAAGATCATAATAACAGCACTGTCGGCAGTCCACGTCTTAACCTGCCGCCATAGATCAGATACTATAAAAAGAGACAAAGAGCAGCGACGACACAAACAGTAGTGAGCATCGCCAGAGAAAGTCTGTGACTAGTGATGTAACAAACAGTAGAAAGTATAGCCTAAGAAAGATAGAGAGCAGCGCATAACAAACAGTAATAGGTATAGCCAAAGAAACATAGTGACCAGTGTGTAGCATGTAGTATCAACTATCTTGAAAGAAAGATAAAGTGCTGCGACGTAACAGACCGTGAGAGGTATAGCCAAAGAAAGATAGTGACCAGTGTGTAGCAAACAGTGGGAGGAATCGCAAAAGAAAGTTTGTGAGCAGTGACGCCTGAAACAGTATTAAATATCGTAGCATCGATAAAGAAAGATAGCGAGTAGTGACGAAACAGTCAGCAGGAAGTATTGCCAAAGAAAGATCGTGAGTAGTGACGTAATAAACAGTAGGATCTATCGCAAAGAAAGATAGAGCAGTGACGAAACAAACAGTCGGAAGTATCGCCAAAGATGGGGAGGAAGCAGTGACGTAATGTACGGTAGTAAGTGTAGCAAGGATCGACAAAGTAAGACAGAGAGTAGAGACGTAACAAGCAGTAAGTGCCGTAATGAACGGTAGTAAGTGTCACCAAGTAAGTGAGCAGCGACGTCGGAAACAGTATTCAATACCGCCAAACAAAGAGAGTGAGTAGTTACGTAACATACAGTAGAAAGCATCGCTAAAGAAATATAGCAAGCAGTGACTTAGCAAACAGTAGAAAGCATCGACAAAGAAAGACAGAGAGTAGTGACATAACAAACAGCAGGAAATATCGCAAAAGAAAAATTGAGCAGTGACGTAACAAACACTAGGAAGTATGGCCTAAGCAAGGCAGAGAGTAGTGACGTAGCAAACAGCAGAAACATCGCCAATGAATGACAGAGAACAGTGACGTAACAAAGAGTAGAAAACATTGACAAAGGAAGACAGAGAGCAGCGACGTATCAAACAGTAGGACGTGTCGCCAAAGAAAGTTGGTGATTAGTGACGTAGCAAACACTAAGAATTATCGCCTAAGAAAGGTAGAGAGTAGTGACGTAACATACTGTAGGAAGTATCGCCAAAGAAAGACAGAGAACAGTAATGTAGCAAACAATAGGCCGTATCTCCAAAGAATGATAGGGATAAATGACGTTACAAACAGTTGGAAGTATGGACAAAAAGATAGTGACCAGTGACGTAACAAACCGTAGGAAAGATCGCCAAAGAAAGCCAAATAGCAGTGACGTAATAATATTTATGCGGTTGCAAGTAACGCCGAAGAAAGATAGTGACCAGTGACGTAACAAACAGTAGGAAATATTGCCATAGAAAGACAGTGAGGATTGACGTAACAAACAGTAGAATATATCGACATAGAAAAACATTGCTGTGACGTAACAAGCCATAGGAAGTAGAAAGTTTCCTAAAAAGCATGATGAGGAAAGATAGAGAGCTGTGACATAGGACCAGTGACGTAACAGTAGGAAATATTGCCAAAGAAGGATAATGGGCAGTGACGTAATAAACAGTAGCAAGTATCGCCATAGAAAGACAGTAAGGATTGACGTAACAAACAGTAGAATATATCGACATAGAAAAACATTGCTGTGACGTAACAAGCCATAGTTAGTATCGCTAAAAAAAGTCAAACAGCAGTGACGACACAAGCAGCAGAAAGTTTCCTAAAAAGCATGATGAGGAAAGATAGAGAGCTGTGACATAGGACCAGTGACGTAACAGTAGGAAATATTGCCAAAGAAGGATAATGGGCAGTGACGTAATAAACAGTAGCAAGTATCGCCATAAAAGACAGTGAGGATTGACGTAACAAACAGTAGAATATATCGACATAGAAAAACATTGCTGTGACGTAACAAGCCATAGTTAGTATCGCTAAAAAAAGTCAAACAGCAGTGACGACACAAGCAGCAGTGACGTAATAAACGGTAGCAGGCTTCGCCAGAGAAAGAATTTGACCAGTGACGTAACAAGCCATATTAATCATCGCCAAAGAAAGACAAAGAGCAGTGACGTAACAAACAGCAGGAAGTATTGCTAAAGAAGGACAGTTAGCAGTGACGTGATAAACAGTAGAAAATTTCGATAATGAAATATAGCGACCAGTGACGTTAAAAACAGCAGGAAGCATCTCCAAAGAAAGACAGAGTGCTGCGACGTAATAAACAGTAGCAACATTGGGAGTTTATCGCCAAAGAAATTATTGAGCAGTGTGGTAAGAGACAGTATTAAACATCGCCAAAAAAAGATTGTGAGTATTGACGTAACAAACAGTTGAAAGCATCGCTGAAGAAAGACAGTTAGCAGTGACGTAACAAACAGCAGGAAGGAGTGCCAAAGAAAGACAGTTAGCAGTGACGTAACAAACAGCAGGAAGGAGTGCCAAAGAAAGATAGTGAGCAGTGGCAAAATAAACAGCAGGATATATCGCCAATGTAAGTGTCGCGGGTTTCTATCTCGCCAGCCCCTTCTTCTAGATGACGAAAGTACTGCCGGTTATTTCCTCAATCACCAAGCTCAGTTAATGTTTGACTAGCGGCTATGACAGCCGCTAGTCAAACATTAACTGAGGCTGGCCTTGTCAGGTGTCATATACAGGCAATAGGCCCCAGGGATTGCGTTACTTCATTTTAGTTATCCTGCCTAATAGGTTTGCGCCGTTCGTATCGGAATTGTCCCTTATTCTTGATTAGTGTCAACAAGCCGGTCCAGACCAGATCTTCAGCTGTTTCATGAATTTCTATTCCGTGGGTCTCAGAGATGGTGGGGGTATGCGGCTCAGACATCTGCCTCGCGGTGTCAGGTCTTTTTGCTTGACACTTCGTTGATCTTTGCCTACTCCACGCCGTCTGTATTGAGGCTGCCTGAATACGGCGAAAACTATTGATGTCTCCCATCTCAGGTTTGAGGTAGACAACTTCAACCGTAGTCCTCCTACGCCTCTGCTGTCGGTCGATGACTTTTATATAACGTCATCGTCCAGAGTGTCGCGCGTGACATTCCCTCCAACCTTCAGATAAAATGACATCGGCGTTTTTCCTCCGTTGTTCGTTCCTTGCGTTCATCGTCAGCTCATCAAACAGAGAAAAAAGGAAACACAGAGATTACTGTACAATATATACAATGCAATCCTAAGGCATCGGACCCCGTTACTAGTAGTCCAATAGGCTACTATTCCTCGGCTTCTAGGTGCGAGACAGGTGATCCGCAACAATAATTTTTGGATCCTGGCCTTGGCGTCGAAACAGCTGATGTATTTTGCGCTACCTACTTTCTGTGGAACTTCATTGAGCAGTCTCGTTCGAAGTAAGCATTCACGTGTCTATAGTCGATCGCCAGTCTTACCCCCCCCCCCCAGGTTCTTGGTGTCCCTTCAAGACGCATACGACAGGGCTTGGCATAGCGCTTATTGATTCAGTAATGATCCCCTGATATAGCATCTCTTTGATCTGCCGGGCGACCTCGGCGCGCAGCAATTCTGGCACGCAATACGCTCGGAGCCGTTTTGGAGTGAAACCGGGCTTTATCTTGATTGTATGCTGTTCTAATGTACATAAACCCGGCTTCTCAGGAAACACATCTGCATATCGGTCTATTAGCTCGGGGTGTTGACTCCTCTCAGTGTTAGACAAATGAGCAGTTCACCCTTCTTCAATCAAGGTGCTTGGTCGAGGTGCGACTCCTTTTGATGGATCGATCACCTCAATTGACCCGAAATCACTGTCGTGATCATAAACAATGGAACAGTTGTTTACAATCGCTTGCTGAAGCCTCTCGTTGAATTTGCGCATTTTGTTGGCGTGTAGGAGTCTACGCCTACCTTCAAGCTCGACCATGTATGAATATGGGGCCTTCACTTGGGTTACTACGCCTGGACCCTGCCAGCGATTATACAGCTTGGCGTTCTTGGAGTCCGAAGCTAACACAATCACCTTGTCTTCCACTGCATAGCGCCTATCTAGACTTCGTAAGTTGTAATTCTCTACGTAGCGTCTCTGTTTAGGATCGAATAATACTCTGCATACAGAGAAGTCATCTCCAAATTGGACTTCAACTGTTGAAGATATTCTTCAGAGTATTTTCCAATGCTGAATGGCAATTCTCGCTGCCCCGCCCATGATGCTGAGGGGTCCTTTGGGCAATGTTCCATAGACCAATGTAAATGGGCTGACGTGGGTTGTGGCTGATGGACGTTCCCTTAAAATCCACAATACGAAGGACAGCAACTTATGCCAACCACGTGGATCATCTTGTCATAATTTGTAAATCATCCTCTTTGAGCTCGCATTGGCCCTCTCTACCGTTCCGCTGGCCTCTGGTTGTCCGGGGGGTATGGAACCTCGGGGTACATCCTAGACGTGTTAGAGTTAGCTTACTCGTAAAATTCGTACCACAATCAGTGAAAATTACATGTGGCACAGAGAAGGTCATGAACATTTGCAAAAATGCATCGCATGCCGGAGCGTAGCGGATATGCCGTCGGCCATCTTGAAAACCGGCCGACAATCACTAAGGCATAATTGTATTTAGGCTTAGGAATCGAAGGGTGGTCCAGCGGGATTAATGGGCCTATGCAATCGGCATTTACAACTGACCATGGAATTTCGTCATTGCGAGGGATAGCTTGGATTGGAATGCGCTGATTGGTCATCAGAGGTGCCCGCAACTGACAGATTGGGCAAGACGCACAATAATCACGAATTAGATTGTCCATATTCGAAAACCAGAAGCTGAGGCGAATCCGATCCTTAGTGGACTTGAAAGCCATACGACCTGAGAATGACGCGTCGTGTTCCATTTTGAGAACGATTTCTACCTGTTTGACTGGAAGACAGAGTTGCTTTACCTTATGGCCAACGATGCTGTCACGATGATACAACAGTCCATGCTCAACAAGGAAGCCCCCTTTCCTCGTTGGGCTCAATCAAAGGGTTCCTTCAGTGAAGAGCACTTCTGTTGTTCTAGTCTAAGGGTGTCGGCATCTGCTGTTCTCATGCTTAAGTCCGTAGGCACCTCTTCCACGTCCAAAAAGTCTGTCTTTTGTCCTTCAAAAATATATTTTTGTTTGTCCAGAGAGAGCGGGGTGGGAGTCCTGCTGACCCTCTGATTCTCCCCTCTCTCTTCCCCAACAAAGAACTCTTCCCCGATCAGTCGATCAGGAAACTCATCGTCTGATTTGGTCGGTGGAGTTTGCTTGTCCATCTGGTTGTCAGTTTGACCGTCCGTCTATCTGTCTGTCAGGTCGCCATTGACTGCTAATACTGTGTAGTTAATAGCGTCCCTTCAACAAATTACTTATTTGAGGAGTCAAAAATTAATTCTTATGGTAAGTCTGGAAGAACAGCGAGCCATACTCTTACACTGGTGCTATGTTGACTAACCTCTGTGATTCATCGACATACGGTTTTAACTTCAAACGGATGACGTCACAGACCTGGGAAATTCTCTGTACACCCGTAATTTCGACCTGTTTGTATATTGGGGCCTTGAGGGGTTCTACCAATGACTTTCTCAAGCACGCTATCTGTGATTCAGAGTCTTCAAGCGAAATCATGAGATTTTCGATTCGCACCTTGACGTATGGTCCAATGTATAATTCGTCAGCGTGTATGTAGGTGTGTTGACTCTCAACCGTATTGTCCGGTGAGATTTTCTCTACCCCTTCACTCACTACATTACTGATGCAAGCGTTACTCTGCAATGGGGTGACGCTTTCACTTCCGGTGTCGCCAGACGCACATACGTTGATGTGTACCGGCTTCCATTCTGCGGGCAGTCACGTGCCCTGTGGAGCCCAGAAGAGCAAATAAAGCACAGGCCTTTCTGTTTGGCTTCTTCTGCTGACTGCTTAACATCTGACCCCCTTTGTACTGGGTGCCTGTCTTCCACGTACGCGTGGCGTTGACACTGGTCTCATGACTAGTACAGCCCCCACTCGCCGATTTAGGTCGAGTTGGGCGGGACTCCAGGCGTGGGGTGCAACCGTGACCCTTGAGTGCTTCATAACCCCGGTGGTGGGCGGGTAAATATGTGTCAATAGACCCCGCCAATTTGGCATGCGACAGCCACTTGCCTTTCTTTTCTGCCAATACGTAGTCTAAACAACTGCTGGGCAACAGGTCTTTGATCCTATCTGCCAATAGCAAGCTAATCGTCTTTTCAAACGATTCATCCACCTGTCTGCTTCGCAGATAGTACACCAAGGCGCTATGTAGCCTTGATGCCCACGATGAGTATGCTTCACCGTTAGCTTTCTTCATATCTAAGAATTTAGCTTTCAATTGCACGGGACTTAGTCGATATTCACGTAGAATGAATTCTTTTAAACATGTATAATTAGAGTGAGAACCTTCACTCTCGCCAGTCTCTTCGATCGTTTCCAGGCCCTCGGACCATGCTCGAATAAGCTGGTGCCGGTCCATCGCTGCGATCACAGCTGCCTCGTGACCTGCCTTGGTCAAGCAGGTCACCAGCTGCACGCTTGTCATTTTTCGAGCGCTTGTTCGTCTTTGGGGGCCTTGTCTGTCCATTTTTACCAGACGTACCCTCCACTGATACACAATGGCACAAATAAATAAACAATCACACACCTAACAAGTACCCCTACTCTTCCGCCTTACTCGACGAAGAAAAAGCTACAGGCAGGCGCTATAGAATCCTATTCTATCGCCTAACCTGTCTCGGCTATTGCCTCGGAAGTTCACACTATCCGACACATGTTTACAGGGTCCTGCCTCGCTCCGTTGGCTGCCTCGTGTCGTCACTTCCGCTCGATCTCGTTTCGATGTGATGCCGTGCGCTCTTCCGTCGTTGCGCCTCGACCGCCCTCTGGTGACGTGTCGACTCTTTCGGCTGCCCTCTGCTTCTTCGGCGTTGATGCTTCGTCGTTGATGATCGTCGTGGCTCCCGTGTAGATGTCGCTGCTGTGCTGACGTTTCTCCCAGGCGTCGAAAGTGCTTCTTCGTCGTCTGTTGGTGATTCTATCGACTGCGCGAATGTCGCGGGTTTCTCTCTCGCCAGCTCCTTCTTCTAGATGACGAGAGTACCACCGGTTCTTTCTTCAATCACCATGCTCAGCAACACGACTCACTTGATGGTTTTAATATGTATATATATATATATATAAACACCACTCATCCTAACTACACTTACTAGAGTTATTAGTGTCCTTTAGAATGTTTCCCTGGTTTACGTTGGAAAAGGGATTCCCAACTACGTTGATTACCCTTATTGTCAGAACGACCTAGGGTCTCCCCAGTTCCGAAACAAGTCCCTGTTACCTCCCTTGCTACACTATAAGAACTCTTCTAGAGGCGATTTCCTTCGCGCTCCCAAACGCAAACTCGTATCTCTATTGGACTACAAATCAACTGCTGAAACTATTCCTAAACCTGGTTGGTCGGATCTTGATGTCCCTAGCATAACGTCAATCACTAGGGGAGTACAGTTAATGTTTAACTAGCGGCTGTCATGGCTGGCCTTGTCAGGTGTCATATACAGGCAATAGGTCCCAGGGATTGCGTTACTTCATTTTAGTTATACTGCCGAACAGGTTTGCATCGGAATTGTCCCTTATTCTTGATTAGTGGCAACAAGCCGGTCCAGACCAGATCTTCAGCTGGTTCATGAATATCTGGTCCGGAGATCACAGAGATGGTGGGGTATGCGGCTCAGACATCTGCCTCGCGGTGTCAGGTCTTTTTGCTTAACACTTCGTTGATCTTTGCCTACTCTTCGCCGTCTGCATTGAGGCTGCCTGCCTCCGGCGAAAACCATTGATGTCTTTCCTCTGAGGTTTCAGGTAGACAACTTCATCCGTAGTCCTCCTACGCCTCTGCTGTCGGTCGATGACTTTTATATAGTGCCATCGTCAAGAGTGTCGTGCTTGACAGTAGGACTGAGAGCTGTGACGTTTAAACGGTAGCAAGCATCGCCAAATAAAGATGGTGACCAGTGACGTACCGAGCCCTTATGAAGTATCGCCAAGGAAAGACACAGAGCTGTTACGACACAAACAGTAGTAAATGAAGCCGAAAAAGATAGTGATCCGGGACGAAACAAACAGTAGGAGGTGTTGCCAAAGAATGACAAACAACAGTGACGCAACAAACAGTAAGAGGTATCACCAATGAAAGTTATTGAGCAGTGACGTAGAAAACAGTATTAAATATCGCCAAGGAAAGATAGTGATTGGTGACGTAACAAACAGAACAAAACATCGCCAAAGAAAGACAAAGAATAGTGATGTAAAAAAACAGTAGAAAGTCGAAGAAACACGGAGAGCATTGACGTAGCAATCGGGAGAAAGAATCGCCAAAGAAAATCAGAGAGAAGTGACGTATTAAGCAGTACAAAGCATCGCCAAAAAAAGACGGACAACAGTGACGTAATAACAGCCGGAAGCACTGCCAAAGAAAGATTGTAAGCAGTAACGCAGCAAACAGAATGAGTTATCGCCAAAGAAAGTTAGTGAGCAGTGACGTAAGAAACAGTTTTAAATATCGCCGAAGAAAGATAGTGAGTAGTGACGCAACAAACAGTAGAAAAAATCGCTATAGAAGGACATCTACCAGTAACGTAACAAACAGCAGAAAGCATCCGATTCGCCAAGGAAAGACAGAAAGCAGTGACGTAACAATCAGTAGAAAGCATCGCCAAAGGAAGACGGAGAGCAGTGACGTAGCAAAGAGCATGAAGTATTGCTAAAGAGAGAGCGAGTGAACAGTGACGTAATAATCAATAGGAAGTATCACCAAAGAAAGATAGTGACTATTGGACGAAACAAATGATAGGAAGCATCGCCAAAGTCAGAGAGTGACCAGTGACGTAATAAACAGTAGAAAGTAAATAAGAATAGTGACCACTGACGTAACAAACAGCAGGAGGTATCGCCAAGGAAAGACATAGAGCAGTGACGTAACAAACAGCCGGAAGTATTGCCAAAAAAGAGAGTGTGCAGTGACGTAATAAACATTAGAAAGTATCGAAAATGAAAGATAGTGATCAGTGACGTAAAAAAAACAGCAGGAAATAGGTAGGGAGGTATCGCCAAAAAAGTTAGTGAGCAGTGAGGTAAGAGACAGTATTAAATATCGCCAAAAAGATAGCGAGTAGTGAAGTAACGAACAATTGAAAGCATCGCTAAAGAATCACAGTTGGCAGTGACGTAACAAACATTATAAAGGATCGCCAATGAAAGACAGAGAGCAGTGACGAAATAAACAGTAGAAAGCATAGCCAACGAAAGACGGGGAGCACCACCGTAACAAACAGCAGGAAGCAGATGGCAAGCAGTAACGAAATAAACAGTAGGAAGTATCGCCAGTGTAAGACAGGGAGCAGTGACGTAACAATTAGTAATAAGCATCGCGAAAGGAAAATAGTGACCACTGACGTAGGAAACAGTAGGATATTTCGCCAAAGAAAGATAGGGAAAGAAAAGAGAGCTGTGTCGTAAGAAACAGTAGAATATTATAGCCAAAGAAAGGCATTGCTGTGACGTAACAAACAATAGGAAGTATCGACAGAGAGCAGTGACGTAACGAACCGTGATAGGTATCGCCAAAGAAAGACCGAGAGCAGTGACGTAGCAAACAGACTGAAGTTTCGAAAAAAAAGACAAGAAATATAGAGAGCAGTGTCGTAACAAACAGTAGTGACGTTAGAAACAGTAGGAAGAACCGTTAAAAATATAGTAAGTTCTGACGTAACTAGCTGTAGAAATGATTGCCAAGGAAGGATAGAAAGCTGTGACGTAACAAACAATACGAAGTATCGGCGAAGAAGGACAGAGAGCAGTAACATAATAAACGGTAGCAAGCATCGCCAAAGAAAGACAGAGAGCAGTAACGACACTAACAGTGGTAAGTATCGCCAAAGAGAGTTAGTCATTAGTGACGTAGCAAATAGTAGGAAGTATCGCCTAAAAAAGACAGAGAACAGAGACAAAACACACATAAGTAAGAGTAACCAAAAGAAAGATATTGACCAGTGACGTATCCAACAGCAGGAGGTATCGCCAAAGAAAGACGGAGAGCAGTGGCGTAAAAACAACAGGAAGTAATGAAAAAAAGGAGAGTGAGTATTGACTTAATAAACAGAAGGAAGTTTTGCCAAAGAAAGAGAGTAAACAGTGACGTAACAAACAGTAAGTAGGTATCATCGCCAAAGAAAGATAGTGAGCAGTGACGTAATAAGCACTAGAAAGCATCGAAAAAGAAAAACAGTTAAGAGTGACGTAACAAACAGCAGGAAGCGTCGCAAAAGAAAGAGAGTGACCAGTGACGTAATCAACAGAATGAAGTATTGCCAAATAGAGACAGAGAGCAGTGACTTAACAGGCAGTACAAAGTATCGCCAAGCAAAGATACCAGTGACGTAATTAACAGTAAGAAGGATCGCTTAAGAAACACAGAGTGATCAGTGACGCAACAAACAGTAAGAAGTATCGCAAAAGAAAGCTAGCGAGCAGTGATGTAAGGAACAGTATTAAATATCGCCAAAGAGAGATGGTGAGTGGTGACAAACAGTAGAAAAGAGTCGCCAAAGAAAGGCACAGAGCTTTCACGTAACAAACAGTAGAAAGTATCGACAAAGAAAGTTGGTTACCAGTGACGTATTAAAAGGTATCGCCAAAGAGGACCGGTTGGAGTGACATAGCAAACAGTATGAAGTTAGGCCAAAGAAAGACAAGAAAGACAGAGAGCAGTGTTGTAACAAACAGTTGTGACGTAAGATATAGAAGCAAGAATCGTTAAAAAAGATAGTGAGCAGTGACGTTACCAGTAGCAGAAGGGATCGCCAATGAGAGATAGACAGCAAACAGCAGAAAGACATTGCAGTGACGTAACAAACCGCAGGAAGTTTCGAAAAAGAAACAGAGAGTAGTGATGACACAAACAGTAGTAAGTGTCGCCAAAGAAAGACAGAGAACAGTGACGTAACAAACAGTAGGAAGCATCGCCAAAGAAAGATCGTGAGCAGTGAAGTAATATACGGTATATCAAGCACCGTCAAGGAATGATAGGAACCTGTGAATTATCGCAGAAGAAAGACGGAGAGCAGCGACGTAACCAACAGTAGCAGGTATCGCCAAAGAAAGTTAGTGAGCAGTGACGTAAGAAACAATTTTAAATATCGCCAAAGAAAGATAGTGTGTGTGGACGTAACAAACAGAAGAAAGCATCGCCAAAGAAAGACACAAAGATATGACGCAACAAACAGTAGAAATCATCACCAAAGTGAGCAGGTGACGTAACAAACAGTAAGAAGTTTCACCAGAAAGAGATAGTGAGCAGTAACGTAACAAAAAGTAGGAAGTTTTACCAGGGAAAGATAGTGAGCAGTGAGGTAATAAACAGTAGAGAGTATCGAAAAAAAACAGTCACATAACAAACAGTAGGAAGTATAGCTTAAGAAAGGGAGGAAGCAGTAACGGTAGTAAGTGTCACTAAGGAAAGGTAGGAACCTGTGACGTAACACACCGTAGGAAGTATCGCCAAAGAAAGACAGCGAGCAATAACACTAGCAAACAGGTGGAAGTATCGCCGAAGAACGGGAGTTTAGGCCAATGAAAGACAATAAAGGCAGAGAGCATTGTCGTAAGAGACAGGAGTGACGTAAGAAACAGTAGAAAGAATCGTTGATAAAAGATAGTGAGTAGTGACGTAAACAGCTGTAGAACGGAACGCCAAGGAAAGATAGAGAGCTGTGACGTTACAAACAGTAGAATATATCGCCAAAGAAATACCTTGCTGTGACGTAACAAACAATAGGATGTTTCACCGAAAAAAGACTGAGAGCAGTGACGTAATCAACGTCAGCAAGCATCGTCAAAGAAAGATAGCGATCAGTGACGTAACAAGCCATAGAAAGTATCGCCAAACAAAAGCATAAAGCAATGTCTACACGAAAAGTAGTAAGTATAACCAAAGAGATATAGTGACCAGTGACGTAACACACAGTAGGAGGTATCGTAAATGTAAAATAGAGTGCTGCAATGTAACAAACAGTCGGAGGCAAAGAAAGTTAGTGAACAGTGACGTAAGATATAGTAGGAAGTATCGTGAAAGAAAGATAGTGAGTAGTGACGTACCAAACAGTAGAAAGTATCGACAAAGAAAGACAGAGAGTAGTGACGTAACAAACAGAAATTATCGCCAAAGAGAGACGGAGAACAGTGAAGTAACAAACAGTAGGAATCAATGCCACGAAAGACAGTGACCAGGGACGTTACAAACAGCAGTAAGTATCGCCAAAAAGAAGATAGTGACCACTGACGTAGCAAATAGTAGGAAGTATCGCCGTGGAAAGACAGATAGCAGTGACGTAATAAACGTTAGCAATCATCGCCTAAGAAAGATAGTGACCAGTGACGTAACAAGCCATAGCCAAACAAAGACAAAGAGTAGTGACGACGCAAACAGTAGTAAGTATCTCCAAAGAAAGTTGGTTACTTGTGACGTAACAAACATCAGGAGAAGTCGCCTAAGAAAGCCATAGAACAGTGACATATCAAACTGCAGTAAGTATAGCCAAAGATAGATTGTGACCAGTAACGTAACAAACAGTAGGAAGTATCGTAAAAGAAAGATAGAGTGCTGCGACGTAGCAAACAGTGGGAGGTATTGCCAAAGGAATATAGTGACCAGTGACGTAAGATATAGTAGGATGTATCGTAAGAGAAAGGTAGTGAGTAGTGACGCAACAAACAGTGACGTAGGAATCGGTGTTAAATATCGCCAAAAAAGATAGGGAGTGGTGATGTAACATACAGTAGAAGGCATCGTCAAAAAAAGACAGCTGGCAGTGACGTAACAAACAATGGAAAGCATCGCTAAAGAAAACAGAGAGTAGTGACGAAACGATAACTAGAAAGCATCGACAAAGAAAGTTGGTGACCAGTGACTTAGTATGAAGTATCGCCAAAGAAGGACAAGAAAGGCAGGGAGAGTTGTCGTAACAAACAGGACAGAGAGTAGTGACGTAATAAACAGTAGCAAGAATCGCAAAAGAAAGATAGTGACCAGTGACGTAACAACCCATATAAAGTATCGCCAAGGAAAGAGAAAGAGCAGTGACGATACAAACAGAAGTAAGTATTTCCAAAGATAGTTACTGACTAGTGACGTAACAAACAGCAGCAAGTATTGCCAAAGAAAGACAGTGAGAAGTGACGTAACAAAACCGCATCGAGTATCGCCAAGGAAAGACAAGAAAGACAGAGAGCAGCGTCATAACAAACAGTAGTGACGTAATAAATGGCAGCAAGAATCGCTATAAAAGAAGGTTATTTAGCAGTGACGTAAGAAACAGTATTAAATATAATCAAATAAAGATGATGACCGGTGACATAACAAACAGAAGTAAGCATAGCCAAAGAAAGATACTGAGCGGCGACGTTATAAAGAGTGGAAAGTATCTCCATAGAAAGATAGTGACCAGTGACGTAAGAAAACAGTAGGAATTATCGCCTTGGAAAGACAAAATAGACAGAGAGCAGTGGCGTAACAAACAGTAGTGACGCAACAAGCAGTAGAAAGAATCGCTAAAATAAGATGGTGAGTAGTGACGTAACAAACAGTAGAAAGTATCCCCAAAGAAAGACAGAGAGCAGTGATGTGATAGACATTAATAAGTGTCGCCAAAGAAAGATAATGACCACTGGCGTAAAAACAGTTGGATGTATCGCCAAAGAAAGACAGGGAACAGTGACGTAACAGACAGCAAAAATCACATCAACCCACATCATGGTTCTAATACCAACCAAATGACCACCAGAAAAATGAACTACAATTCATGCGCAAGCCCCTGGTCAAAAGTTACGGGACTTTCCAATAGTTTCGATGATGAGTCATCACGTGACCACCAAGTCTTCATTATCAACCCAGGAATCAAATGACTCAGGATAACCCAACCATTCCAATAGCTTCGATGATGAGTCATCACTCAACAACAAAAAACATTCTTTCATATATAAAATGAATGAAAATATTTTTTCTTTTTCACTTAAAGGAATGCCAACGCAATATAAAATGGAATACACAAAAAAGACTGTTATTGATTTAAGAAAAGTTGCGAAACAGATCGGAATTGTACGCTATACACGACTACGAAAGCGGATTTGATTTGTGAAATTGAAGATCACCGGGCTCAAACACTCATCCCTTCATATTTTACTCCAATCTCATCCAATGCTAGTTTGATGGACGCACCCGTTCCCGACATTAGAGTTCCAACACTCGGTCCCATGCCAGTTACGACAGCACGAAAAATATTCGTTGAGACTAAGTCTGCTATTAATACATTTGCAAAGTGGATTGAAGGGTGCATACCTGAAGAATCGAGGAGAAGGGTGAACGAGAATATAGAAGCCCTGAAAGCTAAAGTGAATTCTATATTCGGTAAAATTCTTATGAAAACACGCAAAATAATAGAGACGGCCACAGCTATCAAGGGCTTCACGAAACAATACACGGTCGAAGGAGCAAACGGAATTGACGCCACATCTTTTCTTGACATCGTTCGAGCACAGGCGGTAGAGTTGTTGACTAAAAATCGACAGACTAAGGTTAATTTCATCCCTACCTGCACAATGGAGCGTATTGATATGAAATCCGGGCAAGTAGATACCGAGGATTTTCCGTTTCGTTCAAAGACTGAGGTGGTTCTAAACTCCACCGATGCGAGCGAAATTTACAACAATGCGAAAGATAAAATCCCAGAGTCTATGGCAGCCTTCCAGATGCGAGGTAGTAACTGGAGACTTAGAACGGTTAAAAAATTAGAAATCAACACGGTTTCTTATAAACCGCTGAAGGGTAGTTCCTACATTCCACTACCGAAATGTCTAGCGAGCAAAAGGGCTATTGTCAATGTGAAGAACGAAGACGAAGAATGCTTCAAGTGGTCTGTAACCAGAGCCTTAAACCCTGTTGACGAACATTCGGAAAGAATTACGAAAGAATTAATAAAACAATCTGAGGAACTTGATTGATCCAGCATTGAATTCCCAGTCGCAGTGGATGCTAACGTGATAAGTAAGTGTGAGAGAAATAATAATATTAGTAATAATGGATGTTTACCGATTCCCACTATATTTATCGAGGCACGAGAGCGATATCGGTGTAGATCTATTACTCATTTCTCATGGAGAAAAGAAGCATTATTGTTGGATAAAGAACTTTAACAGATTGATGGCGGTTCACACAGAACACTCATACAATTCGATGCATTATTGTAAAAGATGTTTGATAGGATATAGAAATATAGTCATTAAATTAACATACCGAGTACTGTTCCGAACACGCTGCTCAAAAGATAGAACTTCCAGAACCAGGAACTATGTTGAGTTTTTAAAATTATTTTAGAAAGATGAGAGTTTCCTTTGTCGTGTACGCCGATTTTGAATCTTTCATTAAACCTACAGACACCTGTCAACCAGATCCCATCATGTCTTACACCAACAGATATCAAAAACATTTCCAAGTTCTTTCTGTTATTATATAAAATGTTTTGACGATGATCTATATTCGCAAGCTCCTGTGACGTTCACAGCAAAGAGCGAATACGATGATGTAGCACAGATATTCATAGATACTCTCATAGGAAATATAAAAGATATTTTTAAAAGATATTTTAATCGATTTAAATTTCCTAAAAGATGATATTCGGAAAGAAAGAACAGGCGCTATTCGATTCCGCTACAGTTTGTCACATATGAGAAGGCGAACTGGGTAAAGATCGAGTTTGATACGAATGCCATTTAACTGGAAAATATAGAGCGCCGCTCATAAAATTTGTAATCGAAAATTTGAAGTCCCCAAGTTTTTCCCAGTATTGTTCATAATCTGACCGGTTATGACAGTCATCTATTCGTAAAGAAATTACGAGGTGATGATAACGAAAAGATTAGATGCATTCGTAACAACGAAGAAAAGTATATCTCATTTGGCAGAGAGGTCGTGGTCGTGGTCGATAAATTTACGAATGAAGAAAATAAAGAAATATTAGTTAAACGAGAATTGCGGTTTATCGATAGCTTTAAATTTATGGCATCGAGTCTCAACACATTATCGAGGAACCTAAGGAAAGATCAGTGTAAGAATGTAAGCAAACACTACTCTGGTAGTCAGCTCGATCTCATACTTAGAAAAACGGAGAGTACCCTTACGATTATGTTGATGCCGTCGACCGACTGAGCGAAACAGAACTACCACAAAAGTCAGCATTCTACTCAATACTTAACGACTCAGACATTAGTGACGAGGACTACAACCATGCGCAAAAGGTATAGAAAGAATTCGGATTCAAGACGTTGAGAGAATTCCGCGATTTATATAATGTGACTGATGTTCTCCAGCTTGCTGATGTATTTCACAATTTTAGAGATGTATTCAGTGAGAACTATGGTCTAGATCCCGCTTGGTATTATACTTCTCCAGGTCTTGCTTGGGAGGCTGCATTGAAGTTGACATAAGTAAAGTTGGAGTTGTTGAGTGATTACGATATGATACTAATGGTTAAACATGGGATAAGAGGTGGTGTTAGCACCATTTCACATCGTTATTGACAGGCAAACAATAAGTATATGAGAGAAGCATTTAACGATGGCAATCCTTCAACATTTATAACCTATTTAGACGCAAACAATTTGTACGGATGCAGTATGTGTAAAAATTTACCAACTCATGGGTTCCAGTGGATGAGCAATGATGAGCTAAACGATATTCGTGGACAGTCTTCCGCTACCGTTTGTCACATATGCGAAGGCGAACTGGGTAAAGATCGAGTTAGATACCATTGCCATTTAACTGGAAAATATAGAGCGCCGCTCATAAAATTTACAATCGAAAATTTGAAGTCCCCAAGTTTTTCCCAGTATTGTTTCATAATCTGACCGGTTACGACAGTCAGCTATTCGTAAAGAAATTACGAAGTGATGATAACGAAAAGATTAGATGCATTCGTAACAACGAAGAAAAGTACATCTCTTTCAGTAGAGAAGTCGTAATTGGTAATTTTATAGATGAAGAAAATAAGTTAAAAACTGTCAAAGAGAATTACGTTTCATCGATAGTTTTAAATTCATGGCATCGAGTCTCGGCGCTTTATCGAAGAACCTGAGCAAAGATCAGTGTAAGAATATCAGCAAACACCATTCTGGTAATCAGCTCGATCTCTTGTTTAGAAATGGATCATATCCTTACGATTATGTTGATGCCGTCGAGCGACTGAACGAAAGGGAACTACCACCAAAGTCAGCATTCTACTCAATACTTAACGACACAGGTATTAGTGACGAGGACTACAACAACGCACAGATGGTATGGAAAGAATTCGGATTCAAGACGTTGAGAGAATTCCGCGATATATATCATGTGACTGATGTTCTTCTGCTTGCTGATGTATTTTACATTTTTAGAGATGTATGCAGTGAGAACTATGATCTAGATCTCGCTTGGTATTATACTTCTCCAGGTCTTGCTTGGGACGCTGCATTGAAGTTGAAAGGAGTAAAGTTGGAGTTATTGAGCGACTATGATATGATACTAATGGCTAAGCATGGGATAAGGGGAGGTGTTAGCACCATTTCGCACCGTTATGGACAGGCAAACAATAAGTATATGAGAGAAGCATTTAACGATAGCAAGCCTTCATTATTTATAACCTATTTAGACGCGAACAACCTGTACGGATGGCCAATGTGTAAGAATGTACCAACTCATGGGTTCCAGTGGATGGGTAACGATTAGCTAAACGATTGGAGATCTTCACCATGTATATTAGAAGTCGATTTGGAATATCCTAGAGAATTGCACGATCTTCACAACGACTATCCTCTTGCTCCAGAGAGTGTTAAAGCCAAAGAATCGGATGTGTCAAAACTCATTCCAAACCTGTGTAATAAAATAAAGTATATAGTCCATTACGAAAATATAAAGCAGTATGAAAGTTTGGGTTTGAAGATAATGAAAATTCATCGCGGAATTAAATTTGAAGAAAGTGCTTGGTTGGAAAAGTATATCGATCTAAATACCAACCTGAGGACCAAAGCCACCAACGATTTCGAGAAAGACTTTTTCAAACTAATGAACAATAGTGTGTTTGGTAAGACGTCTGAGAATATTGAGAATCGGGTAGACATAAAATTGGTGTGTAGCAAGAAAGAAGCTATTAAGCTAGCAGCGAGAAAGAGTTACGACACTCAAACTATTTTTGATGAAAACCTAATCACCATCCACATGAAACGGACGAAGCTATGTTACAACAAGCCTATATATTTGTATGTGTATTTTAGACTTGAGTAAAACTATAATGTACGATTTTCATTATAAATACATCAAGAAAAGTACGATGAGAGAGCAATGTTACTTTTTGCAGATACGGAATCTTAAGCCTATGGAATTAAGACCGAATACTTCTACGCCGATATAGCACCCGACATTAGAAGTAGATATGACACTAGCGACTATCCTAAAGACCACCCCTCTGGTATAGCAACTGGCATCAAGAAAAAGGTCATTGGCATGTTCAAAGATGAAGCAACTGGTAAACAGATCGAAGAGTTGGTAGGTTTAAGATCGAAACCGTATTCGTACAAGATGGCTGGAGCAGACCACAAGAAATGTAAAGGCGTCAGGAAGAATGTCGTTAATAAATCAATCACTCACGAAGATTGCAAAGACTGCTTGTTCACCAAGAGAGAACAATCGAGAAAAATGAATGTCATTTGATCGCATCTTCACGATGTCTACAGCGAGGAAATAAACAAGGTAGCCCTCTCAGCGGAAGATGATAAACGAGTGATTCAGCAAGATGGAATCCACACTTTGGCATATGGACATTATTCTCTAATATAAAATGAGTGTTAAACAAATCGATGTCGAAGGCGTAACGCTGCCTAATATTGCTTTGTCGAATGTTGATCTAATCGAAACGGCGAGGAAACTAAATATAAATAATTTCAGAGGAGTTTTTCTAAGAGACGAGTTGCCGAAGAGGCCAAGAGCGAACGAATGTGGCATCCTTAATCTCTATGATTCTGACGGTAAAGGAACGCATTGGACGTGTTGGATCAAACGCGCCAATGATAAGCTTTATTTCGACAGGTATGGACTACCTCCACCTACGGAAATGATAAACTATCTACAAAGACCGCTATTCTACAACAACGAACGAATGCAACCTAACGGTGAAGTGTATTGCGGTCATTTATGTTTGTATGTATTGAAGACGATCAACGATAGCTGTAAATTTCAAGAAGTCGTAAACGAATTGTATTAAATAAAAAAAATATATATAAAAGATGCCTGTTGACAAATTTGGACGAACTGATACTGGATCAACTCAAAGAATAGTTTCCGGAGGTGTTACTCTATCTCAAGCGAGTAGTACCTTTTTAAAACGTGATGGAACGAACGATATGGACGGCGACTTGAAAATGAATGGTCATTTGATAAAAGGTTTACCGACTGACATTCATCCACCAGTCTTAGCCAGCCAGGCTGCGAGCTTTGGACAAGTCGAAGCCTTAGTCAACCAAGCGATAACGAATAATTCTGCCAGCGATTACCTGAGTGCACTCGTGACAGCGGCTCCAACCATGACTTCTGATACAACGATAATATACGGTTTAACCTTCGAAGCTAGTGCTAGCAGTTTTCGCAGTGTGCATGGTCATGAATTCAGTCCGTGGAGGGCTTTTGAAAATGCTTCTCACTACCCCGACATTTGGGTCTCCGAAACAACCGCAAATGTTTGGATACAGACGAGTACCCCATTCCTCTATCAAATTCGGGATTTTACACCATCCCTGGCCGTTCTGATAACGAAGAAATTACTAGTTGGAGTCCAAGCTAGTAACGATGGAATAGTATTTACAGATATTCTAACCTCTCAAACGAATGTCCTCCATTTTGGAGTTTTGATAAAGTTTACATTTCCCTCTTCAACTAATTACGCGTATTGGAGATTTCATATTATATCCACGGGTCCTGGTGCTGAAACAGCTTCCGTCTGCATGCTACAGTGGAAACCAACGCTGGCCGATCTCACACGAGGAAGAAAACGTTACGACTGTTACGTGCCGAGGTTAACTTCGGACACTAGTGATTCTGGTTTTCAAGCGAACGCCAGTGCATCATCTCCGCATAACAAAGCCTTTCAGGCATTCAAAGATGAAGGAGAATGGGTGTCTGAGATTAGCGCAACCATGGAAACGTGGATATCTATCAAGTGCCCAACCGCACTAAGAATCTGGAAGATCGGCTTGAGGGGGAGAAAAAAACAACGAAAGGATTTCCGCCTGGAGCATAATCGCATACAATTATGAAGGACAAGAGGTTATTATTTACACGTCGCATAATAACACTTATTTAGGAAATACCTACCAAAAATTCTTAATCGATTCAGTTGGAAAATATGAGACCTATAACTCAGATTGCCTCCAGGCTGAACCGGGAAAGCCAGGATTAAGTGTGAAGCAGTTATTCGTGTATGATGATTAAATTCGCCACGATTTTCAATGAGAAACATCATTGAAAATTTAAACCACAAGATCAACAACTTCGTTATCTCCTGATACCACGATATACGACGTGCTGTAACCGGTTCCGTTTCTATCCTCGTTTTTGTAAAAGTAAATATCTTGTTCTCTTTATTCGTTTGCAACTTGTCGAGCACTCGCGCCTCGAATACGCTCATGTAATATTCCGTCTCATCCGGCGCCTCTATCGTAATCAGGTAGAAATAGCCTACTGTACCGTACAGATATTGCTTCGTTTTCACTGTGTAAACTACGTCTTCTTCCAAAGTTTTGAAATCTATAAATTTACGAGTTCCCATTTTTTATTAGCCAGGAAAAAACTTTATGTCAACATCTGAATCTCGTATCTATTTCTCCATACTTTACCGTTGGGACGATGTATCGTATTCGCGCCGACTTTTAACGCCATACTCGCCTTATACAAGGACGGGTAGACGACTGTTTCGTTCGTGTCGGTATCTAAAATCACATCCTTTTTCTCCTTCACCGGCGCCTTCAGTTCTGATTCCGATAAAATGCCCTTCTCAACTAGTATTCTTAACATTTCTGGTTTGTTCATATAACTCGGCTTTATTCCATTTTCCTTTAATTGCGATATCAGTTGTGGGAGTTTCATTTTTTTATAATAGAAAATAATTTCTTTAATATACAACGCTCATCTTCTGACCGTCTGATTAGAAAGTTTAGCAATTTATCTGAAATGACAACTGCATAAGCACCCATTCCAACTGGCACTGCTGCATTGAAAGTAGCCTTGATATGGATATCTACGACAGATGACTTTAACCGCTCTGATTGTTTACTTACATCGAAAACGAACAGCGGATATAAATCTTTGTAATCAGCAGGCGTAATGTTGCTCTGAGTCACGAGCTGATCCATTCCATAGAATTTCTCGCTAAGGTCGCGGCGTCTCTATAAGCTCTCGAAAATTGCTGATTCGGGGATGATAGGTTGTAATCGACTGCTGGATATCTTGCTTGGTTCATCATCACATACATGTTTTTAATATTGCAATGATCGAAAATTGATGGATTAGCTTGTTGATCGGCGCGCTTCGATTCGATTGAAATCAAACGATAATATACCTCGGTTTTTCTGGCGATGTCTTTACGCTAAGTCGCCAACTGAGTGTGGTGGATTGAGTAACCGCTACGGTATCGCAAAGATGAGCTCGGTAGGCTACTGGTAACGTTGTCTTTGATTCGATGGTTTTGTACAGCTGCATTCGTTCCGTGTCGGATGGAATCCCATGCGGCACACACCATGAAATTTTATTGATGTTGACTTCACTAGCCCCTGCTGCATTTGCCCTGAAAATAGCATCGTTGTCGGTTTTGCGAACGAGAGTTAAAGTATGCTTCATGCCGTAGACTATCTTATCGTAATCCTCACAGAATCCAAAAATGTGCTTCAGAGCTACTACGAAACTAAATGTGCCCTTTGCAGCTGGTTTCTGAATGAGATACGCCTGCCTTCTCGCGAATCCAGAGTTGTCGGCTCTAACAGCAGTCGCGGCTGTATCTTTAGTCCATAATTGGTTAAGTCCTTGCGCCAGAGCAAAGCCATTGGGATATTTCAGCAACCCTAGCATAGTTGTGGATTGTGCCGGATGAAACACGCTTTCAATCTCTTGATTCGATAGGGAATACGAAATTTGACTAAAGAGGTGAATGAGTCCGTTGTTGACTAAAGCTACATTGGCGTAGAAGGTTCCATCCGCTTTAGTCAGTCTGCCTTCGAATATCAGGTATGACTCAGCTGGATGTCTGAAAAGATCTTGAAGTTCGATATTTATGCGAATTACCCCAGAGCTGTTAAGATTCGTCCTCGCCACTGGTTCGTACTCGTGCCATTCGTATCTCTCGACCGCCTCATCTATTATTGTATTTTCAGTAAATCTTAGAATATCTGACTGCATTTTTTAAATATAGCAATAAACTATTTTAAGCCAACTTCATTCCAGATCCACGCACCGGATCTTGGATTGACACGGCGCCAACGTTACCGGATAGTGAATTATTTATATTCGTATTTTCATGGGGAGATATTAAACCCTTTAACGTCTCCTTGCTACCTCGACTAAGTGTCGTATTTCCGTTGGGGTATATTAAACCCCTTAAAAAATCCTTGCTCTGTTGGCTGAGTACGGCTGATTGCGGTGGGTTAAAATCTTTGCCGCTGCTTTATCCACCAATCGCTTTCCAGCATTAATAGCAACGGTCTTACCAACATCTATGGGTTTTTTCCAATCTCCGTTGCAGCGTCTTTCCCAGCACTTAATGCGGTTGTTGCTACCTGTCTCGCCGCATTCGAGGATAACATTCTTTTGAAAAATCCTAATACCGTATCAAATATTCCAGCGCCTCCTACGACGTATCTTTTAGTAAATCTTCTCTTAGTTATGACAGTCATTTAGAATTGTATCATTAAATTTTTATACTCTAACGCGTCTATCGCATTTTGTCGAAGTAACTCATCGCAGATACCGACTATCTCGTTTCTTAATCCTGTATTTCACGCTCTGAAGCCAGCGAATCGAAGAGTTAACATATACGCTAGCGCATCAGGATCTTGCAGAAGAACTACGACTCCTTCGCCCGTTGAGCACCTCCCTTGTCGCGTCGAGAGCTTTCATTCGAGCAATGGCCTAATGATTTTTAAATATTTTGCACCTCTCGACGATTTGAGTTTATTATTATTTTTCGGTAGATACAAGGCACCCGTCGATTCAAGAATCTCCCAGTACTCATCCAGATCGTTTTGACTGTATATCGACTCCTTTGGTTCCTTCATCGTCATCAATTCTAACAGCCCCGGAGTTCCCTTGTAGGTGACATTACCCACCGTTATATCCTCACCTCCGATCGTGATTGGGCTGTCCCAATGTGAAGTCGACCATCTTTAGAGTATATTCCGAAGATCGTATCCGTCGACTTCTTGTTTGTAGCGTTTTAAATATTTTTTGCTATATCACCTAATTCCAAAAGCCTAATATCTGAAACGGGATCGTCCTTCGAACACTTCTATCTATGGATATTGTGGGAATTGAATCGCTTTCAACGATGTCGATATCGATGCTGGTAATGCTCGAAGCGTGGCAGTTGACACCATAGAGTTCTCTTTCATAGTACCTAATTCTTTGGTTATTCCAGACTGCGAGTCGATTATCGGTTTGCACGCCTTTATCAATTCTCGCTGAAGCCCAATGTCCCTATTTTCTCGGATAACGAGTCTTGTCTAATATTTTGCTTCGTCTTGAGAAAGTTCTCAACAATAAAATCACGTTTGGCTGGGTCTTGAATTTTTAGAAACGACATTTTTAACTTGGGAACATAATATTTAAACGTAAAAACATAATATTTAAACGTAAAAACGTAACAATGTAAAACGTTAATTTACGTGCACTTTGTATTCAATTCGTTTTGTCTAATGAACGATTGCTTCGTCGCTTCATCTATGTTGGCATTGCTTTTACTTCTAACTCTTCCTTAATCTGATTAAATTTCTCGAATTCACTTAGCATAACAGAATATTCCAAGTCTGAGATATTATTATCGTCTAGGGCTTTCGAAACAAGGCCGCTGATCGAATTTAATTTTGCCTTCAGCCATAGTTCTGATCTTTGCATGTTTTTCTTGCCGCAGCGATAAAAGTCGGCGGACTTGGGCAGATATCAAACACAATGCTCCGGCTCCTGCAGATAACGATACCACGATTGTCGCGGCTGGTGCGACTACGATGGTACTTAGAAATGTTACGCCTAATGCGGCGAGTCCTGAAGATGTAAGGGTTAACAAACTTCCCAACGCGTCGACTACTCTAACAGTCTTTTGATATTTTGTAAAAATTATTTCTCTCTTATCACGTTATCGTAAGCTTTCTGTTGAATTTCAGATATTTTCTGAAGGCGATAAGTGTCTGTTTTATTCAATTCCATTTTATAATATCGAAGAATATTCTTAAAATGGAATTCAAGTTGTATTCGTTGACGCGGTAATCGACATAACATAAAGAATCTCCTTCGTTTATGGTGACAGTTCCAAGATCTCTAAAATTTATAATATCGAGTAAAATGTCTTCCATGACTCCTGTAACGGTATCGCTTAGCAGGCGGCAATCCGCTTCTATAATTTCCGGAAGGAGAGAAACTTTACACGATCCTTTCGTCATTCGGACACCTAAGCCTAACGAAAACACAACCGTCTCGTGAGAATGAATAGTTATTGTAGATTGAGCAAAAAACACCCATCTTAAACCACCCCTTTGTCTTTGCGGTTTATATAACATCCCACATACCTTCACACACCTTCCACGTGACGGATCTCGGTTGTGTTATCGTAGATTTTTCAGTTTTGGGTTTCGTCCACCCCATTTTATGAATCGGATAATGAAATATTTTATATTGAAATGAATTTTTATTTAAGCTGACATAAGAAAAAAATTATAGTAACAATCCGAGAAGTGGAATGTTTTTAAACGGTGAATCTAGTCCAAGGATAAGTCCTTCGCCGTTTACGAATCCAGAGCCTGTTTTCATAAACAGACCTTCTCCCACACCATCAAGTCCAGAACCTTGCAATGGCCGCAGCTAAAGACCATGCCCTAGTTGCACTATCTTGAAGTTTTTACCTCAACTATTGAGATATATTGCACCACCCGATCCGATGACTTTGTCTATGACTTTTGATCCAGCCGCTGCACCTATTCCTGTTAATGCACCCGTTGGTAAGTTCGGTAATACGCTCGATAGCAGAAATTTGCCTGCAGTTGCTGTAAATGGTAAAATGATGCCGATAAAGCCACCTTCGGCTTTGGCATTATGTATCAATTGCGTTTTACTCATTTTTATAGTCGCACCCGTTCCACCCTGATACGCCTTAGTCAACTTATTAACCTGCCCCTGGGTAAGAGCTAACACGTGGTTTCCAGTTAAATCGTTGTGATTTAATCCAATACTAACGCCGGTTCCCGCCTGTAGAGATCTTTTGATTTTGTCTTTTTGTCCCTCCGAAATTTTAACTTTGACATTCGTGTGTCGACTCATTTTATATATAAAACTGTAAAATTTTTAAGCCTCTCTTATATGAAACCGTATCGATAATTCCTCACCTTGTAGATTAATTAGTTGGCCATTTTGATCGGTGAGAGACGTTTCCATTATCGATATCGTGGATAGAGTGATTCGAAGATATATCAAACTCATAGGCGTTTCGATAATCTGGCACCCAGGCCCTACATTTGGGAAAGAGGAATAAATAATGTTATCAGTCGTTCCGTTGTTATAGGATGCCCCGATAATATCGCTCGTTACCCTCTGATTACTAACACTCATTATGTCTACTATATTCTCCGATTCTTGGTAACCCGCTGAATAACGCCGCCTGTCGAAACTGAGGGTTTTTCCGTTAGAGGTCAACGCCCAAAAATCAACAATGTAATTCTCCGCTAGATGTACAACAATCTTTAACGTACTGCTGTTTGCTTCTATCTTAATATTGTATTCTTCTTTAACCATATCATAGTGCTCGGTTTCTTTCCTGATTATCGGGACGTTTTCGTTAATATCTGTAATTTCATAGCAACCTTCGGGAATGGTTATAGTAACCCACATACCTCCACCATTCGGTGAATACGAAAAGTTGTTGTTAGTCGCGTCGATGTTTGGGAATGAAAAAGATGTTTCCCGATTGACAAGAGCCATCTCGTCCTTTTTATCTTTATCGAACAGAATCAACGGATTGAATCGAGTCCTTATTCGCGAACTCTTATCACTCAATAATATGCAAAACGATGACTTTGGCTCTGTGTGACGAGCGATCCTTTCGGCGTAGTCTGCAATCTTTTGTAGAAGCGAATCCGTTTTTAAAATATAAAAGATTTATTTATAATGGAATGTAGAATTAATCGAAACCGCATCTATACTTGCCGTTATTCTTATTACTAGTCTGATCTATCACTACAAATCCATGAGGTTGCTTCCAGGCTGTTTCACATAGTTTCTTAAACTCATCCTTAAGCATGTCTTCGTGGTAAATGTGATTAATATTAATCTGGTCTTGAGGAAACAAGCAGATAAAGTTTGCATTCTCTCTGATCGTCTGTTTTGGTAGTTCAAAATAATTTTGAGCGAGGTAGAAGCAGTCAACGTTACTATGCCTTCCCCGGATGTAGTAGGTCTCACATTTATTTTGCTTTTCTAACTGTAAATCATCGAAAATCATCAAGTTTTTCTTGTCACGGTTTAAGTCTTTCGGATCTGGCACGTCTTCCGATGATTCAAAGAACTTACAGCAGATATAAGATTTTTATACAAGTGTTTAGCCATTGCCTCAACTACTAAGGCTGGCGGAACATTTAGCCTCGTGGTCTCGTCTTGGAAATTGAATAGCCCGAAGATAGAATCTTTCGGTATTTTTTCTTCAAATGCTTGCTTGAGTATTTCATACTCTGGTTGAAAGAGAGATCTTCCGAATACTTGCAGATTGTCGTAGTCTAACCATCCAGGTCTCAGATGTAGGTTCAGCAATAGAGTCTTCTTACCACATCCAGACTTTCCTACGATCAACCCTCTTATACTTCTAGGTAAAAGAGGATTATTGAATCTCTTAGATAATACGTCGTTCCACGATAAATCTTTGACTTCCATTTTAAATATATCTAATTGTATTTAAAAAGGATGTATTGCGTAAATTGTAAAACTCGTACTGAAACTAAAAATATCCAGAATGTCGTGACTAAGAATGGAAGAAGGTCAGTGCTTAGAGGCACATGTGATATATGTGGAAAGACAAAGACACAATTCGTGAAGTATTCTGAAGGTGGTGATTTAGTTGGATCTTTAAACTCGGTTACCCGCAGTATTAAGCTGCCGTGGGCTAAATATCCGAGTGAGATGCACTTGCCGGGACATTCGTTTACTGGTTCTGGTACTAGACTTGATTTGACGCTGAATTCCGATGGAAGTCATAAGAATTGGTCGAACCCCGTCAATAGAGTCGACAACGTCGCATATCATCATGATTTAGCTTACGGCCAGCACTCCGATACAGCTTCTAGGAATGTTGCCGATAGAGTGATGGTTAATGAGTTGAATAATATTCCTAATCCTAGTTTACGAGAGCGAATAAAAAGAAGTCTTGTCAAACCTATATTATCTACCAAAGCTAGTCTCGGGTTAGGTTTTAAAAAAGCCTAAAATTACAATGGACTGAAGAACTAGCCGAGGAGTTGCATAAACCCGTAGAAAAAGGAATGTGTACGTTAGTGGAATTGATGAAATATGGGCTGCTGACCATAATATTGGTCAATTGTCCCAGGTAGCTCACTTTCCTACTACTCCTGTGACGTAACACACAGTACGAAGCATCGCCAAAGAAAGTGGGAGATCTAATGTATCGTTATAGAAACCGAGTGAGTAGTGACGAAACAAACAGCAGGAAGTATCGCCAAAGAAAGAGAGAGAGTAGTGACGTAACAAACAGCTGCAGGCATCGCCAAAGAAGACAGAGAGCAGTAGCGTAACAAACAGCAGGAAGTACAGCCAAAGAAAGACAGAGAGCAGTGACGTAACAAGGAGTTGGAAGTTTCGCAATAGAAAGACAGTGAGCAATGACGTCACAAATAGTGGGAAAAGAAAAGGAGGTAGCATTGACGCAATGAACGGTTATAAGTGCCGCCAAGGTAAGATAAGAAGCTGTGACGTAACAAACAGTAGTAAGTATCGCCAAAGAAAGATAGTGACCAAAGACGTAGCAAACAGTATGATGTATCGCCAAGGAAGGAGACGGAGCAGTAACGAAACAAACAGTAGGAAGTACCGAAGAAAAAGCGACTAGTGACGTAACAAACCGTAGGCCGCATCGCCAAAGCAAGACAGAGAGCAGTGACGTAATAAACGGTACTAAGTAACGCCAACGAAGGACAGAGAGCAGTTACCTTACATGCAGTACGAAAAATCGCTTAAGAAAGACAGAGAGCAGTGACGTTACAAACAGTAGGAAGTATCGTCAAAGAAAATGAGGAAGCAGTGACGTATAGAACGGTTGTAAGTGTCTCCAAGGAAAGATAGGGACCCGTGACTTAACAAATCGTTTTACGCATCGCCAAAGAATAACAGAGAGCAGTGTCGGTGCGAACAGTAGGAAGCAATGCCAAAGAATGACAGAGAGCAGCGACGAAACAAATTGTAGGAAGCATAGCCAAAGAAAGTTAGTGATCAGTGACGTAATAAACAGTAGGAGATATCGCCAAAGAAAGACCGAGAGCAGTGACGCAAAAACCAGTATGGAGTATCCTAAAAACAAAGATAGCTTGCAGTGACGTAACAAACAGTAGAAAGACAAAGCCCAGTGACGACACAAACAATTGGAAGTATCTTCAAAGAAAGTTTGAGACTAGTGCGTCACAAAAAGTAGGGAGTATCGCATAAGAAAGACAGACAGCAGTGATATAACAAACATCAGGAATAATTGCCAAAGAAATATAGTGAGCAGTGAAGTTACAAACAGTAGAAAGTATCGCCGAAGAAAGACAGTGAGCAGTGACGTAATAAACAGTGGAATGTATGGATAAAGAAAGATAGTGACCATTGTCGTAACAAACAGCAGATAGTACCGCCAAAGAAATACAGAGAGCAGTGACGTTACAAACAATAGGAAGTATCGCCAAAGAAATACAGAGAGCAGTGACGTAACAATCAATAGGAAGTATCGCCAAAGAAAGGGAGGAAGTAGTGACGTATAGAACGGTAGTAAGTGTCACCAAGGAGAGATAGGGCCTTGTGACTTTACAAGCCGTTGGAAGTATCGCCATAGAAAGACAAAGAGCAGTGACTTTGCAAACAGTAGGAAGTATTGCCAAAGAAAGATAGTGAGCAGTGACGTAATAAACAGTGGAAAGTATCGTAAAAGAAAGAAAGTGACCAGTGACGTAACAAATAGTAGGGGGTTTCGCCAAAGACAGACCGAGAGCAGTGACGCAACAAACAGTAGAAAGCATCGCCAAAGAAAGAAGAAGAGCAGTGACATCACAAACAGCAAGAAGTAACCCCACAGAAAGATAGTGACCAGTGACGTAAGAAACAGTAGGAAGTATCGTCAAAGAAAGACAGAGAGCAGTGACGTACCAAACAGTAGTAAATATTTCCTGAGAAAGTTAGTGAATAGTGACATAACAAAGAGTAGAAAGTATCGCCTAAGAAAGACAGAGAGCAGTGATATGACAAACAGTAGGAAGTATCGTAAATGAAAGACAGAGTGCTGCGACGTAACAAACAGCAGAATATTTCGCCAAAGAAGATAGAAGGCATTGACGTATGAAACAGTAGAATATATCGTCAAAGAGTGTTAGGTAGCAGTGACGCAGCAAACGATAGAAAGTATCGTAAAAGAAAGATAGAGAGCTGTGACATAACAAATAGTAGCACATATCGCCAAAGAAAGACAGTGCTGTGACGTAACAAACAACAGAAAAAACTATCAAAAGAAACATAGGGAGCAGGGACGAGTAGTAGAAAACGTGACAATCTGGGATATTTGACCCCACCTCAGGTCAAATCTTACATTTAACCCCACGTTTGGTCAAAATCACCCACCTATAGGTCACTGAACTTGAATCAAGGTCAAATCACCCACTTATAGTTCACCCCAAAATCACGAATCCGTCCTCGTTCGTGCACCAGCTTAGGTCTTTGTTCGAAATGCTAGTCAATTTCCAATACTTTCGATATTGGGAATTACCCGCAGTTTCGATGAATCAGCAGTTTCGAAGATGATTCATCACATGTCATTCAAGTCTCCATTATCTGCCCAAAAATAAAATGATTCGGGATAACCTGACCATTTCAGCAGCGATTTGTTTCCACGTTTTTTTATTCCCTTTTTCTTTCTAAATGCTTCTTGAGTAGTCTTCTGTAGCTCTTGTTCATAGAATGATCCCTGTATTTCTTCACCATTATAATCGGTAATCTTATAAGTAGGAGGATCTTTGTACTGAATCAGAAATACTATGAAAACCTGCTCCGTCAATCTCGGTGTAAAGGCCTTTTCAAATGTGTTCTTCTTCGTTGTTCAAACTTTATCGCCGACCGAGAACTTAGGCTTAGTGGGTTCTGGAATTTCACTTCCATTTAAGTTCATCCATACAGTCTTTTCATTCACTTTCACATTAGCCTTAGATGGCGCCATTTTAATAGAGCTATGTCTAGTCTCATTATAATTACTAACCATTTCTCCAAACGCATCGATATATCTTCTGGTTGAATTAGCAGTACAGTACTTAAACATTTTCTTTCTCATCGTTCTATTCCATCGCTCGACGACGCGCGATTCTTCTGCATTCTCCGTAGAATACAACTCAACCAATTTCTTAACATCTCTATTGTAAAATTCCTTACCTTCGTCCACCCACACCTTACCCGGTCTTCCACTCTCGTGTGTCTCCGCGAAACCAGTAGCGGTAGATTTTCCACTCTTATCATTTAACGGCACGATCCATCCGTACTTCTACAATACGTCTATCACGGTTAATAAATATCTCGCGCCATCGTTATCTTTAGCAATAACCTGCATATCGACTAATTAGGCAGCCCAGATTTCTTCAATACCACCAACGTACACCTTCCTTTTTCGAAAACGCCTTACAACAGACTTGTGTAATTCTTCAGCTAGTTGATCGGTCCATTTCAGAGTATCTTGTAGCTTTGGACTTTCATTTATAAAATCGGCTAAGCCTAACCCGAGACTCGATTCAATCGACAATATTGGCCTGACTAAAGATCTCTCTATACGCTCCTGTAAACTAGGATTAGGGATATTATTAAATTAGTTTATCATCGCTTTATCGCCAACATTACTGGACGCCGTGTCCGCATACCGGTCGTATGCCAAATCATGCCGATACGCAGCGTTGTCGACTCTATCAACGGGTTTCGACCAATCTTCAGGTGTCCCATCGGGGTTCAAATCTAGCCTAGTATCAGAGCCAGTAAACGAGTGTCCCGGCAAGTGCACCTCGCCCGGATATTTTGCCCACGGTAACTTAATGCCGCTCGTAACTTAATTTAGAGACCCAAATAGATCACCACCATCGGAAGATTTCACGATTTCTGTCTTAGTTTTTCCGCAAACACCGCACATGCCTCTAAGCATAGGCCTCCCATTCTTCGTCACGACATTCCGAACATTTTTAGTTTCAGTACGAGTTTTACATTTAACGCAATACATTCTTTTTTAATACAGTATATTTAAAATGGAAATCAACGATTTATAGTGGAATGACTCATTATCGTCCAGTTTTACACATAAGTATAAGGGGTTTAATCGTACGAATGTCGGTATGCGGCATGACGACTCTATTGTTGAACTTACTTCAAAGACCCGGATAGCTAGATTACGACAATCTGCAAGTATTTGGAAGATCTCTCTTTCAAACAGAGTATAAAATTCTCAAGAAAGCATTCGATCAAAAACTACCGCAAGAATCCAACATAGGATTATTTGATTGCCAAGACAAGATCATGAGACTAAATGTTTCACCGGCATTCGTAGTTGAGAAAATGGTGAAACACTTGGATAACAAATCTGATATATCTTCCAAATTCTTTGAGTCATCGGAAGACGTGCCAGGTCCGAGAGACTTGAGCCGGGATAAGAAGAACCTAATGATTTTCGATGATTTACAGTTAGAAAGGCAAAATAAATGCGAGACTTACTACATACGGGGAAGGCATAATAACGTTGACTGTTTTTACCTCGCACTAAATTATTTCAAACTACCTAGACAGACTATTAGAGAGAACGCAACCTTTATATGCCTGTTTCCCCCAGACCTGAAATATATTGATCACATCTACAACGACCACGTGAGTACAGACATGCCTAAGGAGGAGTTTAGAAAACTATGCGAAACGGCGTGGAAGCCGCCCACGGGTTTCTCGCGGTATCGCCGTCAGCGGGGGCCGGGGCAATATGTCTGCTAGGGCAGAGAGTCTGCCGAGTGCCGTAGCTGCGGCTAGAAAAGCACGCGACAATTAAGACAATAGCGGAAGGGAAGCTCAATTCGATCAGCGACCTCGTTTCGAAAGCCTGGGATGTTGACAATATCTAGGACGCAGAATATTCGATCATTCTGGCCGAATTTTGGAAATTAAACGAGATGAAAGAACGAGTTCGTACCTGCTATTCGAAGGTAGATTTACCAAAGCCGATGGAACCGATGGTGGGCCGATGCCGATGCTGCGGCTATTACCAACAACTGGTTGATGCACCTCTTCAAGTAAATATCGTACTCCCTGTCGAATCAAGAAATCGAAAGCGTATTTCAACCGGGACAGTCGACAACGATGCTGGGGTTGCTGAAATATCCCACCGACTTCGCTCTGACGCAAGGTCTTAATCAGTTGTGGACTAAAGACACCGACGTGACTGCCATCATAGCCGACAACTCTGGATTCGCAATCAGACAGGCGTATCTCATTCGGAAACCAACGGCTAAGGGCACATTTACCTTCATAGTGCCTTTGAAGGACAATTTTGGATTCTGCGAAGATTACGATAAGGTCATCTACGGTATGAAGCAGACTTTAACGGTCGTTCGCAAATCCGACAACGGCGCCGTCATTTGGACAAACACCGCAGACGTCAGGAAAGTCAACGTCGGCAAAATATCGTAGTTTATGCCGCACGTGATTCCGAGTGACATGGAACGGATGCAACTGTTCAGAACCATCGAATCAAAGGCGACTCTGCTAGTGGCCTTTCGCGCTCTTCTCTGCGATACCATAACACTTCCTCAATCGACTGCGTTCAGCTGGCGACTGAGGGTAAAGACATCGCCCGAAAAACCGATGTACATCATCGTCGGACTTCAAACGAACCGATGCGGCAATCAGGAGGCTAATCCGTCGATTTTCGATCATTGCGATCTGAAAAATATGTATGCGATGCTGAATCAGGAAAGATACCCGACAGTCGACTGCAATGTGTCATTCCCGAATCAACAGTTTTCGCGAACTTATTGAGACGCGGTTACGTTTAGCGAGAAGTTCTACGGATTGGATCAGCTCGTAACTCAGTGCAACATTACGCCGGCCGATTACAAAGATTTAAATCCGCTATTCGTTTTCGTAGTATCCAAACAATCCGAACGACTGAAGTTATCGGTCGTGGATATCCAAATCAAGGCCACTTTCAATACCGCGGCCGTAGCTGGCACGGAAGCCTATGCGGTCGTCGTTTTGGACAAGTTGCTAAACTTTCAATCAGACGGCCAGAAGATGAGCGTAGTATATTAAAGATATTTGTCCTATATAAATAAAACATGAAGCTCCCACATCTGAAGTCTAATTATTGCTGTTGAAGTCAAACGGAATTAAGTTGAGTTATATGAACAAGGCGGAAATATTGAGAAAACTAGTCGAGAAAGGTATTTTACCGGAATCGGAACTGCCGGAAGAGAAGGCGCTGGTGAAGGAGAAAAGGAAGTACCGCCCGAGTACGAGTATTTAAAAACGATTCGAAATAATCCGATACGTGTAGATATCTTAGATTCTGTCACGAATGAAACAGTCGTTCACCCGTCGATGCATAAGGCAAGTATGGTGTTTAAAACCAGTCAGAACACTTGGTGGGCAAACAACAGTAAAGTGTGGAGAAATAGATACGAGATAAAGGTGCCGCCGTAAGGCTGAATTTTCAATGGTGCCGTCATTGAAAATTATTAACTAATTAATCCTGTTCCCGCTCTCATACTAAGATTCTTTCCAGTACAACATCTTTTACACTTAATTGGGGTTGCTATGTCCGTTGTCCAATAGGCAGTTTGCAATTCCGGAAACAACATGATCGTGGCCTCGTCGTCTCGAAAGTATAAAAAACCCATATCATCAACCTGTGAATCTTCGTATTTATTATCCAAAGCCGCTATCGTGCGGGGATCATGCAGAATTCATCGAATGCGTTCCAAAATATCTACAAACATTTCGATTGTGGCGACTTTTTCCCTGGTCGATCCGGTATACCTTTATGCAACGTTGCTGGTATTCTGCATCCATCGATTCGGCGGTTCCCAAATTCATGAATTAGAGATACTCCCCAACAGTTTCATTTTGGAGTGGCGATAAGAAGGTCACCTTCGACACCGTTCGGGAATTCATGTTTTATCTTAATACGTCGTTCAAACTTGTTCGCGACTTCGAATGATATTTTACTCGGATTGAAAGTTTCGTGTGTGATTTATATGCGAGATTATTTCTTCAGATATTCAATTTTCAATGATGTCGTCATTGAAGATATTATTATTAACTAATTAATCCTGTTACCGCTTCTTGGAGATCGCGGCTATGACGTACTCGACGAATAAGCGCCGCTCTCGCTCTCGCACTTCAGTTTTTTCTACTGGTACAACTTCGCTTACTTTTAATTGCACGGACGGTTTGTTTCCGATGTAAATACTAGAGGTAATAGCTAGCACAACGCTACATGGGGTGGATATTAGTGTTAGAGGGTCGATTGGACTTAGATCGTAAACTTTCGTTGTTATTTTCACGACTTCATCATACGCAGTAAACAATTTTGGGTACATACTTGGCGGTTCGTCTCCTCGTTCGTACAAAATACGCTCTCCTTCAACATCCGAATCGCCATATATCCTTTTCAAAAGCTCTTTGGCAGGTGGATAGAGCAAATACTCTTGAATGCGCTCCAAAATACTTTCAAACACACCGATTGTCCCTAATTCTTTCTCGGACAGTTCGGAATATTTTTCGTACATCGTCACCGGGACACTATAACCAACAATGGGGCCGTCGGTTTGGCGGAACCCGAATTTGCGTACTGGAGATATCTTCCAACCTTTCAATGCCGGAGTGGAGATATGAAGATCATCTTCGACGCCTTTCGGATATTGGTATCTTATTTTAATGCGTTGCCCAAACTTACCCGTCATTTTCGCGAACTCGAATTATATTTCACGAGGATTAAACGTTTCATGTGTAACATTCATGTTCGTTTTTAAAATAATTTTCTTGCTTTAAGCCAAACTCGAGAAAATCATTTTTCTAGTTTTTAATCGTCGTACGCGAATAATTGCATCACGCTTAATCCTGGCTTACCCGGTTCGGCATTCTCGCAATACAATCTATGCTCCTCATATTTTCCAACGGACTCGAATAAAAAATCTCGGTAAAAATTTCCTTAATTAGAAGGGTTACGTGGTGTGTATAAGGTATACCACATTCCTGATCGGCCACATGCTTTATTATTGGCCATTCGTTATCCTTTCGGCGTTTTTATTCCTTCCTTTCAAACCGATCTCAGATTCTCACTGCGGCGGGACACCTAATATTAAGCCAGGATTTACCATCGGTGCTATCGGACACCCATTCTCCGTCGTCTTTGAACGCATGGAAGGAGTTGTTATTCTGTAATTCGGAAAAGTCGCTCGCATGAAAACCGTAATTACTTCTATTCGACGACAGTCTAGGCACGTAGCCGGCTTGACATTTTCTTCCGAGTGTGATATCCGTGAGAGCAGGAATCCATTGTAACATATCGACGCCCGTCCATTCCGCATCGGAGCTCGTTGACAAGATTTTGAATCGCCGATATGCGCAATTAATCGAAGCCGAGAATGTAAATTTATTCAAGAAAAAAAAATCGAATTATTCTGTTTTGGAACTTAAAATATGTACGATTACGTTTCCATCGTTACTAGCTTGAACTTTCCAAATAGTATTACTCTTGACCTGCCCGGCGCTCGCATTAACGTAAAATCCCGATATCTGAACCCAAACATCGGCGGTTGAATCGGGGACCCAACATTCTGGGAAAAGCGAAGCATTTTGAAACGCTTTCCAGGGTTCAAATTGCGCATCAACCACGGTACGATTGCTCGCTCGCACTAGCTTTGTATGTAAATCCGTTTATCGTCATTACATTCTAAGTCATGGCAGGAGCCGCAGTCACGTAAAGTCTAGCGTTATAGGCAGCACTGTTGTTCGTAATCACTCGGCTAACTAATCTCTCGACTTGGCCAAAGCTCGCTGCTTCGCTAGAGATAACCGGTGGATGAATCTCAGTCGGTAGACCTTTTATCGAATTACCGGTCATGTCCAAATTACCATCCATGGCGTTCGTTGCATTTCGTTTTAAAAAGGTATTACTCGCTTGAGATAGAGTAACGACGCCAGACACTACTCGTCCAATTAATGCAGTGTCGGTTCTTCCAAATTTATCGACGGGCATGTTTTGTATACATGATATTATTTAATGCAAATCGTTTATAACTTCTTGAAATTTATAGCCATCGTTGCTCGTCTTCTTCATTACGAACAGACATAAATGTCCGCAGCACACTTTGCCGTCGCGCTGAATTCGTTCGCTGTTGTAGTATAGCGGTTTTTACAAATACTCGATCAACTCCGTAGGCGGGTATAGTCCGTAGCTGTCGAAATAGACCTTATCGCCGGCGCGCTTAATCAAACACGTCCAATGCGTTCCTCTGCTGCTGGAATCGTCCAGATTAAGGTTGTCGCACTCATTCTCTCTCGGGTTCTTCGGCAACTCATCTCTTAGAAATACTCCTCTGAAATTATTCAGGTTTTCAACGTTTAATATTGTTTCGCTCATTTTGTAGTTAGGGAATAATGCCCGTATGCCAAAGTGTGAATTCTATCCGCCAGAATTACACGTTTGTCATCATCGGCCGTGAGGGCCATTTTATTGACTTCTTTGCTGTAGATATTGTGTAGGTGGGACCGATGGACGTTCATCTTCTTCGATTGCCCTCTCTTGGTGAATAAGCAGTCTTGGTAATCTTCGTGCGTAATGGATTTCTTGACGACGTTCTTCTTCACGCCATTGCATTTCTCTTGGTCCTGGCCAGCGATTTTGTACGAATACAGTTTCGATCACAAACATACAAACTCTTCGATCTGTTTTCAAGCGGCCTTGTCTTTGAACATGCCGATGACCTTTTTATTGACGCCAATTTCGATGCCTGACGGATGGTTCATTGGATAGTCGCTAGTGTCGAACATGCTCCTAATGTCGGAACGTATATCGGCGTAGAAAACTTCTTTTTGATTTCATAAAGTAGCAAATCCGTGTCGGCGAAACTAACTTGGCTCTATCGTCGCATTTTTTCTTGATGTAGTTTTAATGAAAATCGTACATAAGAATATAATTTCGTTCATTCCATGTCAATGGCGATCAGGTTTTCATCAAATATTGTCCGAGTGTCGTAATTGGTTCTTGCTGCTAACTTTATGGCCGCCTTCTCGTCAGTGACCAATTTTTGCGCCAACGCAATTCACGATGTTTTCGCAAGTCTTGCCGAAGACGCTATTGTTCATCAGTTTGAAGAAGTCTTTCTCGAAATCGTTGGTGGCCTTCGTCCTCAAGTCGGTATTTAGGTCGATATACTTTTTTAGCCAAACACTTTCTACAAATTTAATTCTACGATGAATTTTGGTAATCTTCAAACCTAGGCGTTCGTACGACTTAAAGCTTTTGTAATAAACTATGTACTTTACTTTATCGTTCTGGTTTGGAATAAGTTTAGGCACATCCGATCCCTCTACTTTTGCATGAGGATAGTCGTGGTGCGGATCGTGCAAGTCCCACAGATAATCCAAGTCGACTTCTAATATACACGGCGTTCCTCTCCAATCATTTAGCTCATCGTTGCCCATCCACTCGAATCCGTGAGTCGGCAAATTCTTGCACATCGCCCATCCGTACAGGTTGTTTGCATCTAAAAAGGTTAAGAACGATGAAGGCTTGCTGTAGACAAACGATGGCATGTACTTATTGCTCGCCTGCCCAAAACGATCCAAAACGGTGCTGACGCCGCCTCTTATCCCGTGTTTTACCATCAGTACCATATCGTAATCGCTCAACAACTCCAGCTCGACTCCGGTCAACTTCAAAGAGGCGTCCCATGCAAGGCCCGGTGATGTGTAATACCACGCAGGATCTAGGCCATAGTGCTGCAAACGTCACTGAAACTCTGGAATACGTCGGCTAGCAGTAGAACGTCGGACACATTGTATAAGTCGTGGTATTGCCTAAGTGTCGTGAATCCGAACTTTTTTCACACCGCCCGCGCGTGCTCGTAATCTTCGTCGCTGATGCCAGAGTCGTTAAGTTTCGAGTACAACGCGTTCCTCGGCGGGAGTCCTTTATCCTTTAGTCGCCCTACGGGATCAACGTAGTCGTAAGGGTGCACTGCTTTTCTAAGTGAAAAATCGAGCTGATTACCGGAGTATTATTTGCTGGTATTCTTGCACTGATCTTTCCTTAGATTTCTCGCTAAAGTGTAGAGACTCGATGCCATGAATTTAAGACTATCGATAAATCGTAATTCTCGTTTGACAATTTTTAACTTATTTTTTTCATCCATAAATTTTATCGACTACGACTTCTTTGCTGAAAGAGATGTGCTTTTCTTCGTTGTAGGGAATGCAGTTCATCTTTTCGTTGTCATCACCTTGTAATTTCTTTATGAATAGATGACTGTCGTACTCGCTTAGATTATGGAACATTACAAGAAAAAACTTGGGGACTTTATAATTTAAATTACAACTCTTGTGAGCGGCGCCTCTAAATTTACCCGAAAGGTGGCAATGGTTTCTAATTAATATATAATAACAGAAGGAGTTAGGGGTGTGTTTTTGGTACCTGTTGGTGTAAGGCACGCTGGGATCTGGTTGACAAGTGTCTATAGGTTTTATGCAGGAGAGGACAAAATTAACCTTAGTCTGTCGATTTCTAGCTAGCAGGTCTTGCAATTGCTGTTGAACGGCGTCGAGGAAAGACGTGGCATCGATTCCATTAGCTCCGTCGATCGTGTATTGCAGAGGTGTAATTACCGGGGGGGGTACTGGAGAGGCACCGGACCCCAATTTCAAAAGTTTTAGTGCTCAGTGCTCCCCCATGTGCTCCCAAATCGGTTTTTTAATCTTTTTTTAATTTGAATGTTTATTCAGTGGCTTTTTAAGTTTGCCTTTGTTAAAATAATTGGTGCCCCCATTTTTTAAATTTTTAGGGGGCAAAATTAAAAAAGTGGGGGCAAAGAAATTTTTTGCGCTTCGTGCAATATTTTTTAAATTATGCCCCCAACTTTTCAAAACCTTGTTACATCTCTGTTCCCAGCTACCATGTGAAGCAAGCAAAACGGTAAACAAGGAAACGCCACAAACACCCACCACTGATTGTAAACTTGTGGTGGCCTATATACACAAACTTAATTGAATAATCCATTTTCGCATCAGCGCCAGATCAGCAGTCCTTATTGTTAACATTTATTATGCCCAGTTCCCAGTGTTGGGCACAAGAACAAAACTTCGAGACCAAGACCGAGACCATGACCGAGAGGTCCAAGACCAAGACTAAGACTGGGTGGCACGAGACCAAGACCGATGGTCCGAGACCAAGACAAAGACCAAAACCGATAGGCCTACTCTTTTTTATAAACAATTCAATTCATTGAGACGCTAAAACGGAATAACACGCTTAAAACCCTATTAATTTTGTTGCTGAAGAATACTAATCTTAATAATGGTCCAGAAAACAGTTTTATCGACCAGTCTGAACTTTTGAGGGTTCAGCCCTTTTGAATGATTACTGCAGTAGGTGGCCACGACTCATTGTCTCTTTAATGATTGTGGAAAGTAAGTAGGCAACGACTCATTGTCGTTAAAATAAAATAGACGGGAGGATAGAGGGCAGAAAGCCGGGACGTAATGAAGTTCTTGTTAGAAGTAATTCATCCGGCAGAAGACTGTGAAGAGCAAAATAATTGTTTGAGTTTCAATGGAAGAGGAATTACACGAAGCCCTGAGAATATCACACTATAAGTTACTTACAGTATACGATAGGTAAATATATTTTTAAGACATCTGAACCCTTAGATTAACGTTCCGTTTGAATGGTGTAGGTTTACTTGTACTCGGAGTTGTAGGTTAACAGTGACAACACGTAGCCAACCACGTAATTATTAGATTGTTCCAAAACCTTGAATTTGTGAAAGCAAATTTTGAATTGGCTGGTTCCGTTGCAAATGCATTTTTTGCCCATAGTATCATGCAACCTATATATAGATGGTCAGCATGACATAAATCGATAGCAATCGCCTAGGGCCCAAACATCCGGTGTATCTAATAATCGAAAATAACCGACAAATATCAGAGAAATATGCTCTGATACGGCAAATGACCAAGAACGCTAACCTAAGACAGAGACCAATCCCAAGGCCGTTCCTTTAAGACCAGGACCAAGACCGACGCATTCGAGACCAAGATCAAGGCCAAGACCGAAGGTTCGAGACCAAGACAAAGTACAAGACTGATACATTCGATACTAAGACCAAGACCAAGACCGCAGTTTTCCGATCTCGAGACCAAGACCGCGGTCTTCAGACCACATCCCTGCCAGTTCCATATTAATCCCAGGAAGAAGATAGGAGGCCTAAACCTGACGATATACTGAGTAGAATTATAGAGCTCCAGGATAATTCAGAAGACCATGAGGTAGAACTATCGGAGCCTATTATTTATAGAGCGTCAGCTTAATGAAAGGACCTAAAAGAGATCTGTTGACAAAGATTCGGTCCCACAGATGAGTATAGGTTACATGTACTTAGGAGATGTAGCGGGACGCCACTGAGAACCACTTAACCAGTGCTTTTTAGCTCATACTTTTATGCTTATGTTGATCGACGTTCAGAGGACATGTTAACTTCCCCCAAGCTTAGAGCCTTAGACACGTAGGCCTAGTTCCCGGCTTAGCCAACAGCCCCGTAAGAGCTACAACTCAACTGGATCTACAAAGCGTCGTCTCACTATACATGTAGGCCTAGACAGGAATTGAAAACTCTTCAATAAAGTAACAAAGTACATGTACTTTTGCCCTATCTTTCTCTGTCTGTGTTAGTGTGTCTGTCTCTCTGTTTGTCTCTCTGTCTGTCTCTTCTCTCTCCTATAAGCCCACGTGCAATCATCAGAGGACCACAAGCACGCTATCGTTGGTCTACAGGTGACAATCCAGTAAAATCCGATCAGCTGAGACGATGTCGAAATGAGCATTATTAGGATTTTAAAAAAGCCAGATGCACAAACTGGCGTGATACCCTGATGACGACGATGCAAATTTTTTATAGAGATGTTGCGACGCACTGTCGCGCACGAGGACTGTGATGATAATTATAGTCACGATAACTTTAATATGGATGACATGCATGCCACATGGCTTCGGTAAAAAGATACATGAATTATAATAACAGCTTCTGCGTATCAGTCACATAAACCTTAGTGCAAGATCAACCAGCTATAATAGTAGGCCTACGTACGGGTACACGCTGAAAAACACGCTGCATCGATGCAAAAGTAGAATCAGACTCAATTAGTAGGCCTATTGTAAGCCACCATCATCAACATTGTCAATAAAACTTGAACTATTATGATGTGTAGGTTTCTGGCAGCAAATTCAGGCAAACAATCACTGTCTTCATCTAACAGTCATCCTATTTTCTCCCTAGATTGGCCTAAACAACATCACCACCTGTTACTTCAATTGCCTTCAGACAATTCCACCAGACTAGGACACTAACTTTCTCCTTCCTAACTCCAAGATATTTGGAATTAACAGTGTAACAATTATCATTTGTTGGTGACGATGTCGTCATAATCATGAAACAGTGTTACTATTTAAAGCAGCGGTAAGTCACCGGCTGGATCGTGCATGCAGAAGGCTAATTCAATTTTATGCAACGAATATCACATGGACAATAGGCCTACAGCCTCCTACTTCGCCTCAGGTTATCATTGTCGCCGCCACCACCATCATATCATCTGGGTAGGTCTCTGAAGAGACGGTATATAAATTATAAAGACTGTTTTATTTGGCCGCGCTGGAATTGGGAGCGCCTCTGAATAGTCACCTTCAAGAGGCGCTATACACAAATTCTCGTAATGAATGAATGAATGAATGAATGAATGAATGAATGAATGAAATTTACAAAACAATTTGATTGCAGTCATTTCGAAAACTAATTAAAAATTCATTAATACTGTATAACAATACTTACACCATCAAAAGGCGATGACGTAATATCATAACATAATATATTGCCATGGTGATAGGCCTATCCCTCATACTCTTTAGCGAATTTCTTCGTGGAGTCGGTCAACAGTTTTTGACAATTTTACGCACATTTCGAAAAGATTAGTTACTTCGCTCTTGCTTAATAGTTTATTATTCGTTTAGTGATAATGTAGCTTCATAGTTCCGTGGTTTTTACAGTTTTATACCTTTCTTGTGCGTTATTATTTTCTTTTTTTTCGCAACGACTGATCTGACCCACGAATTTCCTATATTGAAGCTGGAGTCAACGAGGAAGCAGAAACTGAAAATGTGGGCGAGGTGGATCGAGTGTCACACCTGTAAAATGATGACACGACAGTGACGAAGCCATCAACAGGAACGAGGATATCTGGGGATACGGTCGACCACGCACATACGATATGAATATCGAAACCAGAGACCTGCCAACCGGGCAGCCCAATAATTAGACTGATCAGCCGATTCCAACAGAAAAACGTAAGACAGACTTCTTAGACTACCACTGCTACTGCTGTTGGTGGTTATCCAAAGTTCAATCCAGAGTTCAGAACGAATGCAACATGAGGCAATATACGACAGCGTCTGCAGAACACACCAAAGCAGTTCGAACTAAACAAGTCGAGAGTAGATTTGTCGAAACCATTCACCAGAACTCATGTGCTGCATTTAGTGAATCGTTAACTGATAGAAAGAGTCTTTGATTACTACAACAGCAATCACTATAAAGAATCAAAAAGTTTATTACTGCAGCAACAGTCATTACAAGGTCAAACGTCATCGCCTACATGTACCACAACAGTCATCAGTCAACGACAAAGAGTTCTTCCCTTCTACTAACATCATCACTATAGAGTCAAAGAGTCGTTGCCTACTAGATACCACAGCATTATTAAAGAGACGATTAGTCGTTGCTTATTACTACAGCAAATCATTAAAGAGACAGTGAGTCCAGCAATCATTAAAGAGACAATGAGTCGTTGCCTACTTACTATAGCAATCATTAAAGAGACAATGAGTCGTTGCTTACTTACTACAGCAATCATTAAAGAGACAATGAGTCGTTGCCTACTTCTGCAGCGATCATTCAAAAGACAATGAGTCGTTGCCTACTTACTACAGCAATCTTCAAAGAGACAATGAGTCGTCTACTTACTAAATCAATCATTCAACAGACAATTAGTCGTTCCCTATTTTCTACAGCACTCATTAAAGAGACAATGAGTCATTGCCTCCTACTGCAGCAATCATTCAAAGGACAATGAGTCGTTGCCTACTTACAACAGCAATCATTAAAGAGACAATGAGTCATGAATAAAGTCAAAAAGAGTCGATATCATCCTTTACCAGAAAAGAGATGGCCACACTTTGCTGGCGACATTCGCTTATAAATGGTAAGAACCACATTATGTTATGGTCTATCCATAGCCTATATTATAGTGAGGGGAGAGGAGAGTTTGGTATTTCAGTGAGTTTGCGTACGCGTGCGTATGGTGGGTAGGGGTCCAGAAAAATGCGTACGTAGACCTACGCAAATATAACTGTCTAATTATGACGTCCACATTATTAAAATCAGAACTGTAAACATAATCACAGACTATATTCCCGCTTAATCAATTTTATGTAGCATTCAAACTTTCTTAAATGCAAGTGTCGTTAGTATTTCATTTCTTCATAAGTTGACACATTTAAGCTGTGAAACATGATGCTTAACAAAAATAAATAACCTACGGTAGAATCAATGTCTCATGGATGTCTTTAGCTATTTAACATTTGCAGAGCGACTTACATGTAGCTCAGATGTACGTACGCATGGGGAGGGGGTCCATAAAATGTATTTGGTGCAGCAGGTGGTGGGGGTTCGAAAATACGAATTTTTGCGTACTTAATAATGGGACGGCTCTTAACCGATGCTTAACAACTATAGCCTAGGCGTATATTCTTCTGATTAGAGTTCGGCTCTCGTGCGCCATCATCGGTCGGTGGTTAGTGCATTAGACACTGGTCACACCGATACAAGTCACTAATAATAATAGCCTACAATTGTTAAATTGATCCCAATAACTTAAAATAAAGGAAGAGAAGTGCATTGTTATAGTAACGATGCGCCATCCTATCTCGTCGGTAATTTCCTGATTTTTAAGTTTTTGGTTTCCCTTCTCCATAGTTTCTATGAATCTCCAACCATGGTAGAAATAAAATAAACACAATGTGCCACCAGGCAAGTTATACTAATATTTATTAGAACTAGTCCCAGAAAACAACAAGTAAACGACGATAGGCTTCCTTCATTCGGAAATCAGCGCAGCACTATCAACGCCTTTGTGTTGTTACACGTCTGACACTTAACATAACACCTTTTACGTCGACTGCCTCAAAAAGGCGCTGCACGCAGAACTATCCAACTCGTCTAGACATTTAGGTGCATTTTGACGCAGCAAATATGAAGATGTTTCCTGAATGAAGCTATAATTATACACAACAGCACGCATGTAAAGCTGAAGCCGTTCCACGAAGACCTGGGTCATCCAAAGATACAATGCCCGGCACCTGGATATATCTCCGCAAGCGGTTGAACGCATCAATCGCTGTCCTCGTACATAAAAATGTCTGCTGCTATTGATGTACGGCGTAGAGTGTAGACTAACTGGGCTTGCCCCAGAAGGGGACTTTTGTTTCAGTCTTGCTCTTCACGGTATACCATTTATCTGTCTTAACTTCTTTGTTTTGCTATGTTTCCATAGATGCCTGGTGCCTGCGGGTTGGTCTTTCGGAGGAGTTTCTGCGTGAGTGGAGGTGGGATGGACTGGGTTGAATGTTACGGTTGGAGTGTCGCTCTGTGTCGTTGTGTATGTTTGTGTGTTAGTAGTTGTCTGTCGATAAGCGACCCCGTGGGTCAATTGACTAAAAACCGTAGCCAATGGGGTTTGCTCATTCGTTTCTGTATTTATGTCTGTTTCCCGTAGATTTCCTCTTCACCTGCTGAGCCTCTGGAGTGGCGTAAAAGCCCGTAAGCTCCTAGAAGGTATGAGAGCCCCTGGAGTGGCTTAAACTCCCGTAAGCCTTGATTTTTTTATTGTCCTGGAGTGAGCCTAGGGATAAGAAAGAGGAGGAGAGTAGATGACTAGATCAGAAGGAAGGAGGCACGTAGTCAGCATTAAGCCTTCTTAGAGGAGGAGAGGAAGAGATTCGACTAATAATTTATAAAATAAACCATGTCTTACGAAATTCCAGGAGTGTCTACGTGTTACTTAAAATACTTCAACTATCAGTTATTTCATAGACTTGTGCAAATTCCTTTGAATCAGTGATTTACATATGTACACGTTGGATATGGTGGGGTGGAAGAGGGTGGCTATACTGTATCTCCTCCCTAACTCCAAGATTTCTTTGGAAATTGCAATGTAACAATTATATATATAAATATCATTTGTTTGTGACGATGCCGTCATTTCTTGCAAAAGTGGTACTATCAAACCGGGAAGTCACCGGCTAGATCGTGCATACAGTAGGCTTATATAGTATACAGGCTATTGCAAGTTAATGCAACGAATATCACGCGGGAAACTTCTGCCACCGCGGAATGATTGAAGCAACGCTGTAACGCTGTTAATGTCGGGTGGTTCAGGTTTTTTCATAATAATGGAAAAAAGATTTTAGTAAAAAGACACTCATAGGAGGCACGTGCCTCTGCGCTTAAGTGGTAGTGACGACACTGTCTGTAACACTGTATAGAATTACCGTTTTAACTCTGGGTTGAATAGAGATAACAACCGTAGAAATTGAAGGCACGCAAAGGAATTTTTATCCCAGACTTTGCACAACTCTGCATAAGTTGGATAATAGACATGGCTTTTATAAGCGAGGAATCTTGGGCACAGAATAAGACGCATCCATGAATAGAGGTTGCTATATATGACACACGTCATACTTTCATCCAGCCAGAAGTGCGTAATCCAAACCAGTCTCTGCAGGGTAGACTTTCCAAGGCGCTCAAGGGCAAACCGGAAGTCTCCAGAAACCTCGAACGACGTGGTGTGAAACTTCCGGTTAGCACTTCCGCCTGCAAACACCGCTGTAACATCAACTTGACTGAGCCAAAAAGGCACCTGCAGTAATTGCTTTATCGGGTGCGACAGATCCGTGTAATCGGGTAATAGGTCTTTGCATTGAATTGTTGTCCAAGATGGCAACTGATCTGAGACTACGATTCGATTTATGGCTCAGGTTTTGGGGATCCAGAGTGCTGGCGCTAAACTAATTTACACGCATAAATGCACTGCAGGCTCCTTTCAGGAAGAATTTACATCTTACAAAGCGTTTGTGTAAGACGCCTCTGATGTACTAACTGAATTGCTATTCATCGCTGCCTTGTATATATTTATATATATGATTATTTATTATAAATAAACTACAAGGCTGGCATTTTTTATTTCTGTCCAAGAAAGGCTCACGAACGGAACCCTCTAGCAATGGGAAAATGCATAAAAACGTTCATATTCGAATTTCTACGTTACTATTTTCAGCACACAATTTTACTTTACTACAAATTCCTATAGTTGCACATTTTCTACTTTCGAACTTCACAATTCTGCGACATTCGATACAATAGCAACCGCCATTTACATTCGCATCATCTTAAATATGTGCTAACTTTAATATGCAAATCAGTTGCATTAGTTATAATTACCACGGCCACACACGAAGATTCGCGCGAATTTCAAGGCAGAATTAGCGCATCAGCTAAATTCAACATTCAAATATTATCCTAAGATCCGTATTCATTCTACAGTGTGCCTGTGAATAAGCTGGTTCCCGCGACTTCGGTTTTGTGGGCTCAATAGAAATGTTGAGATTACGATTACGAGTGTAACCAGTAATGTTATGTAAGTAGGTTTCAACTAGTGGTGCTAAAGGGCATCAGTGTTCGTGTGTTACCCGAAGGACTATTTATCTGGGACCAGCCATCTGATTGTCAGGCTACGAAACGAGGCTTTTAAGCTAATTAATAAAAGACACATAAGAGACGAATGACAGCCAGGCGAGGAGGATTCGCGGTCGGTCTGAAATTTTTGCGGGTAGACTTAGCTTCTCAGCAGCGCCTCGAAGCCTTAAACTCTCCTTTGAAAAGCCGCGCATTGCATGGCTCGGTGATTCTATGATTGACAAATCGGCAAATCTCACCTTCTTTCTTTTCTCTCTCTCTCTCTCTCTCTCTCTCTCTCTCTCTCTCTCTCTCTCTCTCTCTCTCTTTCTCTCTCTGCCAACTCAGCCTTCAATCATGACGGATGACGGCTAAAGTGATTCGAAAAACCGATTCGTGAATAGACATGTGTTGCGTAAAGTCATAGCGAAACAATCCCGTCGACAGATAAGGAGCTCAATGATAGTTAACGACTGCTGCAGGATTGTATGCTATAGCTTGTTGAAATGAGACTATTTTCGTAATATATCTTGAAGCGACACTAGCTTATAGCTGCCACGACATAATCGGCTCTAGACATCTTGAATCTACAAAGAAGGTTTGCTATTTCTCTGTTATTATTAGGCCTATTATTAGGCCTATTTTTAGACCTATCATTACTATTTTTTATATTATTTTTATTATTATTATTTTGTTACAATCATTATTATTACTGCAATTATTATTATTATTATTATTATTATTATTATTATTATTATTATCATTATCATTATTATTATTATTGTTATTATTATTAATTATTATTATTATTAATATTATCGTTATTATTTTTATCGTCGTCGTCGTCATCATCATCATATTATGATAATAATAATAATAATAATAATAATAATAAAAATAATATAATGATAATCACCATCGTCAATCGTCATTATTATGTCCACTGTTATTATTAAGATTTTTTTAAATGTCCACCCTCCTTCCAAAATACGCTCATAATAACTACCTTACATGTACGTACATGAACTCTTGATATGGCCATTGAAAATAAATTTACTGGAGCACATGGCAGGGTGTGCTCACTGCTCATGAGCATTGTTTGTTGTGTGCTATTGTGTTACAGTTAATACAAACGGCATAATACGCAGATGCTGACCTGACCTACATAGTGCTTGATCACAGATTGCTCTAGAAACATTATTAATTAAGCTATATATATATATATATATTATACTAAGGCGCACCTTTTGATATGAAGATCTTAAAAGGCGCTCAACAGATAGTCAGTTATAAAACGCATAAAATATTATATATTGCATATAATTCTAACATAAATATTTGTGACGAAATATGTTAAATACAGCACACTTTCTAAGTCTTTGCAATTGAAATACATGTGATTAGCAACGCTCTCAATACCAAATATTTCGAATAATTAATTGTTCTTTGTCGATGGAAGGTAAACTATAAGATTAAGACGCTTACATCCAATATAGAAAAAATGTATAGTTTTCCTTAAAAATTAGTTACAGAAGCAACTTATTCAGAAAAAGACAAACTGACATTCACAGACAGAAAAAAATAAAATAGACTGGAGGATAGAGAGCAGAAAACCGAGACGTAGTGAAGTTCTTGTCAGAAGTCATTCATCCGGCAGAAGACTGTGAAGAGCAAAATAATTGCTTGAGCTTCAATGGAAGAGGAATTACACGAAACCCTGAGAGAAAGACAGTCAGGAACTGAACTGACACAAGGACAGAGTGTAGTCAGCGACGATAACGATGGCAGCAGCTGTGGCAATTTAAGTCAAATGAATAACTCGGCCAAGGATGAAAATAACAGGAGGCAATGCATGCTATACCGACTAAGATACAGTGTCAAATAATACTGATAATTATAAGAAGTAAAAAACAGAAAATAACAGAAGAGCATAATACATATACCACAGAGACAGAGACAGAGGGATAGGGAGACAGAGACAGCAAAAACAGAAAGACAGAGAGACAGACCAAAGGACCTACGTATACACTGTGTCCGGAATAAAGGAACCCCCCTAATGATAAAAAATATGAAAATAAGTAGTAAATGTTCTTCGATTTTCAAAATTCCAAAAGCATTTTTATCGTGACATATTTATATAGCAGGACATAAAATAGAATAACACCTGTCATCCAGTGATAACGACTTCATTTTCTTCAAAACTCAAGTATTAAGGACTGCCTATATCATATCTGCAAAATTTTACACTTTTAAAAATATTGTCGATAAACCGCCATAAATTTGGTTCAAATGTATTCTTGTATTTGAATAATGTTTGACTACAAGGTGTGTTCAATTTGTCAGCCTTCAGCCTCAACACACGCTTCAAGACGCGTGACGTTTTTACGACATTGGCCACTATTCGATTAGCAACCTCATTGACCAGCTGATCAAATTTCTCCCAGGCTTCAACACTTCGCAAAATGTCTCTGATTTTTTGTCCTGTAAACTTTCTCTTGCAATATCCACCAGGGGTGTAACAAGCAGTGGGGGCAGGGGGTCACCGGCCCCCAGTTTCAAAACTGGAGGGGGTAAAGCCCCCAGTTTTAGTGTTCTGCGCCCCCATGTGCCCCCAACTCGGTTCTTCTTTGTGTTTATCCAATAGCTTTTAAAGATTACCTTTGTTAAAATAATTTGTGCCACATTTTTCAAATTTCTGGGAGCCAGAATTTAAAAAGTGGGGGGGGGTCAACAAATTTTTTTGCGCTTCGCGCTGTATCTTCGAAATTATGCCCCCACACTTTTCAAAAGCTTCTTACTCCTCTGATATCCACCAAATCGTGTAGTCAACCGGATTTTAATGCGGGCTGTTTGGCGGCCAAAGATTGAGGGTTATAAGATCCGGAGTCTCCTTAGTCCGTAATTCAACCGTACACGAGCTTGTTGATATGGAGACCCATCTTGTTGAAATGTGTAATAAATCTGAATATTCTAATATTCTTGAATGTCAGGAACCAATTTTGCAACAGTATAAGCATTCCCGGTAGTAAGCTTCTTCTATTTTCACTCCGGATTCTATGAAGTGGACTTGCGTATTTCCAAGAGCTAAAACACCAACAGAACCCATTATTGAACGACTAAATAAATTTTATGCAAACGGCGTCATTTTGACAGAGGCGCGTTTACAGAACGCGGGGCCCTAGGCGCAAATATTTTTGAGGCCCTTCTGAATTTGTACACCGAATTTGAGGGGTCGTCTATAAATGACGTCACGCACTTATAGGAGGGGCCATACATCTGTGACGATTTGTGACGAAGGGGAGTCTGAGATATGTGACGTCACGTCATCATATTATATAATGAAATACGCAAATTCATTCAATTAAGCAGTGAGCCAACTTCTGGAAGAGAAGAGGCTCACAACACACAGCTCTCGCTCTTACCAACACAGCTAACCGAGCTGATATTGATATTTACATTAATAAAGCAATTATTAATTACCACAATAGATCTTGTCGTGTGAATGCTTTGCTGCAAAAATAGAGAATTTATTATATTTACAATATTTCAAACGTGTTTTTATTCATTTAGGGCCCCTGAGATTATTTTATATGAAATGCTTTAATTCACTTGGGGGATCCTTAGATATCATTTTGTTTTTAATGTTTTCATCATTTCGGGGCCCCCTGAGATTTGGGGGCCCTAGGCGCGTGACCAGTGCGCCTAAATAAAAATGCGCCACAGCATTTTGACGTCATTATTGGATGACAGGAACTATCATTCTTATGCAGTATTAGATAAATATTTCAGGATTAAAATGTTTTTGGAATTTAAAAAAAGCGACGAATATTTACTATTTGTTTTCATATTACCGCTAGCGGTCCCTTTATTTCAGTACATGTGCGCCATCGTATAATTTATTTATTTACATTGCGTAAATGCAATTGCCAATTTGCAATAGTCTAATAAGTAATTTTCATGCGTCAACGATTTCATAATGGTTCCTGTGGTCTGAAATCTCAAGCAACACATTTCGCATAACAATGATAGACAACCAGGTAAGGAAAAAGCAGCAGATAATCAAGTAGGTCTGTACGTTTGTTAATGTGAATGTCTCTTGATCAGGAATTACTGTCCAATCAACTTGAGCTACAATAAGCAGAACAATTAATCTAGTTTATCCAACCAATTAAATGGTCGACCGTAGTATCATCTGCTCGCTTTTTAGTCACAGAGTCTAGCCCTCCGTCTCTGTTTGTCATTTTATCTGGTCAGTCTGCAGCTACTAAGTTGCTAACTGATAGCCTAAGCTAAAAATGCAGATCTCCGGAAAGTCTAAGTATTGTTGAATTTGGAGATGTCCGTAATTTCAATCGTCTATCGTGGGTCCCTTTATATTGGAAAAGCTTATTCTTAGCAAACTCTCTTTGAAAATAATAATTATTATTATTCATGTCAGTGCACTACTTCTCCAGAACGGGCGTGGTTCCACCAGGACGCTTTATCACGTGACGCAGTATAGGCCCATTAAATGATAGGCCTAATTATAGTAGGAGTAGTTTTAGTTTTTAACGACACTTTGTGACAACAAAGATCATTAGCGTTGCCCTCCTCTTTTATTTTTTTGGGTCTGGCACTTTCTGAGTGCGAACAGTGGAGGAGTTTTTACCCGAGGTGGCTGAATTCTCTGATATTTATAGGCTACATGCACAAGTCGGCCTTATCTCTACTGAGTCGGTCTATATAAAGCAGGTCGCTCTACATCCTCTTTTCGTCAGAGCTCCATTACTTTTTGGCTTCTTATACATGGCAATAAGTATATTACAACAGCTTGCGCCAACGTGTCTTTGCTTACTTACTTTGATGCACTGTGTGATAGGATAAATAGGGTTTTTATGCGTTGGACGAGTGAATGGCAGATGGCAGATACAGGCAGATTGAGAAAAACAACTAATGTGGTAGTGGTATTTGTCTAAGAATGGTATTTACAATTATATTTACGCACTAACAACACGAGCTAGATTGCGCATTCAAAGCAGATTTTACTGTGCAATCTATTGCATGCAACAACGAAAGTAGCCCAGGACTGCAAACATGTTGATTTTTGTTTTTTTTACAAAAAACCAAAAGATACGAAAAATGCCGATTTTTGGTTTTTTGGGGTATTTAAAATATTCTTTATTCAATTTACTAATATTACTATTATATTACTATTTGTGTGTTATTCAGTCCGAAATCAAGCTGAATTAATTAAAACAACGAGTCGGAGCTCTTTTTCATGCAGTGTTTGATGCTTTTTATAAAAAAAACTGTTTTGACAAAATCCAAAGGAAAACTGGAAACCAAAATCCAAAAAAACAAATAAAACCAAAAAACCCAACATTTGATTTGAAAAATTTTCAGTTTTTGTTGCACCCCTCAAGTAGCCTGAACAATTTCCATAAAAGAGATTGCGACAAAGCCCTCCCATTCGTACTGATGCAATTTCGGCCATTAGGAAAAATAGGTTCGATATCCAATGGCAACCAGTATACGTGATCTTCTTCGATATTCATGGTTCATAAGGGTGATTTCGTGTACAGTAAATCCAGCGCTATATAGACTGCATTTGCACGCTCAATTTGGTCATCCGTTGATCCGTTCACATGAGCGATAAAGTTACGCTCCATTCTCGCGAGATTTAGAGAGAAGAAGCAATACACTGCACGCCAGAAAAAAATGGTTCATACCAACTCAATCGAAGTTAAAACTTAGCATGTTTAACATTGGCTTAGGGGCCAACATATTTAAAATATCCAACTCGAAGTTCTCTTAAATTACTTGCTGTCGCAACCTAGTAACATTTTATTTACATTTTGCCGTGTGCACTGTGTGTCCTTTTTAAATGTTGGATTGCCCTTTATTCTTATGTCACTATTTTACCTTTTCCAGTCTATGGTATCCATATACGACCTTCTGTGCAGCTCAATATGACGACTGTATCAAGCCTCGATTTTTCATTAAAAAATATTGCTTGCGTATGATAGGCATATAATAAAGCCTGTCACTGCTGTTGTCAGTAACAAAGATGGCGTGAAACATTTGAAAGCTGGATATGAATGAAGAACTTGCTTTTACAGGAACACGTGGTCACTGCATATGTACATTGCATGTTTACTTTGTCAAACCGTATTCTATGTGATGTCGAGTAACAAGAAACTGGTCTATGCACGTCGCTTTCACGGTTGGCTGTGGTCGCCTGTGGAATAGCACAGCAGTGGCAGTCATTGTATTCGGGTGTCTTGGAGATGTTCAACGAGGCGGCTGCATGCACAGCTGCCAATCAGTAGGTCCTTTATCCAGTCTCTCTGCTATAGCAGACCAACCCCGTAAGAAATTATGCTCTGTGGGTCAGAGAGTGATCGTTATAACAGCCGATCAGACGAGTTTGAAACGAATTCGAAAAGTAGCGAAAATATTCATTTTCTGACAAAAGCCAAAATATTTACAGTGGGATATTCTTTCCGTCGATGCTCTAATCTATATGGCAGAGCCAATCTTCCTTAGATACTCATCTTTTATTTCCTTTCTTTCCGTTAACTATTCTCGGAGCTCCGATTCCTTCGGCCATCGTCCAGTACTCAAACATTTGCGGGCTATCATCTGCTCTTTCACCATGGAGCACAGCCTCAGCACACGCCCTTGTGTTACCAAGAGATATGGTAGGCCTACACGTGGTACCTGAATAGACTGGAAAGTGAACATTAAATCGTTCAATATCGGGTCCCATGTGGGTCAATAAAATTCCGATTCGTCCAGTGCTGGTTCGTTTGTCAATGAACGTTAGATTCACGCATTTTGCATATTCAACTTATTTTCACTTTTGCATTCTCAACTGTTCTGTGTTCTCTTCCACTGCCTTTGGTTTCTCACTCGTTCAATCTGGCATTCTTGTCTACGATCAAGTTCATCTGGGTACCCGGTCGGTTCAATAATCATGCCAGTTAATATTGTTGGTCTTTCTGCATTCCTTCTCTTAACAATTAAATAAATAAATAAATGATCTGCAAAAACTTGTGTTTTGACAAGTTCAATCATCATATGAAGAATTTTATTTAATTTTCTTATCCGTGACTCAATTCGACTCAGACGTTCGTCATCTTTTGCATCGTAGTGTAGGCCCCTATGTTCTCTCTGTAGTCCTTCATCTCATCATTTTGTCTTGCAATCTTCCTTCCCAATTGACAAATATATGGCGGATATTTAATCAAACCTTATTGATACGGAAATGGCAGGAATAAAATGGCTGAACAGTTCACAACTTTTTAGTAAAATTTATTGGTTATCTGCAGTGTTAAAATTTACAGCTGCTTTTGGCTCAGTAGTCGACATCAATAAAGATCTGATGAAACAGCAAATAATTTATATTAATGTGTAGACGTCAAAATAGAAATAAAACAACTGCATATTCGCTGCATGGATTATTGACAATGTATAAATTTATAGAATAGATTCAGTTCATGTAATAATTATAGATATATTAAACAAAATGGCAGAAATTAAAAAGAAGAGATATGCAGAAATGAAGTTGCAACTCAGACAAATATTAGGAAATAAAATGTAGGCCTAATACAAAAATGTAATGTAGTCGAACAGTAGCCCCTAAAGGCAAATATATATATATAGATAATATATATATAAAGCTTGTTTACTGTAACTATATACGAAATATATTCGTTTGTGAGCTTTCCAGAAGCGTTTCTTCCAGGTAGAGTTAGGAAGAGACAGGAGTAGAAAGAGAAAGATAAACTTTAAAATGCCAATATTAAGGGCAATGGCGGACCCAGAAGTCTAGACAGATGCACCACATTTCATTTTGGAGCAGGCATCGTGACAAAAAGTTTTATTACCATTCTTACTCATTCGTCTTCTTCAACCGGATTCTCTAGGTTACCAAATTCACTTATACTATTTTTATGCTTTTCGCGAATTTGAACGCTTCTTCACCTGTAGTCTCCGATTTTGTTCCTTGTACCGCTTTATCACGCGTAGTTGTATAACCACATAATACTTCCAAACCGCTTTGTGCCAATTTAATGTTATGATCCATAAATGAAACGAGTGTCTAGATTGAAATAACCTCACCCTCGCTGAAAGGCAGCGTCTTTAGGCAGAGATGGAAGGAGAAGCGTCATAAGTTAGAACAAAGCAAGAGTGAAACAGGCAAGCAGTCTGTCAACACTTGGCGCGTGACACCGGATGACGTGACATCGGAGTCAACAAGATCCTTCGACTGTAGTGACATCTGGCGGGAAAATAGTATCTTGCGTTTCTACTCGATTGCTCCGTCTTCTTCGATCGGTTTCTTGCTTGCTGCTGTCTATTATGGCTACACGCGTATAGAATATACGCATACATATAATGTATCCATTGTTATATACAATACATGCATTCAGTATATGTACATGAATGTGTGTGTTTGTTTGTGTGTACATGTGTAAATGATCAACGTCCGCAGATATAAATTGCTGATGTTCTGTCTATTCGAAACTTCCATCATGCAGATAGAAGAGGAGTGGGTGGCTTCAGATGGAGGGGTTGCTTCAGATGGAGGGGTGGCTTCAGATAGAAAGGTGGCTTCAGATGGAGGGATGGCTTCAGATGGAGGGGTGGCTACAGATGGACGGGGTGGCTTCAGATGGAGGGGTGGCTTTAGATGGAGGGACGGCTTCAGATGGAGGGGGTGGCTACAGATGGAGGGGGTGGCTTCAGATGGAGGAGTGGCTACATATGGACGGGGTGGCTTCAGATGGAGGGGTGGCTTCAGATGGAGAAGTGGCTTCAGATGGAGGGGTGGCTTCAGATGGAGGGGTGGCTTCAGATGGATGGGGTGGCTTCAGATGGAGGGGTGGCTTCAGATGGAGGGGTGGCTTCAGATGGAGGGGTGGCTACATATGGACGGGGTGGCTTCAGATGGATGGGTGGCTTCAGATGGAGGGGTGGCTTCAGATGGAGGGGTGGCTTCAGATGGAGGGGTGGCTTCAGATGGAGGGGTGGCTTCAGATGGAGGGGTGGCTTCAGATGGAGGGGTGGCTACATATGGACGGGGTGGCTTCAGATAGAGGGGTGGCTTCAGATGGAGGGGTGGCTTCAGATGGAGGGGTGGCTTCAGCTGGAGGGGTGGCTTCAGATGGAGGGGTGGCTTCAGATGGAGGGGGTGGCTACAGATGGACGGGGTGGCTTCAGATGGAGGGGGTGGCTACAGATGGGGAGTGGCTCGATACAGGTGGAAGGGGTGGCTACCAGTGCTTTAAGAGTTGACCTACGCTATGTTCTCCGGTTGATAGCGATTTTCCACAATTAAGTCACTTTCTCCGGTGACAGTTTCTTTGCGATAGCATAATTATTCTCTGTTGACACAAAGTCCTTCCGTTGATCTGCTGACGTTATAATATTATTCTGCAGGTGTCACCAACCTTTCCCTTGAATACGATATATTGCTTCCATCGTCTCTCTGGCTTAGACGACGTCTATTTGTCGGAGTTCTTATTTTGATCTGCGGAAAAAGTATTTCAGTAGACGGTGTAAGTCCCAATGATCAACATTGGAAAAGAGTTTTCCCGCGTCTATAATTAGTTAAAGTCGCTCCTGACAAAACGTTTTAGAATTCTCGGAGCATAAATTTAAAGACGACAGTTTAAAGTCATCCAACAGGTTCTGGAACCGACAAAAAATCCCATCTGATTGCGCTGGTCTGGAACCAATTTGGAACCTGCGCTTGGAAATAGCGTACTCTGCAGCAAAGAGGAGGGAAGCGCTGATGAGAGTAAGTTGTCATGAGATACGGTCGACGCGTCTCTAGCAGAGTCGGCTCTCATTATGAAGTTAATTGCCGTAAAGTTGAACGTTGACTTGCTGGCTCTCGTCTGCTCAGAGTTTACTGGTTGCCTTGTTGGACATGACTGTTGACCCGTTGGCGTCGGCTATTGTGACGTAGTGCGTCTGATCGATCGCCGCTGCCGGAAGTTCTCCTCCGACGAATAACCTCTTGAAGGTCGCCCGGAACTGGCGACTCATTCCGCAATAAATGAAGAAATTGACGGGATAGCTCAAAAGGATGAATAGGTTGATCCAGAGAGGAGCGTCCACGTTCGACTTCTGGTGAAGGACTCTCAGTTCGAACGTGTTATCGATGATCATAATGATGAAAAGAAGCGCCATCGGCAATTCAACGAGCAGAAACAGTCCTACGACAGCCACGAGCATCAGCGTCGTTAAGTTGCTCTCCGCCAGGCGGCGACACTCTGACTTCCGGTTCTGCTTGAGCAACTGCTGGCGACGCGCCTGCGCAGTGCGCATCGTCTGGATCAGTAGGGCATTCAGAACGATCAGCATAGTGCAGGGAACCAGATGGATGAAGATGACACGGCACCAGTAGTAGACGTTGTAGTATACGTTAAGGTTGTAGTTGACGAATTCGACAAAGTGCGGAATGCACCCAGTGACGTTATTTCCGGTTCCGAGGTTCGACGGAACCTCCACCAGAGTGTACTTCGATTCGACGAACCGTGTCGCCTGTGACAGAAACGCAGCCACGTAGATCACGACGATGAACTTGACGACGTTGGCGTTCGTGCACCACTTCTTAGCGATGAGGGAGTGGCAGACACAGACGTATCGATGTGCGGCCAGTCCGACGGTCAGCCAGATGGATGCAGTGTGAAAAATGGTGGGAACGTAATTGGTGAGGCAGTGGAATGCGAAGCACCAGCCGTAGGGCACGTACTCGCGGTGGGCACCCATCGTGAAGAAGTAGATGTAGCAGGGCAGAGGACAGACCCCGGTGAGGGTGTCAGACAGAGCCATGCCGACGAGGATCGTATTGGAGGCACTGCGCATGTGTCGCTTGAGGAGGACGAGACAGACGAGAGAGTTAGTGACGACAGTGAAAATGATGATCGGAGGAGACATGAATCCGTAAACTGGAACGGAAAAGACGGACATCAGGTCCTTCAAGTGGAAAACTCCAGGTTCTTCCGCTGAAGAATTTCCAGGAAGAGGTTCGCATGTCGCGCTTGCGTTGGCAGAACAAGGCGCGTGTTCACTCGAATGCTGACCTCCCTCATCGACCTCCATTGCTACGCTCTGTCCTTGCAGTACAACTCTGGCAATCAGTTGCCTCAGTTCACCAATTACATAGCGCCTTTGGCCCTACTTCCTTAAAGCACTGTTCAAGTAATAAGATAAATAAATATTCGCCAGATAGAATTTTATTTTTCGAGCGAAAGTCGATGATCGATTTATCAGTCAAACTGGACGCATCTGTTCACCTTGAAATATTTATAGCACCTTTAAAGATCAATCCAATGACCAAGTTGTGATGCGATCGTCTTGACCTATGGTGGCCTTCCGACCTCATAGCCATCAGCAGATGACGCTTCACTTGAGTCTGTTGATTTTCGAGCTCTGAACACAAGGTAAAACAACGTTTCTTATGAAAACGCCAAGACATAAGAATTGAAATATGAGCGCATTATTATAAAGGATGGCACATCAGATAACAACACACAGGAAAAGAATAAAACGTTAAGAAAATAGCAAAATTGAACGAAATAGACGTGATCAAATTCGATTAAACTGTTATTCTTGGTTTAATCGTGTGCACATGTTTGGTTTATTTCGTCGACATTGTTGCTTTCATGGAATTTGCCAAATGTATAAGCGACAGTGATTTGGTGTCCAACAATGAAATCGCACGGCAAAATTAAGATGGAGGTCGTTCCTCAACGGTGATTGGGGAAGGGGTAGTTGGCAGGACAGGTCAGGAAGAAAAAGAGACATAGAAAAGTAGAAGCAGGCAGACAAAGAAACAAAGAGGTTACGAGATGAATGGAGGAGGCAAAGCGGTTTACTTTTAAACGCAGACGACCTTAGCCTGAGGAGATTTGATGGATGGCGCTCTTAAGATGACAGCAGATGACAGGAATAAAATTCTTCGCCCACAGAGACGGATGCAAAGACTTCACAGACGAGCGACCGCCATAATAGTCGTCACAAGTCAGATGCCGACCAAGAGCAATCTAATCCGTACGCCAGATCCGATTCGAGTGTAAGTCGAAACAGGTATAAAGACCAAAGCGTATAATTATGGGCCGGTTAGAACGGGTTGTCAACAATCTACAGAGTTAGAAGCTGCCAGAGTAAGATGGATCTTATTTTATGCAACCGCTAAAGAGCAGAGCAGGCTTAGACGTCACTCAGCATTTAATAGAAAAACACGAGAGAAAGAGTTAATGGATTGAAGACTAAGTAATCGAGATTATACCATTCAGATAGTTGTTAGGGTCGACTTAGAGTTAGAAAAGTCGTTCTGCTAACTCCTTAGTCTTATCCAGGGAAATTAACTAAGGACTCAACGACTTCAGCTTAAATGTTGAGCGTGGTCAGGCTTCTTGTTTCACTGACCACTAAAATTTCGACGTTTTTTATTCTACGAACTGCGATGTTTGCTATGATTACATTTGTAGCGCTATCAATTGTTGTTATTACATTAGATACCTATTATATTATTATATTATTTTATTTTATACTATATTAAATAGGACTAATACGACATTTCCATCCAAATAGATTACAATGAATTTGATTAGATTTGATTAAACTAAAAAGTCTGGGTTTTCTTATATTTAGGGACGTCGATCACTCTGAGCATTGGGAAGACATGGAAAAAACATGTGAAAGATAGGATGTGAAAATATGGAAAGACATTGGAAGACATACTAAGACACTGGAAGACATTGTCTTAGGCACACCTGGAAATCTCTATTCCAAGGTTGCTGGAAGACGAAGGAAATTTTGGAAGACATAGGGAAACACAGGAAGACATATAGTAGCAAATCATTGGAAGACATAGGAAGACATGGGAAGACTTAGGAAGATATGGCAAGAGATCTGAAGCCATAGAAATGTATAGGAAAACACGACAAGAAAGGTTCCCGAAATGATGGGAAGACATGTAAAATATGAGAATACATTGGTAGGCATGAAAAGTCATGCGATAATATGAATAGATGTGGGAAGACATGAAAGAACATGTGCAAATATGAGAAGATGTGGGAAGACATGGAAAGACATGTGAAAATAAGGAAAAAATAGCAAGACATGTGAAAATAAAGGAAGATATAGAAAACATGAGAAGACATTGGATGCCATGACTAGACATGGCAAGATATGCATACTATGATCGCGATCATATCATCATCATCATCGTCATCGTTATCGTTATCGTCATTGTTGTTGTTGTCGCCGCCATGATCTTAGTCAACCTAATAAAAACCTGCCTTGCATATGCGTGTGTTCAATTATCTGTGATAGACTTTTCTGCCATCATGCAGTCGAATGGTTGACACTACGAAAAGAATAAAATATTAATGTGCGTTCCATCTAGGCCTATGCATCAAGATGCGTCCTCTACTTCCCGATTACTAAGCCTTCACCACTCAGACAGGTCATCGCATTGAGCACGCGTCATGACCTCTCCTCTAGCTTGTTGTCATGACTACGCAAGCCGTAAAATCTAGAAACTGACATTTAATTGATAGTGGAAGATTAACGACCGTGGATTTGCCTCGGCTTTAATCTCCTGCTTTAGGTAGCTACACACGTCTGGCGGAACTTCATATGCTAAGTGGCTCCAGTGGACATATAAGTCTTAGGTAGGTCGTTTGTTCCAAGCTCTAAACTTAATAGGTGGGAAATAAGTAAACAGAAAAGCCAGGCTATATGACCCAAGCACCATGGAAACACGATTACTCAAGTGAAGCCAAGTAGATCAGTTCATCGAATCAGCAGTCTCTAATGTGCAGTAGCAATGATATGGCTATTGTTCAAACTATTCCTTTTGTCTCTGCAAGATAGTTTAGGTTGTAAGTTGCATACTTACCAAATCATTAGCAAATTCAACTTATTTTTCTGTCGTACAAAGTAGTTTGGACTGTATTTGCATGCCAAGTATACTTTTAATCAATCTTTTAAGGTTTTCTCTGTGCAAAGTAAACGCGCCATTCATAATCAGCGACCGATGGTTATGAAGGGAGAATCCCGAACCATAGCCACAGAGTTATGGCTCGACCAGACAGCTTCAGGCATCAGTCGCTGGCGCTAATCCTGCAGAACGACCCTCTTTGCTGACACTATATCGCCCATAGATGCACGCCGTGAAGAGAGGCATCAATCGTCTATAGGCCTAATATCTGACGTTCCATATGAACAGTTCATCTAGTGCTTCTCTAATCAGTTCAGCTGATCAACCAACGGTTTTAATAAATGAATCGACCGCCTTTGAGGCGGAACTCAAAGGAAGACCGCCTCGTTGGTGGTCCGGCAGCGGTAGACACATATACGGGCTGTCGAAGTCACGCTCTAACACCGATCGATGATCTCGGGTGAAACCAGCGCCATGTGTTCTATTGGAAAACGACGCACGCTTCTTAATTGCGTTGCTTAATTAATTATTTTAATTTCATCGACCTCGGTTCTTTAGCAGCCAAAAGTCGACGACATGTCGATGACCGAATTCATTTACCAGAGGCGACGTATACTCTGCTAAACTACACGTTCACATTTATATGGCGCCAACGTCCATTGGCTTAATCTAAATATTAAACACACACACACGCACGCACACACACATATATATACATATATATATATATATACATATATATATATGTATATATATACATATATATACATATATATACATATATATATATGTATATATATATATGTATATATACATGTATATATATGTATATATATACATATATATACATATATATACATATATATATATATATATTCCAGAGATTTCAATGCCATTACACAAATAAAACACATGTCTCAATTGTGTACACTGTGTCCAGATGAAAAGTAGTACCCAACAAAAAGTGTCACAACTCGTTCAAAACTGTAAGTATTTGCCTGAAATTTTAAACTCAACAACAGTGACCATATTTACACGAGATCCCAAAGTCGTTTGGAAATATTCGTGAAATTGTCAAATTTATGAGCGATTGCGATGGAACACTGAAAAATTCAAGTTTCCAACATAGGCCCTTACTTACGCCGACGCTGTGACGTCGTCATCGATGATATACGTCACTTGGTTTGGTGTAAGCAATAAAAAAATTGGCGTTTACAGAAGAAGATAAAATTTTAATTAAAGTACTCAGGCAAGAACATGGTTATGGAGCGAAAAGGTTTCTGAAGGAATTTTCGAATAAAGGCTGGTGTCTTTCGTCTGTGATTAAGTTATTGAAGAAGATCGATGAAACGGGCACAGTGGAGCGAAAACCTGGCAGTGGCCAAAAACGCACGACACGCACTGTTGAAAACGTTGATTTGGTTGAAAGGCTGGCATTAAGCCAAGAAAATGCACCTGGAACCCATAGAACAGTGCGTCAGATTTCGAGGGATATTGGGATTTCGAAGACCGCGGTTCACAAAATCATTTCCAAGGTCTTGAAACTGGTTTGTTTTAGGAAGAGGCGAGCACAAGAGCTAACAAGAGCAAAGAAACTGACACGTCTTGTACGCGCGAAGCAGCTGCTAAAGAAATACCCCGAACACACAGTTCCATTCATATGGTTTACGGACGAAAATGTTTTTACCGTCGCTCCTCCTGTCAACCTCCAGAACAATCGCGTTTATGCGGCGGATGGAACGCGGAAGAAAAATATGCCTCACATTCCAACAAGACAGTGCCCCTGCGCACCGAGCACGTGAGACCATTGCTCTACTGTCCCGGGAGACACCCGACTTCATATCACCGCAGCTGTGGCCACCCAACAGTCCAGACCTCAATCCAGTTGACTATCAAATCTGGAGTGTACTGGAGGAGCGCGTTTATCGTTCCCGTATTCGTGACATCGATCACCTGAGGGCACGTCTGGTTGAGGAGTGGCAGCTCCTTGACCACGTTATCATCGACCGGGCCATAAAACAGTGACGTCCACGTCTACGGTCGTGTGTCCGTGAACGAGGAGGACATTTTGAACACCAGCTGTAGGCGAACTTCACTTCTTATGTAAGGGCCTATGTTGGAAACTTTAATTTTTTAGTGTTCCATCGCAATTGCTCATAAATTTGACAACCTCACGAATATTTCCAAACGGCTTTGGGATCTCGTATAAATATGGTCACTGTTGTTGAGTTTAAAATTTCAGGCAAATACTTACAGTTTTGAACGAGTTGTGACACTTTTTGTTGGGTACTACTTTTCATCCGGACACAGTGTATATTATGCATGTCCAGAGGCGTCGATCTCGTTTGACAGGTGGGGGACACCAAATGAGAGGGGTAGAGAATGTGGGGGACAAACGTATAACGTGTCCCCTCTCTGTAAAAGGTGGGGGGACTTGTCCCCTCTACTTCCCGGGGGGATCTCCGCCTCTGTGCACGTGTGTTTCTATGTATTGCATGTATATAAAGTACATGTATGTCATGTTTGCATCGCATGTACATTTACAATGTACATGCGATGCATACATTGTACAGTGTGGATAAGTATCATGTATGACATTCATATGCAAGCGAGTATGAATTGCAGTGACCACTGGCCAAGCAACCTAGGCCAACTGATAAGCATAGAGGAGACCATTCAGACACCACAGGATGTATACAGACCATGTTGCTGTGGCTGGCGTTGTTACAATGGGACAAATATAACGCTTGAAATCGACAACTGTGACCAGTATATAGCCATGTTATTAATTAAGTATAGTTAAACTGTTAGCTAATATTATCTATAGGATTGCTCTCTTTACACACTTGTAATATTTCTAAACTATAATTAGTGCTATTGTTTATTATTTTTACCACGGACACCCTAACCAGCGAGATCTCCGTAATTGGGTTTCCTGATTGATCCGACAGTAATTGTAAAATGTGTAATAATTGTCATTTTTTGTTCTGTTCCGCTTATTGCCAAATAAACTTTGATTGATTGATTTATCCATAATGTAATTAATCAGATGGCCATTCAAGTGCGTATGATTGCGTACAAAATACGTGTATAAATAGTGTCCAATTCATTTCTGCATGCATGCATAAATACACGCATATTCACATGGATACATAAACACACATTACATGAACACCTTATTTTGAAGATTGCGGACGAAATGACAAGAAATTTAGTTACACTACGTAGAAAATCAGGCCATAATTATTGTGACGAGCACCAAGAACAATGAAAGCCATTAGGAAAATCGATTCATCGGTTTAAAAGGAGGAAATGAGATGATGCTTGGATACATACGTAAACGTAGACACAGGAATAAAGCTAGCACTGGAAGTAGTTGTGACTGGTGCGAACGATTTATTATCGCACTTACAATGTGCTAATGGTGCGAAAATTGTGCGATGATCATGCTGAATAAATTCTTCCTTCAACTGCTCAATGTAATCTTCCAATCCTATTTCACCTTCTTGCAGTAACACCTACTTGCAGTAACCTGTAGTATTTTCTCGATTCTACCTCTACATATAGGCTTCCTTACTGTAATAGGGCGTGGCTGTCAAGTCACATTTGCGCAGTCCGAAAACTTATCAAATACTTCTTCTACCATTGCAACACAAAGCAAAACCACGTATTATATACAAATGAACTGTCACTTAGCGCAAGAGCAACACATAATCAACTTTCTCTTTCTTTTAGATATGACTATTCACCAGCCTCTTGTATCAGCGAGGGAACAGAATGAGGCAGAAGATCGATGGGCCTACAGATTCGAGGTGCAGTGGGGAGAGGACATATGGATCGATTGAAGAACTTGAGACGAAAAGTGCTTAATTGGAGGACACTGGAGAGAGAGAGAGAGACAGACAGACAGACAGACAGACAGCAGACAGACAGACAGAAAGAGAGAGAGACAGACAGAAAGAGAGATAGAGAGTGTGGGAGAGAGTTTGTTTGTTTGCGTGTGTGTTTGTGCGTGCGTGTGTGTGTATGTGTGTGAGAGAAAGAGAGACAGACAGACAGACTGAGACAGAGACAGAAACAGAGAAATAAAGGGAGAGTGAGTGAGTGTGTGTGTGTAGGTGTATATATATATATATATATATATATATATATATATATATATATATTATATATATATATGTGTGTGTGTGTAGGTGTATATATATATATATTATATATATATATATATATATTATATATATATATATGTGTGTGTGTGTAGGTGTATATATATATATATTATATATATATATATGTGTGTGTGTGTGTGGGTTTGTGTGCGCGCTGTAAAGGTGGTCTGGTCGAGCGGGGTGACTGGATGCGAAGATCTCACGAAGGTACTTGTGCGAAGTGGTAGGTTAGCGGTGGGACTTCAAGTCGATGCACGCAGGTATTTCAACCAGCGGAGTAATTTGATGACGGGAATGATAATATGGCGATTCTTGGATGCAAATTATGGACTAGTTTGAGCGATATCGAGGCCGAGTAAAGGATATACACAGATATGTCTCCAGTCGAAGCTATTCCGTGTTCTTATATCCCTTTCTTGCTCGTCTGGTCATGAGAGAACGATCGTTCCCTACCTTCCCCAATCCTTCTTCCTTTCTCACAAAATACTGTCTTTCAAATGCAGACACTGATGTTGCCACAACGCTCAAAGGCATATATTATCGTTGTCTTATGATAATATGGCACAATCATCGTCGCTATGACCACTAATTGTTTCCGTACATTGTAATTAGACGAAGGCCGTTAATTCAAACAACGAGCAATCCTACCTAGATATAGGCCTACTTTCAACCCTTCCTTCAAACAGTTCGCGATTTTCTGGTATGCGCATTTTAGATGGGCAGCTACATGTAGGCTATGCATAACTGACTTTCTATTACTGGCGACCATCTTCTGACGCCGTGAACATTAATACAGTGGCTCCATAGAAGTTGTTTGATCAGAAGCCGACAGCAGTCTATTGCGTTATAGGATTTCTTGCACCAACTTAGCATCAACTGACGCAATCCACGTGGATCGAAAACCCAACACGCTTCATAGAACACATTGTATTTGCTGAGCGCAAGTCCACTGCCGACCCAGCTTCCTTTACATATTCACAATACATGTAGGCCTATCCCTGGGTATTAAGTGTTATATTAATACTATCTCGGCGCAAACACGCTGTTCAGAAAAGAAATCCTTAAGAAAATAAGATGCACTTGAATTATACTATACCATATATGCAATTATATTGAATTCTAAATTTGCTGTCAGTTATTTTAGAGATTACGAATGGTCGCCTTAAAATGACGTATTATTGGTAGGCCTATGCCATTATTTTTGATAACTCTAAAATCTCAATCCCATAATTATTAGCTTTCAATGAAGAAGGCCAAATGGTTGTGAACTTCACATTGAAATTAAAGCTAAGCTGCAAAAACTTTTCTTATGTAATTCCCGTATGGATACCTTTACCACTTCTACAACAGTAAAGACATTGCTCCATAGCCCATCGACGGGTCAAGTGTATACATGTAGAGTATCGACCTTTACAATTATGTAATATCTTACAATGCTGCTTCGCCTAACAAACATATGGATGGCTTTAAATAAGTTGATATTTCGTATCTAGCCATGTGCACATAATGAACTCGGTAACTCTGAACTTTGTCAAGAAATTCCTTAATTTTCTTGCAGATAAAATTAATAACACCAGGCTAACACTTGCAGATCTGCCTTCATCTGATCTGTCTCTCTAATTCTATTACCTTGCAGAGATTTCGACTACTCATCTTTCCTCACCGAACGAAAGGCTTTCTCCTTGCCTAAAATATTTCTAAATCTCTCTCCTCTGGATAGGCCTAAGTAGGCCTAATTTAATCTGAACAAATAGAAATGCACAGAACCAACAAGAGCACCAATTGCCTACCTCTCACTGGATGAGTAAGCTTAACTAAAGACCCTTTTCGCGGCCTTTGCTCATACCATAGTAGATCTTGTATGAAAGAGACCCTGTCTCGACTCTGATGACCTCACTAATCTGGGATTTACGTTTCTCCAATCTGTCGCACTCTACCCTTCACCCGTGGATCATGACATCTGATTGGATGAGAGATTATCGATTTGTGTCAACTCCGGAATTATGTTGACGTGCTATAAAAGTAATTATAATTGTGTCTTATTACCTGAATGAGTGACTTTAAATCGGCCTTCGAAGAAGTGTAGGAAAGGTCTATAAATGACATCACTCGCCTAAGGAGAGGGTTCACACATTTGTGACGATGTGTGGCGAGAGGAGGGAGTCGACGAAATTTAACATCATATCGTCAAATTGTATTAAAATTTCATTCAGTTAAACAAGTTTCATATAACTTACAGTAATTGTTACCGCAATTTAACAACATTAATCAGGATTATCTCATTAATAATTTTAATAGTGTTTGCTTTACACTAGGTGTCAATTTTGGGGTTTTGGAAGTGAGGCAACCGCTCTGTAATACACAAGCATGAATCAATTATCCCGCCCAAACGCACAGGCCATAGAGAGTCGCTTCACGTTGGCAACGTGAACTGATGGTCGTAATTGAAAGGAAAGAAAATGGAGAAAGCGTGGATTGGTTATTTCCTTGGAGCATTTTCTTAACCGTAGGAGTACGAAGAGACATGAAGTTTGGATTGTTTCGAGTTGTTGCTATTAATCATTATTAAATAATTGTAACGATTATGCCAGTCTGTGCCAGAACCTTTCATCTAGATGAATGTATAAAATTGTAATAAATAATCTTTCTCCATTTTTCTTCGTTCTAGTATTATATTTTAACGTATTTGTATAGTTATAATTACTTTATTTGATAACTGTACAAAAAAATTTGCTTTACATTCTGGGCATCTGGTTTTTTGTGGTGGGGTCAGTGCTTTGGGACGTTATATTTGAGGGATCATGAGATTTGTGACGACGTGTGACGACGGGGTGAAGGGAGTAAAAATCGTCAAAAATTGCGTGACGTCATTTATGGACAGCCCCTAGGGCCTACTTAAATAAGACTAATAAACTCCCTCTCGACCCATCTAAAACTGAATTTGCTATGCACTCCACAGCAGCTTCAAAGTTTCATGATCTAATTTTTTTAAATGGACGACTCATTATTATGTTGTCTGATTTTGCTCCTAACTTAAGTATTGTCTGTAGGCCTAACTCATGCACTATGTTTCTCGCCGGCTGTCAGTGCAGTTTATAATTCGTCATACATAGACTATGTTCCTGTATCTGCGTAATAAAACTTTCCAGTATACTGTAACACGTTTACTTCAGTGTTCGTAGTTCATAGTGATGTGCTTTATCCTGAGAATGCAATAATGCACTTACGTACTCACTTAACCTATAATTTTTATGATGTGCAGTATATAAATGGATACATATTAGGTCCATGACTTTATTACATGAATATATTTATATGTAATATTTATATGTAGTATATATATATATATATCAGCCCGAAGACAGGTTTCAAAGAACGCTTGCAACAAGGCAACGCTTTGTTCATCGCGACAAACATCTTCCCCTTAACCAATATTGGTCGATCCGTCGTCTGTCAGTGCGTTAGCTACATTAATTCCTCTTTCGCCGGAACTAATTAACTGTAAATGCTCAGGCGGCAGAAAGACAGACACTAAAGGACGGTGCTAGTATATATATATATATATATATATATATATATATATATATATATAATTTTTGTCATGGATGCGTCGTTAAATAAACTTATCGCACACACATATACATTGATATAGAAAGGCAAGTATGATGAAGATGAATTGTGGTTGATGCAGCTGATAATCACGCATCCAAGCAGTGGATAAAGAAACTTGGAGGACTGAGCGGATTTCACTCCATCCGTCGCTCACTCCTACCCAACAGAAAACCAGACTCTCTGCTGCTCCAGTATGTTCCCCTGACATTACTCCTATCCCCACATTCATCTATGCCTTTTCTTTTATCCTTTGCACTTCAATCTCCCTCTCCTTTCACTTATCATGCTCCTCCTCCTTTCTACCCATATCGCTCACAAGCCACAAGCCTTAGTGCTTTCTTCTCTTGTTGTTTCTCAATCAATCAATCAGTCAGTCAGTCAGTCAGTCAGTCAGTCAGTCAGTCAGTCAGTCAGTCAGTCAGTCAGTCAGTCAGTCAGTCAGTCAGTCAGTCAGTCAGTCAGTCAATCAGTCAATCAGTCAATCAGTCAATCATTCAATCAGTCAGTCAGTCAATCAATCAATCAATCAACCAGTCAGGAAGTCAGTGAATCAAACAATCAATCAACCAGTCAGTCAGTCAGTCAATCAATCAATCAATCAATGGAAACTTGATATAGCGCAATTTCAAGGATTCTGTCCAGCGGCGCTCCAGGTTCAACTACGGCTGATAAGAATAGATTTTAATGAACAGTAAAGTGCAAGGAAATAATTCATAGGAAGCAGACGAAGTTCTAGAAGAATTTCGTTTCCGACTACTGAAAAGACCCTGTGTTGCATTATGGAAATGCGAGCAAATGATACCGATGCTGCAGTTACCAACTCAACAATTTAGAGCATCTTGCTATATCAGTGGAGAGCGTATAGTGATGGGCAGCCCACTGAAGTGAAGAGTAGCACGAAGCGAGATCAATTCCCCCATCCCTAAGGTTGATTAGTCCTCCATTCGCTTGGCGGCGCTCTGAATATATAGAACAGATGCATAACGGTCTTAAAAAGTTTGTAATCATACTGCGACTGTCAGTTTTAATGTGATATAAACTAACGCTATTATAATTATATTAATAATGATTATTGTTATTAATAAAATTATTATAATAGTTTTCAATAATAAAACTAACAATTGTTGTTATTTTTTTAATCTATATTATTAAAATTATTGTTATTATTATTATTATTTTTATTATTATTGTTCTTTAAATACTAAGTTGATTACATTACTGCTAAAACCTAATATAATTTTCTGTTGCTTGTTTTGGTGCAATATTTTAAATATCGCGCCTCGCAGTTGCTTACCGGTCTATAAGCATAACAATTGAAATGTAATCTGGAGCTTAACTTCACCACACTTGCCTCATCGATTTCTTCATCAAAGACCTATGGATATATCCCACTGCAACTGATAATTATCACCAAATTAGCGGAAGCAGAGACGTAAAGGCTGAGTCGTATCTTGTATTCTTAATCTTCACTGTCATATCAACATCTTCTTACCAACTCTTACTCTTCATCCTCCTCTACTCTTCTTTTCTACGTATTATTTCGTCATGCTTCAACCTCAGTTTCCTTCCTCTGCATTTCCCTTTCCTCCCCTCTTCCTTCTGTTCACAAATATCTCACGCTACCAATGCTCTCTGGACAGCTAACAGATTGACTTCTGCCTAAGTGCATTTCCCATTCACGCTGCATCACCTTGACGATTGTGCGACTGAGCCGTGTCTATCAACTGCGTGCCTAATCTCTCACTGGCAGCAGCTAACCGTTTCTGTCTTTCAGTCGACAAAAGTGATGTTTTAAAGTGCATCACTGTGGTTGCCTGGGGAGGAAGGGGTAGAAGGGGTAGAAGGGAACAGTTCGAGGACAATGGCGGCGCTGCTGCTGCAGACTGCAGTCGCTACTTCTTCCAAGTGCATCAGTAGCAAACAGTAGAGGGCTATAGGCACTCCGGCGGCAGCATTATCAAGCACTTAATTTTGTGTGCACGCATACTCTGTCTTTCGCTCTGTCTCTCTATCTCTCAGTATCTATGTCTGCTGTCATCACACTCACACACACACACACACACACACAAACTCACACACACACTCTCTCTCTCTTTCCGTCTCTCTCTTTCCGTCTCTGTCTGTCTCTCTGTCTCACTCACTCACTCTTTCTCTCTCTGACTTCACTCTTTCACTCTACTATCGCTGTCCTCTTTCTCTGTTAGTTGACCTTTCCGTCTGTCTATTTTATCTTTGTCTTTCTTCTACTCACTGCCTTGTATATCTCTCTGTATTGACTCACCCACGCCCTTAAGAATCGTCTCGGTGGTGAACACGTGGCGCATAAAATGTCTTTCTTAGTTACTGATCTTTAAAGCTCTGATCTTGTATCCGTGAGTTTCTCCTCCGCTGCTCTCTTGATTAATTTGCCTGTCTCTCGACCTCCAACCAAAGACCATTGGTCCATTTTGCCAATTTCTTTTTCATCCATTTGAGTGGCAACGTTGATTCACTTGTTTGCTGGGCTGAGGACTAAATTTAGACGAAACAGAGACTTATCAAAGGATACACATATTATACTAACGAGAGATATACTTACCCCTTATATGCAGACGAACAAATAGCCAACGGTGTCGATATTTTGAGAGTTCGTTTGACGCTGTAGAATACAATCACTGACGCCTCTGTGTATATATTATTCTGAGGCATGTGTGTGTATGTGTGTGTGTTTGTTAGAGGAAACCACATCCTAAACATGGAGCGATTGTTTCATATACCTGAGGCCGTCACACAATCCATCAGTTACATCGACCACACGCAACTATTTTACCGGTATTATTGACGACAAGCAGAGCATATAAATTTGCCGTGCAGACTCACTTTGTACCAACTCCGTCACTGTTTGGACTTTGACAGTGCCAGTACCAAGCCTGGAGAAAGGAGGAGGGCGAAAAAAAATCACCTTCGATATGAAACGGTGTCGTTAAAAAATCAACACAACAACAACACTAGTGTACCAACTCATTCATACGTATCAGAGGCGTAGCTGGGGAGGGGCAGAAGGGCATACATCCCAGGACGCCAATTTAGAATGGGGCGCCAAATGACGATTAAAACTATTCATTTTTTATTTTGATGCAAACTGATTTATCCCAATTAGGCCTAAGTTAGTAAGATTAGATTAAAATATTTTCATTACAACCACGTTGTCAAGCATGAATTTTACACCCTCTCCCAGCCCCACTGATCAGTGATCACGTAGGGTCGCGCGAACTGTGCACAGAAATTGAAGACTGCAAAATGCAGCTCCGTATCCGGAATGAGATCCCACAGGTAACTCATTTGGATCTTCTTGGTTTTATTCCTTTATATGGAGATGACGTATTTCCAATTCTACACATTTGCACGGAAAATTCTTCTAACAATTTCTGTTTCAATTGTAAGCTGTGAGAGGTCCTTCGTCAAATTGAAGCTACTTTTTGTAATTGCGGGCTTCAATGGGACTAGATCGTCTCAGTGATCTTGCTCTTCTTAGCATTGACCGACAAACATTAGAGAAAACATATTTTTATAACGTTATTGACCAATTTGCGACAGCAAAATCAAGAAAAATTAATTTTATAGACTGTCTATTACATTCATGTATAAACAGCCTTTACGTATCAGGGGTGTAACAAGCGGGGGCAGAGGGGGCACCGGCCCCCCAGTTTTGAAACTGGGGGAGGGGGGCAAAGTTCCCAAGTTTTATTGCTCAGTGCCTCCATGTGCCCCCAAATCGGTTCTTTTTTATGTTTGTCCAATGGATTTTTAAGGATACTTTTGTTAAGATATTTTGTGCCCCCCCCCCATTTTTCAAATTTCTGGGGGGCAAAATTCAAAAAGTGAGAGTGCCAAAAAATTTCTTTGCGTCGCGCAATATTTTTTTAATTATGCCCTACTTTTCAAAATCTTGTTACACCTTTGATATGTATTACGTATACATGTAAACATAGAGAAGTTTATGGAAAGATCAGCAGAGACGAAATAACAAAAACCACTATATGCCAACCATTAAACGACGCAGATTTTTGTCGCATATGGTGAAAGTAAACAAGCGACCAACCAACCAAACGATCGACAGACCGACATCAGAGAAAATAAACTTCACTGCACACCAGATTCGCAACACAGCCACAGGAAAACCTGGGCGCATATGGGAGTGTCGAGATTTGAATTTACTGACTATGTGCAACTTGCTAGTCAGATATATGATGCGGGAGCAGTACATGTTATGAGGGTCATCAGGGATAACCACCAGCAGCAGCAGCAGTTTAACCGGATGTCGCTTCGAAAGCTAATCATGGGCACATACCACTGTTCCACCAACACACACACTCACCGGATTCTGAATCTCATACTTAAAGGTGTCGCTCACCTTTACCTTTACCTCTTTCAGGACAAAGTCTTAGTTCACCCAAATACACACAGTACGTGATCGGGAGGTTCAGGTGATGACAAACAGCTCAAACCACTCAAAGCGGTGCTTGTCTTTGTTCTAGATATTGACTTCTGCCTATGGGAGTATGAATTTCAGTGGTGGCAGATGTAGTGCAAGTTGCTGCGCAAAGAAGAACGGCTTTGGTAGGCCTACCAGTGACCTAAAATGAGTCTTTTCGCCTCTACTCTGATTGGTTCGTTGAAAATATTGCTGGTAACAATTGACATGAGAGTTTGAATTTTCTTGCCAGTCAGCTGATAGCAGTCGGTAGATTCCTCCAATGTCACCATGCTGAGTGAAGAAGTCCGCCAGTTCCTCTGCAAAGTTCCACCTGGCTTGTCTTTCTTTCTGGACGAACTTGCTCTACCGCCGATTTGGACCATGCGCTAAAACATAGCCGATTTACTCTGTAGACCTACTCATGGCATATCCATCATCCGCTGGAAGACTGTTAGTGTCCCCTCTTCCGCTGCAAGGCGGAAGAGGGGTACATAAAATATTCATGGGCCTAAATAAAGCCTTAGCCCTATTGTCACCTTTCGGCCGGGCATCAGTCATAACACGCGTTGTACTAATGCGCCAAGTCGCCCATAAGCCATCCACTGATATATATCACGCCAGATGTGTATGACCTGCGTGGGAGAACTACTCCAATGGTGATGTGTGACCCTGGAAGGAAAAATGGGAAATCCTCCCGAGCAGACGCTGCGGCCTTGTGGGAGGAAGGCGTCACCCCGAACTGCTGATGGATACAACGTGGTGGAAAATGGTGGGTTGTGAGTGCTTCACTTGGTGACTCGTGGGTGATGATGCAGTCTATCATGTTACGATCTGCATATATTTCATCCACGACTTATCGTTCTTCATAAATACATTTCTGCCCTAGAACAAAGGACAGGTAATTGCTTTCATTACATTTGATATAATCCTTCGTCGACTCGAACTTTAATGAAGTCTTTACAGATCTCTTCTCGTCTGGCTTTCATCTTGCCTTCATTCTGCCAGGCTCGCACTTAATCAGTTCGTATCAATCTCAGTGACAGACATGTGTTTTTTCTGAGGGTGGGGGAGGGCACACTGCATCGCACACTAGGGTGCAGTGCTGAGTAATTGAGTTTCATTCCCTTATCCTCCGTAAGGCTAACTAGTGACTAGTCCTTCTCGGCGGCGGCGTTGGTTGTAGGCCAATTAGATTATAACGTAGTGGCCTAATCGCGCCTTGCGTTGCTGCCGACAGTAAAATTCGTCTCCTGTAATAATTTGTCATCATACGTTCAACTAAACTTATTTAGTAATATTAAGCCCATTACTACAAAGCTCTTTGCTGTGTCCGCTTCTGTTCAAAGGCAACAGACAATAGCAGTCACCTCTTTCTGATTAATCTTTTAGCTGCTTTTTGTTTCAAATTGTTTGCTCTTTGTGATACTCAGCTAATCAGTAATTTTTGCTGTTTTGACTGGATCTGCGTATTTTAACTCTGCAGTACAACTGCAATTGCGACGTCGAGGCGTGTGTGTGCACTTCTGAGCAAAAAATGTTGGGAAAGGGCGGTATCAAATTTCGAGCTGATTGTAAGAAGGAAAATATCAAATTTCAGTTGTATTGTATTGCCGTGGTTTGTTTGTTCTTGATGATACCCAGCTATTTTATCTACATAGTTTATCTAGCCAGATCCATCTATTTCGAGCTGTTTAGGTTTATGCTCCTATAATGCCATCTGTGTGAGCATATATCTACTCCTTGTTCACATCTCAAGTCGTCAAACATTGCATGCACTCGATCAATGGGGAATATATATATAGCCTAGTATTGTATGTTTGGTGTCCTTGGTATACAATACAACTTGTATTTATAACGCGCGTTCATAAAACAAAGTCTTACTCAAAGGACTAGGAAGTTAGGAACAATCTAGCGACTAATCAATGAGTCTGGTTTTTCAGCTACACGTATCACCTAGTTGGGTGTCATCAGCGAAAAATTTGATAGTAGGCCTATGTCACAACACAATGCACTTTTAAGTGAGCTGCCATATAAAATTGCGCTCCAAAACAGACACTGTGATGCCTTTAAGTCAGAACAAATAAGATCAGAGCAATTTAGATGCAGAGATTCAAAATTGCTTTTGAGGGATCTGAAGAGGGGTAATATGGTCAACACAAGCAAATGGGAAATAAAATCATGGAGGAGAAAACTCGTTACGAAGCCTATAATAGGTCAAGAGACGACACAATATCGTTATATACTTTAAAAACAGCTGTTTTATGGAATGGAATTGTCTAAAGATTGTGTCAAAAGGAGCAGGTTGCGCGTTTTAATAGGGCATGAAAGCTACCGTTGGTCAACTAGTTCAATGAGCTTAGACTATGAATGATAACTTTGAAATTGGACGATAATCTGCAAGGTCAAATTGGTCAAGGTCAGACTTTTCAATACGAGGTCGCATGATGGCTTGTTCATGTTTATTAACGGAGATTGGATTGAGAAAGAGAAACATTATTGAGACAGTGGATATAGTTTTGAGAAGTCGGACGGTTGCATAGAGTCAAATCTACATTGTTTCTTAGAAGAGTCTGTTATTAATTTTTCCATCAATTGTAGCAGTTTCTTCAAATGCATCTCTCAGTCAGCCTCTGGCCTTCTAGATCGTTGCGTTCTCGACCTGGAATTGACCCCCACTGAAGAATCCGCGCAATTTTACCCGTTCATACAACTGCCTAAGTCTTCACCGTTTGGCCGCGGATGAGCTGGGAGCGTCCATGGGAAAGCCCCATCATGGGCGATATATAAATGCACAGAATGACTTATGAGCCTTAATAAAGCAGTTACATTACCGTGTTTTTTCTCTTATACCTGCGCTGCATCATCTAACTTTATATGTATACCTTATTAGGCACCCACATGACCTCTTCCGCAATCACACGACCTCTTCCGCAATCACATGACCTCTTCCGCAATCACACGACCTCTTCCGCAATCACATGACCTCTTCCGCAATCACATGACCTCTTCCGCAATCACACGACCTCTTCCGCAATCACACGACCTCTTCCGCAATCACATGACCTCTTCCGCAATCACATGACCTCTTCCGCCCGCAATCACATGACCTCTTCCGCAATCACATGACCTCTTCCGCAATCACATGACCTCTTCCGCAATCACATGACCTCTTCCGCAATCACATGACCTCTTCCGCAATCACATGACCTCTTCCGCAATCACACGACCTCTTCCGCAATCACATGACCTCTTCCGCAATCACATGACCTCTTCCGCAATCACATGACCTCTTCCGCAATCACATGACCTCTTCCGCAGTGGCAACTCTTAGAGTTTCATCCAGTGCGAGGTTGATGTTTCTCGCATAATTGCTCTCGATATAATTATAGGCCTAACAGTATGTTGATCTGCATGATCAGTCTTAAGTGACAACCTATCACACATTCGCCACTGAATGCGTCTTGTGTTCGCAAGCGTGCCAACAAAAACACAAATCAGAGTTCCTTCTTCAAATTGGAGAAACCATTGTAGATAGAGATCAGTAGGATAGAATAGTTGCTTAAAATGCAGCGCCATGCAAAAAGAATACAATAGGGTGGCGTAGAACGCGACACAACACGTCGTCAATAGTTTCTTACGTGAAGAGTTCTTTATCGCGTGAAATGCTTCAAAATGATCGATAATCTTTCTATGTTGAGTTATTTCGCTGTTTCCTGCATTAATTTTAGTGAGATACTTCGAAAGAAGCTTTGTTTTATCAATCCACGCTTCGCATTCTGACGACCCCATCTTCTTCTTCTTCTTCTTCTTCTTCTTCTTCTTCTTCTTCTTCTTCTTCTTCTTCTTCTTCTTCTTCTTCTTCTTCTTCTTCTTCTTCTTCTTCTTCTTCTTCTTCTTCTTCTTCTTCTTCTTCTTCTTCTTCTTCTTCTTCTTCTTCTTCTTCTTCTTCTTCTTCTTCTTCTTCTTCTTCTTCTTCTTCTTCTTCTTCTTCTTCTTCTTCTTCTTCTTCTTCTTCTTCTTCTTCTTCTTCTTCTTCTTCTTCTTCTTCTTCTTCTTCTTCTTCTTCTTCTTCTTCTTCTTCTTCTTCTTCTTCTTCTTCTTCTTCTTCTTCTTCTTCTTCTTCTTCTTCTTCTTCTTCTTCTTCTTCTTCTTCTTCTTCTTCTTCTTCTTCTTCTTCTTCTTCTTCTTCTTCTTCTTCTTCTTCTTCTTCTTCTTCTTCTTCTTCTTCTTCTTCTTCTTCTTCTTCTTCTTCTTCTTCTTCTTCTTCTTCTTCTTCTTCTTCTTCTTCTTCTTCTTCTTCTTCTTCTTCTTCTTCTTCTTCTTCTTCTTCTTCTTCTTCTTCTTCTTCTTCTTCTTCTTCTTCTTCTTCTTCTTCTTCTTCTTCTTCTTCTTCTTCTTCTTCTTCTTCTTCTTCTTCTTCTTCTTCTTCTTCTTCTTCTTCTTCTTCTTTTTCACCCGTTTACTTCATTTCGAGGCCTACAATGGCGTCGAAACTCACGCGAAGAAATGGCGAACACAAGATTAGCGCAACTTTAAAAAATCTAATTCTGCGTCTATTTTGTGATGAAGACTGTTCTGATTTCCACAATATCTCCATTTTACCCATCGTCATCTGCCTCCGACTCTTCTATCTTTCCACTCAAGTCCCACCTCTTCAAGAATTCTCCAGCCTAATTCCTTCCAACCCTTCGCCTTTGAAAGTTAAACTATGAGGCTAGATCTCATTAGCGGTAGCTGACCTACGTGAGACCAGCCATCTGCTATATAGCGCTTGTCAGTTTCCTTCCAAATTGGAAACTCTTTGTTTTCGGTATCTCGGAATGAAATAATCAGGAGACCGATTATCCCAAAGTAATAATTTACCTCTTATGTGCAGCGCATTCTATTTATACGCAACGTTACAACGACGATGCAGAATCATCATTAATCCTCTGATAGTATCTAAGAACCATTTATGCATCGGGTAAAACAATAATTACTATTATAATAAATAATAATAATAATAATTCATTAAAACCATCTGCGAAGACTATCCATGCGAGAAGAATGCCCCTAGTTGTTTTAATCCCGAGGAATCATATGTAGGCCTGACTCGGAAAAAAAAATAATTTTGACAACAATTATACTTGCATCATTCCAATTGTCAAATTCAATTGCAGTGTAACACAATTTTACTGAATAGCTATTCTGCGAGAGGGGCTATATAAATCCATAGGTACGATGCAGATTCATACATTTAGCCTACATACATACATGTACATTGTACAACTGTGCATGCATAGACGAACCATCTTTACTGGTTGCATGCCATGCTTTGGTCCAGAAATGAGACGTAGGCTTATATGTATTCCGCCTCGGGAGAACAGATACGTATGCCGCCTCAGCCTCAGCTTCAGCATAATTCATTCAATAGAATTCATAGAAAGAAAGTAAGTCGACTATCTGCACTTGAAGCATCACGATCACGATCACTTCTATGTCTGAAGCACGATCTGCCAAATGAAATCGATAATTCGCTGTGGAGCTGAAAGACCCGCTAGAAAAGGTCATCCATTGTAGCAATTTGCCGATAGTCCAATATGTGACGGCTATAAATAGGCAACATGTATGTCTATGAAGTTATAACAAAATTTAACCACTTAGAACATGACAGTTTTTCGTTTTAGTCATTTGTCCAGAAACTTCAGCGCTCCTCCCAGTAGGCCTATTAATCTCAATTTTGCTATGCAGACAATAAAAACACATAGCAACATTGAGACTAATAGACCTAATGATTGTTTAGTCGAATTCTCATTATGTCCTCGTTTACATTATTATCAATCGACTAAACATTAGGCTTATTAGCCCATTATCTTTTCTCAGTATTGATCTTCCTTTGTCTCTATTTATTTTGAGTATGGCATGCATTGCACGAAATTTGGTCAATTTCCTGGAAGAAATGTCAGAAGATTGGCAAAATTGAGAATCGTCACACATCATTTGGCAACGACAATTTCAGGACATTAAACACTACAGAAATAATTCATAAATAGGAGTCCAATTAGCAAGAGAGTCCCTGTTGTAGCCAACCAAACAAGAGGGCTGGACAAAGTGCTTCAGTTAATTTACCGATGGTTTTGTCAATTGGAAAAATTCCATCGGAAGAAATTTCGTACAACGCACTACACGCACCAGTTGATGGTAATGTAAACGAAGACATATAATGAGGGTTTGACTAACGAAGAGATGAGCTCTAGACTTAGTTGCACTCACTGCCGTCAAATGACTTGAGTCAAGAACTTATGATGATGACAAATGCCGTTCATAAAATTATATGACCCGCGTCCTTTATGAGAATATCTTTGGTCGCCACCTTGCGGCCTTAATCAAGCAGCAGGTGCAGTACGGGAATGAACAATATACGTAGCGACCTGTGGTAGTCAGAAGAAGGCGAAGAGGTAGCGCTCCAAAGAGAACTTACTACCCGATAGAAAGTGGGCACTCTCGGATCAGAATAATGACCGGAAATGAGACCTCAGTGACCTCAGTGGCGCCTGGACATAAATAACTTCCGAAGAAGGAGGACGACGACAACGACGAGGAAGAGGAGGATTTGCTCGGTCACGTGATAGGCTAATAGAATGGTTCTAGAGCCCAAACGTCTCGCATTTACGGCATCCGGTACGACATAGCAGTGACTTATACAGTGCTAACACAGGGAATATGTAAGCACGTAAAAGCTGTGTTACACATAAATGGAACATTTAGGCGCATATGCATATATGTACTTACTCTGGAGTGATATGCTGTTATATATCTAAGATATATATATATATGCACACACATTATATATATTGCACATTATATCAAATATTATGTCTAAATACGTGTGAGCGTGGATTGCCTGATAATGCGTATATGTCGAAGAATCGGTGTATACATTTGGATTGCTACTATAGCAAACATTAAGAGCAATTAGTGGTATATGAAGACCATGCTGTTAAATTAGTAAACGTCATAGAATAATCGAAAATGGTTTGAGCTCAGATCGTGTTAAAGGAACAGTGAGATCAATTATATCTTAATTGACATAACAAAATTTAAGTAAGATTTAAGGTCGAACAAAGGAAAACGTAACAAGACGAGAATGAAAGTAAAGAAAAAGCAGTAGTCTAACAGAGAGTAATGATTAAGCGAATAGCTTTTCTAAACGGAACAACGCAAATGCCAATTGCAATCGCAGAGGCTACAAATTGAAGCTCAGACATTGCAAGCGGATGCAGCCGAGCAGACAAGACGTGCTGAATTAAAACTTGCAGAGATAGCGAGATAGTTCGAATTGGGGACTCAAAGACTGCAAATAAAGAGGTGGAAACAGCCGTTTGAGAAGACAGAATAGACTGAATGGAAGCCGTGCAAAAATCTAGCAGATGAAAAGACGTGATTGGAAATGCAAGAGTAGTTGCTGAGAGAAATGGCAAAAGAATGAGAAACGCAAGAAACCGATGCATATGTAATGTTATATTTCACCTATGGATGTCGCCTCGAGACCTTTACGTCACTCCTAAAGACGCTGTATGCATGGCTACCTAATCTAATGAAGTCCAATCTTAGGAAGACTGATCATCAGTTGAAGCAGTTCGTATCTATATACGAATGCGAAAAACCCGTAACCTGCTTCACTGGTAACAGAGCGTAGTGATCTTCGACCAGGAACCTGCTCAGAGGCGGCGATCCCGAGGGGGTCGAGGTGGACAGGTCTCCCACCTTTTGCAGAGAGGGACACGTTATACGTTTATCTCCCCTAAGTTTCCTATCCCTTTCATTGGGTGTACCTCCACTTGTCAAACACGATCGTCTCCTCTGCACCGGCTCCATGTACATCAGAGCGTATACTGATTTCAAACCTGGAACCTGCTTCATGGGTAGCAGAGCGTAGTGATTTGCAACCTGGAAACGAAACATGACATTCATGGATGCTTGCCGCGCAATGACAATTTTTCGTATCGTCGATAAAGGAATACTTGAATCTAATGCTGGCATATATTCCTAAATAAGTGGACATTTTGGGCACAGGGGTAAGCCCACTCGTAGGGTGATAGGCCCACTCGTAGGGTGGTAGACCCACTCGGAGAGTGGTAGGCCCACTCGGAGGGTGGTAGGACCACTCGGAGGGTGGTAGGACCACTCGGGCTGCACAATCGCCGAAAGACGGTTACCAACGCATTCTGAACTTAGGTTGTTTTGATTAATAGGAGTTGCAGTTGTCAGTTTGCATCAGAGTGAATGAATGAATGAATGGTCGATGGCTATAGTAGTATTGAACGAAAGTGTAAACCGATTCATCCATCATGTTTTAGTTGGTTACATTGGTCAGAGCGTATACAAGTGCTTCTTTTGTCTTGTAGATAGCGTGCGGATAACGGTTCTCTTCCCAATGCTGGCATATCTCAGAGATTTATATTTCTTGTGTGTTGTTAGCGGTTTATTTTTCCACAAATCTAATATTTAAAATGAAATAATTTTCCAATTGTTTTATATGCAGCTCTATAGGCACGAGAATCAGTTATGGATTGAATCCAAGATATGATATTTCCCACCCGACATTAAATAATAATGGCATTAAACTGGTTGAGCATCTACTTGCTACATGTAATTTCTTTGTGCGGTTTATTTATGTCCACGTGACTAAATGTGTTTCCGTGGAACGGCTAAGGATTTGCATGCATTGTATTACATTGCTGCAATTATTTATGAACATGAGGTACCATCGGTCATTAGTTGTGACCAAAGTCAGAATTAGTCTGGCACATGAATTGATGAAAAATGATGGAGTGCAGCAGTCGATGACGACTCAACGCATCTGGTCACATCGTGGAGAAGCGTCGGGTTGATTAAGTTGGACCAGAAGTAGAATCTTCTTTGATAATTCATCGGATGAAGAAGGAATACCCTCGACGACGATGATACATCTAACGGTATAGCCCCAGACGATGGCACACTTTTTTGATACAGCTTAATGTATTAACGCAGAGATATACAGAGACGATAAAGCACAGTAACGGGTTCTCTGCGTATTCTTTTGTCTTTAGGAAATTATCGACAATTATTTTTAACGATACGAGTCACAAGACTCACAGCGTAGTTTCCAGGTTCTTGTAATGCGCAGCAGGAGCTGCATCATCGCTATTTGAGACCCCATAAACTAGGATGCCATCCGCGATTGCCTCGACTGAGTTGACTCAATCACAAAATACACCAGTCCTTACGCTGTCGCCCAAAGAAATTAAGGAATTGACAATCTTTTTCAATGCGGACCTCGTACTTAAGTTATAGTCTATTGGCAGCAACCGCTTAACGCACATAGAAGCCAACGCCAACGCCAGACGACGCAGTCTGGTAAAAAAATGCATTAACATCTTCTCGGGGTTCTTGAGTCAATGACTAAGGAGGTAAGTACATGTAGTCTATTAGTCATGCGAGTCAAACTCTTAAATCCGACCAAGTAGACATTTGATGTAAAATGCTACTATCATTGGATCATGAAAAGCCGAAAACTACCGATAGAAGACTACCGGTATATTTAAAGCTATTGATCAGTCTCTTAAGGAACAACTTTACGTGTACTTCTAACGCTCGCTTGCTGATGTTAAACTGCTCGAAGAATGTTGCGAGTTCACTGGCTGCCGATGATGCAGGAATTCTCATGGTTCAGTTCTGAAAGACCACAGGAGGAGAAGCGTGTGGAAACTCCGGACTATTCACCTTTGCTATTGCCACGTGGTGCTGTCATGCGCTATCGTCATGCCTGTGACGAATTAAAGCCATTCTAAGCGTAAACGTGTATAGTGTTGGTTTAGGGTGATACATTGGATTTTTGCAATCCCGCTTGTGACACAAACTCAGTTATTTTGTAGTGGTTAATAGAGCTATATTGTACACAATATTTAGCACCCAACGTAGCGACAAACGAACCCCGAAGTACATTCGTAATTCATCGGACAAAACAGAATGAGCGACAAAGTGGCTGACAAACATTCAAGTTAAACGTCATTCGATGACGACTGATGAAAACGTCAGAACCAGGGCGACGAAAGACAGATGGATCGACGGAAAGAAGGATGGAAGGGTTTTCCATGTAGATTGTTTCCATATGGTCCAACAACAACAGACCAATGGTCTTCTGCCAGTTCGACACAACAGGAATAATGGTCGGCGCACGAGATAGAACTACGTGACCCTTTCACGCATCGCAACAACGACGGCGTATTAGACCGTATTATGTAGATGGACCCAGGCGGACAGTCAGATGGACGGTCGAGGGATGGACGGACGGGTAATAAGAGAGACAGAGTGGAAGATGGTAGGACTACGAAGGAAGGACGAAGGAAGGACGAAGAACATAAGACGAATGGAAGTACAGAGGGACGAACAAGTGATGGATGGTAGAACGGACGGATGGACGAAGGAACAGAGTAGGTTGTGTGGGACAAACGTCCATCCATCGTGACTGCTAGATGGGCGAAGTGGCTGATGTTGAAGTGCAAGCGGAGAGGGCTAAATGGAACTCTGGGTCGGGACTTCGAATAGATTCCATGGGGAATATACCACAAAGCTGAAAGGATTTATATGGCTAAGAAACAAAATGTTTGGGTGCCTCATGAATTTCACCGAAAGTACATTAGAAAAAAAAAACGAACTAAAAGCTTAACACAGTGTCGCATACGTAAATAACTGACCACAGCAGCAGCAGACCCAGACGACTTATCTATGTATTAACGAATGCATAGGACTACGGTCTGTGGAAAAGACATGCAGAAGGACGATCATACGAGAGGTCGGACGAAAGGTCAGAAATTCGAATTGATTATGATGAATTTGAGGCATCCGTCGCACACGGGGAGCAAATTAATCAGCACAAAGGACCCGATCTTAGTCGATTTATATAGCACTTTTATTTGCCAGCGTAGTCTGTACAGCGGCCGCTAGGAGATGCGCACTTCGTGACCTCTGGTGGTCTATTATGGACATTCAGGGTCGTTGCGTGCACCCAATGACCTGGTCTTGAGGCAAATACATCGAACGAAGATGAGCTTACGAATGATGTAATTGTTCTGCAGACAAATAGATATCACTCGGATGAGTAGTTCGTGGGTTCGAGTCCTTCTTCGATGTATAGTGTCAGATGGTCGTGGACACATAGAGACTTTAATGCCGTTAGAACTTGTTGATTATAGAAATTGTAATGTAAAAAGACTTTTGAATGTAAGAATTGTATTGTATTGTATTCCGTTTATTATGACAGTATGACATTATGACCGTCAAAACGCAGTCTTTACAAAATTGTTAAACATTGCCAGAATGAGTACAACCGACAATTTGACATAACTGACGCAAAAAAGACAGCAAATATTGTGATCGCAGAAACTTTCCACTTCCTCTCTCTCTGCCAACAACTCCCTGGGCACTAGAAACGACCCATACTAGAGGGATAGGCATATATGGATCATTGGCGGGCCACATGTGGGCATCCTGACAGTGTTGCAGCTGGTTCTCTGCCCAATCATTAGGATTGGAATGTGTTGGCCCTATGATGTATACCAATTCTTACTTGACGGTGCCTATGAATGCCCCTTATATACTTAATCTTAGATGAAGCCTTTACTGGTTCCAGACACTGCTTTCTAAAGTGCGGCCACGTCACCTGCATTCTTCAATGAACAACTTCATATCCTGTAGGACGGTTGTGCTCTTGTATGAGAATTTGAAACACTACTGAAATTAGGTAAAAAGCTGCCATAGGCCTTCAACATTATAGAATTGCTATGAATCAAGAATATTATAGGGTGTAACAAAACTTCGTTTTCCCATGAAGGGCTTGATATTTTTTAATGTTATTTTGAGAGTGCATATACAAGTCAAATGACCGATATTGGTACAAATTTGGCTTTGATCCGGTTACTGGTTGCCATTATATATTAAGAACATTGAAGAAGATCGGTTTCCCGGAAAAAAACTGCCACGCGAAACAGTTTGTTCATCATAATTTATACCTTTTTGGCACAAAATGACGGCCTGTGAAACGCCTGGCCGTCCTTCCACCCCACATCATCACTGACGGACTAAACTTCATCTGTGGAGCAGACGGAACGTTCTCATCCAGTGAATCCCAAACAGTAACGTATTTGTACATGAAACACCTTGAACGGCGACTCATTGGTGAGCAAAACATCAGACCCGTCTTCAACAGTCCAATGTTGATGCTATTATCTTTTACTCAAGTAAGCGGATTGAATAATTGTGACGTCAAATAAAGGCACAAGCCAGAAATGCACCTCGCGCGCCGTACCGTACACATGGTGTCATTTAACGCTCATTCGACTTAGCATTTTCAGGATGTTTTAATATTTGAGTCCGGTACACGCTAGCAAAATATTTAAGATGTCCGTATCACTTTGACCGAGATACTTAAGTTTGAAAACGGTGAACGAACTTTTGTGTCACCCTATACATATATACATATATATATATATATATATATATAATATTAAGTTGGGGTTCACGGGTGTGAGCACTTATTTAATGTTTTCCTGAGTATAGAGCGTAGTAGGCCTAACTGGGTCTGATTACCTAAAAAAGGTAATAATAACATATGATGCGACTTTAATTTCACCTAACTGTTAATTGTGAAGAGGACGGCGCAGCCTACATGACCTAGGCCCTTCTTGAGATTATCCTCCCTATTGATCCTTACTTAAACACTCTGTTTTGATCCAACAAATATGTTATGCAAATTGAAGTCAATAGAAATTACTCTGTTGTTGCTGTTGTTGATTAGCCTAAGTTTGAATAACTTATGTTCAGATCTTCAAGGTGGTCGCTAATGGTTAAGAGTGGTCATGGAGTTAAGATTGCTATTAATACGGATATCTCCTACCAACGCAGTTAGCTATTCAAATGAAATTAATACTTTACAATACAGCAATTTCCGTCACTATTCCTGTTTTCTTGACGCTGTTACACACGTTCAAACAAATTTAAACGGTTTTCAATATTTTCTTGAATTAAGGTAGGAGGGAAGTAATGCGATCCTTGCAACAATATCTCGTCCACATGTTAAGCTATATGTTGGCTTTGGTTATCTGCATAGTTTGCAGACCGAATGGAAGCACAGAGGACTTGTCACTAACAACGTATGATGATGCTACCAGTAGCGAACGATAAGGCTAAAACCCGCCTTATTGATACCTTTCTGGCCTCTCTGCCAACATGACTGGAATTTCCATTTGATATCTAGGGAAGCCCTAACGACCTGATGCATTGCTTCTCAACAAGCTAGTACCCTAAGCTTCATCTTGCCTAAGAAATTTGGAGTTATTGCACCGGTAAGGAAAAAGGAAGACGGTGACTTTAATTAGGGTTTTATGCAACAATGGACCACTCTATCAGTTGTCACAAATTGGAAATGATAAGATATTGACAATGGCGGAACTTCCGAAGGGAACCATTGATGCTTCGTGGCTACTCAATCACAAGAAAATCATTTATACAATTTAATGCAATCCCTTTACCTGTGGCTGTTCAGTGTACAGTAGGCAGGTCCTGTAGCATCTGACTGATGTCTGATATCGGACAGGCCAACTCTGTTGACTTGATGCTCACCAAGCCCAATGACAAGCCTTCAGAATCACAGTGGTCTGCCGTACCAAGGACACATTCAAAAGTGTATATATTAATAAAGCGCAGTTATATCTTGCTAAAAGATTTGAAGAGTTGAGACTTAAAATAGGCTTAATATGTTAATTGAGCAGTACAACTTGTAGAGTTAAGATTTTCTGAGAGAGATTGTTTAAAAAAAGAATACTGTCCAGTAGCCTTTATGAGTGTTTGCACGTGATCGCGAGACCAACGGTGGTCTCCACGGGTTTCGGAGAGTAGTGAGTAATTAAAGTGAGCGAAACACTAATTCTTGCCGCTCTAACCGACACAGCAGATAGTTCCTATAGAGGCCGTCGCTCAATCCGCAATTTAATCGGTCTATTTGAACGGCAAAGACACTGATCCGGAAAGCTTAGCAAATTGCAACCGTGACTTGAAAGGCAAGTACACCGACCGCAGATAAAATATCGTAAAGCCACGGTTAAACGACAAGATTACAATTTCGCTGCATTTTCTGTCGATAGAACTATAAGCGGAATGGTCTTACTTAATTACATCTTGAATAATCCTAAAATATAAAAAACATTAACAATCACGGTTACTACATACACATGACAACCTTAATCCGGTTCCTGGCTGATATCTTAGTGAAATCGGATCTCTCGTAGTATAGACGTCTTGGCTTATTGCAGATAGATTCGTTTTAAGGCTATTTTAAGAATGATGCTAAAGCTGTTCATTTCAGACTTCTCGAGAATTCGTCCAGGAAAGTCTTTACGAATCTTCGAGCGCCGATCTAAATAGTCTACGTGGGTTGCTTTAGTGAGAGACTGATATATGCAGAAGCAAAGACACAGACATTAGACAGGGATCAAAATAAATAGAGCCTACGCTCGAAGAGCGTAGGCCCTATTTATATCCTACGGATACACGGCATCATAGTAAAGGCATAAAAGCGACAGAAACAGGATCAGATCAAAACAAGATAATAAAAGTGTAGATAGTGGATTGAAGAAGAGGCCGAGAGGGAGACGAATGGAGACACAAGCAAGCACAGAGACACGTAGATAGACTAAATCTATTATAACAGTATGAAAACTCTCAAATGAGTTAGGGATTTTTAAATACAATTTACTTTGTCAAGCATTTCATATTTAAAAAAAGCTATTTTAAGTTGGCGAAATAATTTTTTTTGGAAAATTCTCTCGGGAGAATAAAGTAAGCTATAGGATTCGAAGTTCTTCTATTACCCTTTGCGAGTTACGACCTCTTCGAGGACTATAATTATGTTTTCACGCTGTCATAATTATTATAAAGGAGCATTTGCCACAGCATTAAAAAAATAGAAAAATGCATAATAGGACTCTTTGAAGCAAAATAGTGCTAAATAGGAGAATTCTACCATGATCAACACAAAGTTATAACATCCGGAAGAGAAGCAAGCGGGAGTAGCGATGATTCTGAACAAGAAGCAACCAAAGCAATGATCGAATAACCAGTTGATATCACAACAAGGTCTACAAGATTTCGCACCAAATTCTCCAAGATGGCAGTCATCATGACCTACGCAACGACAACAGCTACAGCTGAGGAAATTAATGTATTTATTTAATCACTTCAGCGGACAATTCACGGAATCTCCAGACACGACATAGTCGTCATTGCAAGGTATTGTAATGAAAAGGTTGGCAGAGAGAGAGAGAGAGAGACATACAGACAGAGATAGAGACATAACTAGAAACAGAGACAGAGAGGCAGAGAGACAGACAGATAGAGACAGACAGACAGAGACATAAACAGAAACAGAAGCAGAGACAGAGACAGAGAGGCAGAGAGACAGAGACAGACAGACAGAGAGAGTGTGTGTGTGTGTAATACTTGAAGAGGCAACAATTGTAAATTCGGATTTGGGAGCCACGAATGCTAGTGGAGAAAAGCTCATATAGGTCTGCGCTACAAATGATTTGAAGAAAATGAACACTCTCTTCGAACCAAAGAAACCGCGATGGAAATGAATATGGTCATCATCCGATGGAAAAATATTATCTGGTATACCATATCATTATAAGCAAATAATAGCGACTGGAATCAAATTAACCAGAGGGATGGTTAACAATCTCCGATTTGCTGACGACACTGGACTCCTTATTAGAAGCGGATCGGAACAGGATATTACGCCATAGACAAAAGAAAAGAGGCAGAAGAAGTTCCGTCCTGGCGATCAACACAGCGAAAGGCAAAACAATCGTGATTGAAAAGACAAACGCGACACCAATGACCATAAGGGGAGAAGCTGTAAGAAGACGCTTGAACAATATCGTTCTTCTATCTACGAAGGCCAATACAAGAAGATGGCAGCAACTAAAATGCCATACAAAGTAGAATAGGTCGAACAAGTCTTTATATTGACGAGCAGGATATGAAGAAACAACACAATAAGAAATAGGCCTAAAACTAAGTTTCAATACATGAGATGATGATACGGCTGATTTTCCTGTAAGGATCGGAATGTTGGACAATGTGCAAGCTAGATGAGAAACGAATGCTTACAGCCGAAATGAGTTTTGATGCGGAAGATCGCAGGCGTTTCAAGATCACAGAAAATGCAAAACGACGACATACAGTAAGGCAATAATATGTATCCACACAGTTTTGCTAGACATAGTCGTTGAATTATGATATTATTTTGCTCTATATCGTCCAGCAGCTGAACAGACTGGGCTCAGGTCCCTTTCTTCTGAATTCCTTACCTTTGTCTTCACCTGTGTCCGGGATCTAGGGGTCATTTTTCACTTGCTCGCACTGCCATCAGACATAATTGACCTTTCTCAATTGTGAGTACCAGTGTTTGGAATAGCCTTCCATCTGACTTGCGCTCTTTTCAGTGGGACGTATCTAGCTCTTTCTGTAAATTTCTCAAGACTTACTTACTTCTTTGACCGGGCCTGGGTTGAGAGCGTCTCTGAATAGTTTTCTTGAAGAAGCGCTATAAAAATTGCATAAATTGATCTATTGAATGATTGATTAGCATACCTATATAAATATTTTACTGTGGACGTCATAATTCGAAATTTAATTGCGTACGTATACATTCTGTTGCGACCCCTCCCCTCCCCTCGCCGTGCGCAAAATCTTCTAAATCCGATCACCCTTCCCCTCAATGCGTACGTTAGATATGAATGGGTGCTTGATCAATGTGCGACCGCAGTTTAGGAACTCGCGTCTTTTGTCCTATAATAGAGTACGTACTGCCATCGTACGTTCATTGTTCCGTACGTCGGTGTTCGTTGACATACGATGACATCATCAGTACGCTAAGTATAGTAAATGAAGTACACGCACAACAAAAGACCACAAAATCAAGCAAAAACTATCCTGCATGTACTAGTGCGTAGTATTTTGAGTCGAAATTCCGTGCCAATCTTGGAAGCTCTTAGAGAACCACTCTTATTAGAGATCGGGTAAGTCAGTCGCTCTCCCCCAGTCATTGATTCAGTGAGTCAATCAAATCCGTGAGTCAATAAGTCAATCAGGGATTGAGTCAATCTGTCCGTCAGTGAGTCGGCCAGTCCATCGGTCAGTTAGTCGGTCAGTCGGTCAATCAGTCAGTCGGTCAATCAATCGGTCGGTCAATCAGTTAGAGAATCGTCGAATGAGTGACGAAAGCGAGGAGAAAGAAAAAATCGAGAGAGAGAGCTGTGGAAGAGACTTAGAGGGCATAAGCTTATTGTAGAATAAGGTGAAGACCGGTCAGTGGTCATTTCACCATTCCATAGAAAATACCCTCTCATTCCAAATCCAATTCCAGATCACAACTGCTCATTGTTGGTAATTGTCTTTTCCCATAAAGAATATACATAAAATTCTTTCATCTCGGAGGAAGACGCTATAAATTTGGGATTGAAAACGCGATCAGCAACGGCAATTCAATTTCCCGAATTTCTTTATATTATTTTATTAAGTTCTTCATTTTGCGTAGTTTTTTGCATCTCTTTTCTCTTTATCGATGAACCGAGGCGCAGAATGCTGTGAGATTGTGGAAATATTAATGAGATATTAAATCAAATTCTATTCTGACCGCTGGTGATAAGGCAAAATGAGTGTCTTTGTGTCTTTGACCAGGACGCGACGGTCAGACAAAAGCACATATAATTATAGAGACACAAAACCATACAGAGACATAGAGATAGACACAGACAGGCAGACCGACACGCACAAACAATATCCTTATAGACTGAGCTACACGGGCTCAACAAATTCCAGACTGACTCACACATATTGACACACAGACATTGTAAATACGAAGGCAAACATACAAGTACACTGACAGACGGATCTTAGTTCAGAACGACATAAAAAGCACAACGCCGACTAGACCCCTAGCTACACACACTAAGACTGAATTTGTGCACAACGTCAGACAGACGCACGAAGAAAGAGAGAAGAGATAGAACAGAGAAAATTGCAAAAGTAGGAAGGGAGTATCACACATCACAGAAAGTAATATAGAGAGAAGGCCGGACAGACAGACAGACAGAAAGACAGACAGACAATTTGAAGCGAAATATGAATGACACTCGACGCAGGTGTGTGAACTATACTCGATGAAAACGTGAGAGACGTGAGAGACGAAAGATCGCATTTTTTGGGTCGTCTGATGACTTGGATCATCTTATCGCTCACAGTCTACTTCCTCTTGTCAATTATTGTTTGTCCAATTGGCAAAAGCAAGTTGACAAGCTGTCAAACCACTTCAGGCGCAAGGCAAGGCGATCCGAGATTTGTTCATAAGTCTGGGCGAAAATATCATCATTGACGTATTGTTTGTCATCACCGCTTGTCTTCCATCTTATGCAGTCTGGATCAGGTCTGGATCTGTTCAGACTCCAGTAGATCACGATAATGATCATGGAATGTATACAGACGAGGTTTCTAAATCAACTATCCAAACTTACCAAAAGCTCTTGTTACTGGCTAAGTGTGTGCTGTCCATCATGCCGTCCGCGGATGTTTAGTGGCCCGCTCGAAATACAATAACGTTATGCAATTTGTATAGGAGTGATAAACGATCAAGTGACTGGCCTACTTACATGGCGATGCGTTTGTAACTTGACTTGTCATTTGACAATGTACCATACATGGCATATATGCATTGAACCATCATACTGGAACGCTCTTCCATTACAAATTCGCAACATTGCACCGCTTGCAGCCCAGGAAACATTTTCTAGATTACTCAAATCTCATTTGTTTGGACCTGTTGGGTGGCTACGTTTAGCGCCTTCGAGAGGTTCTTATAAGGCGCTATATAAATAGCCTGATACATACATATACAGTACAAGCGATCATTTATCATGATGATTTCAAAATAAATATTCACTCAATCAATAATTTTAATAATAGTCGTTGCTTTTTGATTTGACTGAAGAGCACTTTCTTCGATGGCCTACAGCAGCGTTTCCCAATCTTTTTTGACCGTGGAACCCTTTTGATCTTCAAAATGTTTCGCGTAACCCCGTTCAAAACCATCATATTCTGTTGTAGGTACAACGTACGCTTGAGAATGCAGATAATAACAGGTTTAGGCCTAAATTTGATTAATAATAACACAAATATTCATGACAAGGACATAATGAATTCTCTTTCATATAAAGTTACACACAGATGTTAAGTAAAATCCTCCATTTGTTCACACTGAAGGTTTTTCGCGGAACCCTTGTCTTCATCTCACGGAACCCTAGGGTTCCGCGGAACCCAGTTTGGGAAACGCTGGCCTACAGTGTTATCGCAGCCGATACATCGCAAAATGGCTCATAAGAGCACCGTAAGATGTCTCTGTAGCGTTCCCAGTGGGATGACCTCGAGAGAATAAATACGTTTTGAGGTGACAGATGTGTAGGTATGGATCCAGAAAGAATGAAGGAGGGGAGGACATTTCATAGGGTACGTACAATGGTGGCAAAAGATCTAGTTGCGCCAAAGTGGCCCCTGCCTATGGTTTGCCGAGCAAATCGATCACACCGGTCCAAATAGATGAGAGGCAGGAGGGAAGGAAGGAATGCGATCTCAGATATATTTCGGAGAGCAACCGAGCTTGCCCTTCAGGAATAAAACAAGATCTATGGACTGGATGCGGACAGTAAAAAGAAGCACATCGACCATACAGGGAGATAGGGAAGACATTAGGATAAAGAGCAATCGATCTCGCAACCGCCCCATAGACAGACTGGATAGGAGCCAGACATATCTTAGGAAGGCCAATAAGAGAGTTGCAATAGTCAATTCTAGAACAGACAAATGCATAATTATAGAAGTGGAGACGGATTTTCTAATGGCCCTGATGCACCAGGGTTTTAAGTAGGAAGTGCGTGTGAGGTTGGTGACCGTGAGACAATTGTCTAGGTTGACACCTAGTCATGTACACCAATAGAGAAGGGAAACCAGGAAAGTGTTCAGCAAGAATCATTAAGTAAAGTTCATGCGGTTGCTGGGGCGTGTCAAGCAAAAAAGTTGAGTTTTGTAAGAATTTAGGGGAAGCGATTGAAATGCAAAT